>RXID01015042.1:0-340246 GCA_005019695.1 Trichopus zeylanicus subsp. travancoricus
ACACTAATGTCTTTTTGTAAAATTTTATTTAAAATATGATTAAAAATATAGACTTATTTATAAAAAAAATATTGAAGGGGTCTATTTGTAAATGTACAATATGAAACTTGTAATTTTAAATTTTAAGCTTTGAAACCTTCGATGACTTATTTGTAAAATTTATTTATACAATAAATAAAATTTGGACGTATTTATAAAGAAAAATATTGAAGGTAGTCTATTTTTAAATGTACAAAATAATAAACTTGTAATTTGAAATTTGAAATTTTTAAACTTTTACTGTATTTCGCAAGGCAACGAGTGGACAGCGACGGCAGCAGCTGTGCAGGGATCGACGGCGGCAGCGGCAGAGCACAATGATGGCGGCGACGCATATGCGTTTAAGGCTACAGAAAGAAGAGAGTTATATAAGAACGTTCTGGACTTTTTTGTAATTCGGAATAATTTCGGAGAGTTATTTGCAAAAATCAAAATTTCGGGGACTTTACTGTAAATTTCAATAATTTCGGGGTGTTATTTGCAAAAATCCGCGCCCGCGCCTGGGGAAGCAGGCGGAGGCCGGGGGGCCGGCGTGCCGGCGGCGAGCGGAGGCGGACGCCGAGGCCGTTCCGCCCCCGCGTGCCGGGGACGGAGGCCGAGGCCGGCGCGCCGGCACGCGGGCGCGGACGGCCAAGGCCAAGGCCGTCCGTCCCCGACACGCGGGCGCGCCGGCCTCTGCCTCCGTCCCCGGCACGCGGGGGCGGAACGGCCTCGGCCTCGGCCTCCGCGTGCGGGCGCGCCGGCCTTGGCCTCCGTCCCCGGCACGCGGGGGCGGAACGGCCTCGGCCGTGGCCGTCCTCGCCCGCGCCCGCATGCGGGCGCGCCGGCTTCGGCCTCCGTCCCCGGCACGCGGGGGCGGAACGGCCTCGGCCGTGGCCGTCCGCGCCCGCGTTTCGGCGCGCCGGCGCCCCGGCCTCCGCCTCCGCTCCCGCCCGCCCGGCCTCCGCCTCCGCCTCCGCTTCCGCCGCCGGCCGCCGCCTCCGCTCCCGCGGCCGTCCGGCCGGCCTCCTCCTCCGCTCCCGCCGCGCGACGGGGTGTTATTTGCAAAAATCCGAATTTCGGGGACTTTTCTGTATATCGGAATAATTTCCGGGGGTTTATTTGCAAAAATTCAAACTTGGAGGACCTTTTTGTAAATCTGAGTTTTTTTGGGTGTTATTTGTAAAATTCCGCAATCTGGGGTAACCGTAAAAAAATATTTTTTAGGGGTGTATGTGTAAAAATAACGGGGTAAAATCGGAATTTTTTGATAAAATTTTGATTAAATAACAATCAGCCATAAATATGAGCGAAGGGTGAGGAATAATTACGAAAATTACGAGGAGTTAACCATAATTAAGAATAATTACGGGGTCACCCGTAATTATCCCTATATTTAATTATGATATCAGTAATTTAATTAACTATATATTGTAATTTGGTGTTTTACAGAAAATTTCTTACTATAATGATTTAAATCTTCTTATCAAAATCCAAAACCACAATAACCCAGAAACCAAAATCGAAACCATGTTAAGCTCAAATCAAAACTAAAATCGGATTCAACTCCATCAAATCCAACCAACTTAAACCCATGGCCGCTGCCACCACTAATCGCCACCGCCACCATCCTTGCACCTCATGCCACCGAGCCACTGCCGTGCCGTCGTCCGTCCCACTGTGCTCCGCGGTCCACGCGCCGCTCTCAAAATAACTTCTAAATTTCAAAAATCAAATTACATCTCTCATCATAATTTTTATATAAAGAGACCAAAATCAAGTATCATCAAGAAAAAATATCAACAAATGATGATCTCAATACAAAATAAGAGTCACTTATCTTTATTCACGATTAGCTTTTATGAATCCAAAATCTTCTCTCTTGTCAACGGCACCTCTGTCTAACTCCGATGATTCCTTTTTCATCTATAGCCGCCAACATCAAAATTAAACCTTCAAAATATAAAATATCCTATTTAAATATTAGAGTTACTGTAAGAGTACCTAATTAAATCTCAACCGTCTGATTAAAATCAGATTATAACGACTATAGTTACTGCACAGTCCCCAACTGATTGAATATATGTAACTAGGACAGCGGCCTGTTCTTCCCATCCAAATGCCTGATCTGGACATGCTTCAGTGTCCCATAATCAACATAATGCACAACCACCACTAACAACCATGTGGGTTCCCTCTCTGGATGTAGAAAGAAGTGATGTCGCTGACCTAACTGAAGACATGCTTTGCCGAATGCGTACCAAAATTTTAGGCGGTCAGGAACTCCTCCTAGTCTCCCCATGACCTTGAGCTTGCCTTTGGGGACAACAAAGGTTGTGGTGCCCCTCATGAAGCAGTTGGAACAATTGCAGCTAATGGCTACCACACTCAATGGCACTTCTACTTGCCATCTAACTCGCTTGCAGTGGCATTCGCCATTATGAACAGTGTTGTTCTCCATGCCTGTTTTACAAGAAATATATCATATATGGTAGGTTCGTTTTGCAACGATTGAGTTCTTATCAAGAGAATGCAACTAAGGATGAGATAGTCATATGCATGATTACATCATGATCTGTTAAAAATCATCCACAAACAATATGACAAAGTAGAGGAAACAAGTGACGCCAGTGAAAATAGTTGCTGAGTAATTACATCTACGGTAGCAGATGTCTCTGTTGACAATATAGAGCCTGTGAAATGATATTGCTGGCAACTATAGGAATTGGTATTAGTTGATAAAATTTAGTACCAAATAGTGATACAGAAGATCTTTCTGATTGCCAATAGTTACATTTTCCTATTTCATATACCTAGTTTAATGTCCTCGAACTCAAAACCGCAAAATTGTAAGTCAACACTTGGATTTATGTTGCTTTTGATTCTCTGAAATCCATGAGATCCATCGACTGTATTCATACTTGCTAGCAATTGTTTTGTTGCAAGCTGGTGCCTTTTTCTATCTAACAGCCCTTCGCATCAAGTGCTTTACAAGGATAGAATTTCCTTGAAGAATTAATGAACAAAAAGTAGAGCACAAATTTTTTTTTTCTTTTCTGAATTAGTAGACCACAGTTTTCACTATCTTCAGAAATCAGTAATTACCAAGCATTTTTGTTCCATTTTACCACAGAAATTTAAGCATGTTACTTGCGTTTTACAATGTCATGATTGATGAATCTATTGTTCCAAAACTTTTCAGGAATAATACCTAGAATAAGATCAAAAGCATGATATGCAATAAGCTCCACATAAATCCAAACACTAGTACAAGATCTGAACATTCACTAACAATATAAAACACCGTTAAAAAGGAAATCTTATTTCTTTGTATCTACTCATTGGCAATTGTGCATATCCAGCTTTTGACATTTTCTTCAAATAAATTGGGGCAAAGCCCAATTCATTTCATCAAATCAAGAAAAAGAAAGAAAGAAACTTCAATCTAACATAAATGCATTCAAAGTAAGAGATCATATTGCAGAAACAAGAACAAAGATACGAAACCCTATAACACTACTAATAGTGTTGATTTTGGATTTACTTACCAATGAAAGCATTTCTCGGACGAGAAAAAAAAACAGAAAATCTGTAGAAGCTCAAATGAAAGATTTCAGCGGCGGAAAGGAACAAGGAAACAGCGGCACCAACGAAAGAAATGGAAGCGGATCGCACGGACGCTTTTATGTCCCGTAGAAGTTCAGATAATTACCAAATTCCCCTTGAGTCCCTCAATTTCATTTGTCCCCTTACTCCTGAAAAATATTTAAAGAAATAGAAAAGAAGGCAGAGGGTTGGACTGCAAAATTATTTGTCCATTAACTCATGGCTCCTGCTGTGTCTCTGAAAACTTTTCGTGCTCGTCTAGAAAAGAATTTTAGTACGTAGAAGAATAAAAAATAAAAGGAAAAAAATGAATGAGCTTATGAAAATTTTTTTTGTAGGCCATTATACCAAAGCAAACTCGCAATGAGAAATGGAAAAAAAAAAGGTGGAAGTTGAAAAATTAAACTAAAACATTACCGAAATTTTAAATAATGTCAATTATTTAAAATGATATATAATTTAATGTAAGTTTACAACGCCACTGAATATTATTTATATAAAAAAATATTTAATATGATATAAAAAATAATCATTAATATTTTATTATTTATATGATGGCTATATTTTTGGTTATTCGATCCATTTATAATAGGAGTATTTATCTATAATATCTCAAAATTTATCTTATTTATCAAAAATTTCCTATGATTTTAGTATTTACCTATAACTCCTTTTTTTAAAATTTATTACCTACAACTCCTTGATTGTTATTTAATTAAATTTTTTTTCAAAAAAATTTACTTTTATCCTATATAATTTTATAACTAAACCTTTTAAAATTCTTGATTTTTCACCCTCTACTCTTTCTCTCAAATATTTACAAATAAACCCTCAATTAAATTTTAAATCATAATTTACATATTTATATATTTATAAGTAGACCCCTCAAATATGTTTATTTATAGATAAATATAAATTCTAATATTTTTCAAATAAAAATTTACAAAGAGGACCTTAAATGTTTAAAAAATTTTACAAATAAACTCTCCATGAAAATTTAAATTATAAGTTTACTATTCATACATTTACAAATAGACCCCTTAAATATTTTTATTTATAAATAATTCCAAAATTTATCTTTTTCTTAATAAAAATTTTACAATATTGAAGTTTTTAAAACTTAAAATTTTAAATTACAAGTTTAATATTTGAATAGTTACAAATAGACTCCTCAAATATTTTTATTTATAAATAAGTCTAAATTTTATCAATTTTTTTAACAAAATTTCACAATATTGAACGTTTTAAAAATTAAAATTTAAAATTACAAGTTTAATATTTGTACATTTACAAATAAACCTCTTGAATATTTTTATTTATAAATAAGTTCAAATTTTGTCATTTTTAAAATAAAATTTTACAAAAAAAAATTAAAAGTTTTAAAAGTAAAAATTTTAAATTACAAGTTTAATATTTATACATTTATAAGTAGATCCCTTGAATAATTTTATTCATAAATAAGTCCAAATTTTAACATTTTAAAATAAAATTTTATAAAAAAGATGCTGAAAATTTTAAAACTTAAAATTTTAAATTATAAGTTTAATATTTGTATATTTACAAACATACCCTTTGAATATTTTTATTTATAAATAATTCCAAATTTATTATTTTCTAAATAAAATTTTAAAAAAAGATATCAAAGGGTTTTTAATTAAAAATTTTAAATTATAAGTTTAATAATTGTACATTTCCAAATAAACCCCTTCAATATTTTTATTTATAAATAAGTCCAAATTTTATCATTTTCAAATAAAATTTACGAAAAGATGTTGAAGGTCTTAAAATTTAAATTTTTAGATTACAAGTTTAATATTTATTTATTTACAAATAGACCCCTTGAATATTTTTATTTATAATTTAAACTTATTTATAAATAAAAAATATTCAAAGGGTCTATTTGTAAATGTACAAATATTAAACTTGTAATTTAAAATTTTAAGTTTTAAAACCTTCAATATCTTTTTTATAAAATTTTATGTTAAAAATAATAAAGTTTGGACTTATTTATAAATAAAAATATTCAAGTGATCTATTTGTAAGTGTACAAATATTAAACTTGTAATTTGAAATTCTAAGTTTTAAAACCTGTAATATCTTTTTTGTAAAATTTTATTTTAAAAATAATAAAATTTGGACATATTTATAAATAAAAATATTCAAGGGGTCTATTTATAAATATAAAAATATTAAACTTGTAATTGAAAATTTTAAGTTTTAAAATTTTTAATATCTTTTTTGTAAAATTTTATTTAAAATTTTTTTAGACTTATTTATAAATAAAAAATATTTAAAGGGTCTATTTGTAAATATATAAATATTAAACTTGTAATTTTAAATTTTAAATTTTAAAACCTTCAATGCCTAATTAGATGAAAAGATACGGCATTCATAGCCCGATCGGCTTAAAACCATAGTTTACAGTTTCGTTTTCGGTTTCGGTTTCGAGATCGGCAGAAACCGATACGTTTCGGCCGTTTCAGCCGTTTCGGTTTCAGTTTCGGCCGAAAGAATTTTTTAAATTATTAATTGGGCGTTGACCAGAGTTTGACTATATTTTGACTGTGCTTTGACTTCAAATTAAAAATACGATAAAATATTAGAAAAAATTTGAAAAAATTTGGAAAATTATGAATGAATTTATACTTAATTTTACAATAATTTCAAATATTATTTAAGCTAATTAAAATTAATTTTGATAGTTAGTCACTGTTATTGTTTGCTTTTAATATATATTAGTGTATTAAAAAAATATATAAGAAATGATATGAATATGATTAAAATTTAAAAATTAACAAATTTAACTTTTTATTAAAATGTATTTCACACGTACATAATTTATAAATTCTAAGATAATACAATTAATCATCATAGTCATCATCGGTTGAGTTTGGAACATCTGGGTGTGGAATTACAAATTTAGTAACTGGATGATCCAGACGAGTATTTATGAGCATATGAATCAAAACAATTAGTTCTGCGCGATCTCATGACAGCGGTTCTGAAATATAACCATATATTGAAGGTCTAAAATAAAAATTATATTTTGACTAAAATTTAATTTAATTTCAATTATTTTTTAACTTCAAATTAAAAAATTATAATATATTTAAAAATGTTTAAAAATAATGAATAATTACGTGAATAATATTATGTAATAATATTATGTACATAAATAATATCTGACAGAAACCGATAAGGACGTCGAAATCAAATTGGCGACAATACTGGCCCCAGTGTAAGGCCAACCTCATCTTACGGGAGTACGAGTCAAGTTAGCGAGGGCATGAGATAGGCGAGAGAACGGCGGTAGACTAGTAAGTGCGCAGGATTTTTGGGTTCAAACACGAAGTCGGCGCGAGGTCCTCCCCTCGACCCCCGCCCCCCCCTGCCCAACCCCCCCCCCCCCCCCCCCCCCCCCAAAAAAAAACAACCCGCGCGAGGGCTCGGGCGAGCGCCCGCCAACAACACCCCCAACCCCCCACACACCCACCCCCCGCCCCCCAGCGCGCGTTCGGCGGAGCTCTCTCTCGGCCGCCTGCCCGCCCGGAGCTCCCGCCCCCCCCAACCCGCGCGAGCTCGGCGAGCTCCCGCCCGCCCGCCCGCGCGTGAGCCCGGCGAGCTCCCGCTCCCGCGAACTTCCGCTCCCGCATGCGTTCGTCGGCGAAGATGAACAATAATAAATAATAATAAACAGTAAATCCTAACAGATACGAAACCTACAGTTTTGTTGCAATTCCGACCGAAACCGAACCGTTTCGGCCGAAACAGCGAACCTTGCTTAAAACCCTACTTATATGCACAATTCTTCCCGCGTTCCATCTTCCGGGAGAGGAAGATGCTCCCACACCGCCAATGCCGCCGCCGCTCGACTCCCTCCGCTTCTTCGCCGATCTCAGCTGCCGCTCTCTCTTCCCGCGCCCCACGACCTTCAACCTCCATCTCCACGGCCTACTCCGCGCCTCCCTCGGCGACCTCGCCCTCAAACTCCTCTCCGCCCTTGTCTCCCGCGGCTTCCGCCCGCACCTCTCCTCCCTCAACTCCGTCCTCCACCTCTTCTCCGTCCTCCGCAATCCCGCCGCCTCCGAATTCCTCCTCTCCTCTACCTTCCCCGCCCTCCGACTCCGCCCCGACCTCTTCTCCTTCAACTCCCTCCTTCACGCGTACTGCGCCGATGGCGACCTCGCCGCCGCATCGCGGGTCATCCCTCTCGTCCGGTCACATGGTCTCCTCCCTGATGCAGTCAGCTTCAACACCATTATTGCTGCCTTCTGCAAGAGCAGGATGCGGATGTCGGCTATGTGCTATTTCGGTGCATTGTGCAAGTGCTGTTTGCCGAATGTGGTCACGTTTAGTGCTTTGGTTGATATGTTTTGTAAGTTGGGTGATTTGGATTCCGCATACAAGGTGTTCGATGAAATGCAGTCTGAGGGCGCCTCGCCAAATGCGGTGACACTCACTTGTTTGATTGATGGATTTTGCAAGAACCAGCGAGTTGATGTTGCATCGAGGCTGTATGTTCAGATGGCGGCAATGAACTTATCGCCAAATGCGTTCACTTATAATGCGCTTGTGGATGGGTTCTGTAAGGAAGGGATGATGGAGAGGGCAGAAGAGATGTTTGCTGAAATGTGTGACAGAGGAGTTGAGCCCAATACAGTGGTTTTTACATCAATGATAGATGGACATTTCAAGAAGGGGAATTCAGATGCAGCAATGACGTATTTAAAAAGAATGACTGAGAGGGGACTTGAGCTTGATGTTAAGGGTTATGAGGTGCTTATATGGGGACTTTGCAGCAACGGCCATTTGGATAGAGCTTTGGAAGCTAAGCGAGGGATGGAGAGAAGAGGGTTGGTTCCTGACAAAGTTATCTTGACAACACTCATGGATGCTCATTTTAAAGCAGGTGATTTGAAGGGGGCTTTGCATTTGTTTGGTGCAATGCTTAAGCGAGGGCTTGATTCTGATGTAGTTGCTGTTTCAGCAGTGATGGGCGGGCTTTGTAAGCACGGGCTTGTGAAGGAAGCAAAAGATCATCTTTTCAGATCAAAACAAGTCAATAAGGTTTCCTACACCATCCTTATAGATGGACTCTGCAAACTTGGGAGTCTGAATGATGCTGAGAAGGTTTCTCTCCAAATGTTGGATGCGGGTGTTCTGCCCGACAAATTCAGTTACACATCACAGATAGCTGCACTCTGTCGAGAAGGGGCGATTGTGGAGGCGTTTCAGCTGAAGGATACGATGCTTCAGAATGGTGCCTCCCCTGATTTGCTTACTTTTAGTTCGCTTATATGGGGTCTTGCTCAAAGAGGACTTATGGCTGAAGCAAGGCAGCTCTTTGATGAAATGGTGCTGAAGGGCATTGCTCCTGATTCTGTGGTGTATGAAATACTAATGAGAGGCTATAGCAAACAGAACGACACGGCAGCATTGGCAGAATTGCAAGAGGATATGGAAAAGATGGGATTAGTGAAAAACAAATCGGTGTGATTGATGGTTTGCAGAAGCAAGGGATGCATAGTTTGATTAATGAACTTTGGATTTATGGACGGAATTGAGGTTGTGTTCCATGAATTCCCTGGCCTTCTTTGTATTGTTAATGAGCTCTAGGAATTATTCTGGCATTGGTATAGATACTCATCTTTCTCAAGAAAACTCTTAATTACGGCCGAGACCTCCTCTGACCGCCTTCTTCTTGTTAGCAGGGGATTGGGGATTACGGGGCTGCGTGATTTGCAGCAGAAAATTAACAATATAAAAAATGAAAAGTAATGTAAAACATAAATCTCTCATTTAGTTTTATTCAATATAATTTGGACAATTACAACTAGTAATGCGGGGGATGCGGACAATTTCAACCCGCAACACCAGTCGTATGGTCAATTCCAATTCAACAATAGCAGTGACAGTAATGCAGATTGTCGCGGAGTTTGCACTCTCCTCCCCTACATGATTCTTGGCAGAAGGTGTTGCACATTTCGCTGTCCTGCGAGCCCAAACAGTGCTGTTGGTCGTTATTTTTGCCCCATGGACGGTGATCGGAACAACATTGCACCGCTTCATTGCATGCTATATTTTTATATTAAAAGAATCAATCATACACATTTTTCAGAGTAAGAAGACTCATAAGACAATGATATGGTAGATTGGTTGAATTGGCTTACTTACATCCGATAACAAAAATATAATATATATATATATATATAACAAATAAATTATTTCAAAATTTTGAACTCAAAATTTGGGGTATGTACAATACGGGGTATGTACAATACCGAGCATGTGTAAAAATAAATAATAACAATAATAATAAAAATAACTACCGGGAATGGTCACGAAAACGAACAGAATAAGGATAACGGACATGAATAGCTTCGACATTGTTCTTTGTTGTCAGGTGGAGGTATTTCTTTTTTGTTTTTTAAATCATTTATAGTCAAAATTTTCTATTTTGAAATCGAATATTGTATTATTTGCCTCTTAATTACTTAATTAAAGGCATTTATTTGGATGGTGAATATTTGATTCGCTGTGATGAAAATATCCGTTTGCTATATTCTTTGACTTAATTTGTTAATAATCCCAAATTTTGAATTTACTCGAAATTATTGTCGAAAATTATCGAATTACTTGTGACGTGAAAAATATAAAAAATATGAATTCAGACCCGATAACAATTATGTCCATCACATGCGAAATTTAAAGCGGCCATCATCCGACTATGATATAACAACATGTGAATTAATGATTAAAATTTTATATTAATTCCATCTGCGATTGCTACTGTCGTGATCAAATCCAACATCAAATAAAATACACCTTTTTAGGGATTATCTCTGTAATTTGTATATTCATTTCCAATTCTTGAATTTAATTTGAACTACTTTAAGTAAAAATTTGGACAAATTTCGGATGTTCACTGACCGCTTTATTGGCGGATTAACTCCATAAAAAATTAATCTAACACTTTTTTTTTTTCTTTAAAAAGGGTTTGTATATTTCGATGTGATTAAAGTTCACCAAATAATCTAAGACCCAAGATTCTTTTATTCTGAGATAACGTAGAATAATTTGATTGACAGATAGTGAAATATTTTTATAGACTAGTTTTTTTAAAAAAATTGAAGCTATAATAATTTAATGCTGAAAAACTAATTATTTTTTATAATAATTTAATTTAATAATAAATTAAAATAGTTAATTTAAATTTTTAAACAAAAAAATTAAAATCTTAATCGGACTATCTCTTGTTCTAGTCTCAAATCATACAAGTGCAACAAACTTGATAATTTTAGTGAATTGTTAATAATTTTTTTATCAAATCTTATGGTTGTATTTTTTAAAATTACCAGAGTTTATAAATAAATAAAGCAAATCTTAGAAAATTACCAATAATACTTTTTAAAAAGTAATTCAACTTCATAGAGGTTATATATAAGGTTCTAAAAAAAACTGTCACAATGGACCGAGGATAATAAATTAGATAAAGATGACAGCACCAATGAGAGGGTAAAAAAAAAAATAAATAAAGAGGATGGCTCAACGGATGGGAGGAGGAGCAAAAGAAAACGAAGAAAAGCGCAAGTCTCTTTTAGATTTTTTTTCAGGAATAACAAAGTAATTTTATCATTCTTACAATTTAATAAAAAAATATTTTTTTGAGCAACTAAAATTTACTATTAATAGTTTTAACATAGACAAAGAATAAGATAAATTTTTGGGATTTTTACAATGACGTTAACTAAATTAGGGGATTTTTAGTAAATAAAAAGGTTGAAGAGAATTATCAAAACATTTAAAAATTTTTAGAATTATTGATAAATTTTAAAGGGTGATAGATGCTCATGTTCAGTCTACACACAAATCCTAGTATAGGTGTCTAGACGTAGAAGGAAACGATCTATGCGATTATGTTAGATTTTGAGAATTTTGTATGTAATTTATATCAATTACTTTATAATGACAGAATGGGAGGTAACACAATTTTCTTAGACAATAATGGAGTTTTTAGTTTATGTGGAAAGAGATGCAGAGTTTGATACTCATCCAAGCTGAAAATAAAAGGAGTGAGGTTCTATGGATGACCATACTATAAGATTCAATGGATTTAATTGATTGATTTCATCTTACACAACTAATTCTAAATTTTGATTTATTTTTATAATTTTGATCTTCCTTGGGCAAGGATAGTGAAGGATGTGGATTCTTCCAATGGGTGAATGGTTCGAAAGAGATAAACAAGCAATTAAAAAAAATAATTAGAAGATTTATATGGTTTTTTGAAGGGCATAAGATATATGATGGAGGGAAAAATTAATTATATTAATCATACCCTCTAAAAAATAAATGAGATGTTATAAAGTATTTTGGATCCACTATACTAATTTGGCATTATCAATTTTACTATTTTGCTTATAATTGTGACAAAAGAGATACTGTAATTGTGAATTTTTGTTAAGTTATATGCAATATAATTTAAGTTTTGGACAACTTTTGAGAAATCATTGTGAAAATTTTGCATAGAAAACATATTTGTTAAGTTTGAATAACTAAACTTCATGTTTGGATGACCAAACTCAACAAACATAAAAAATTAGTTTGATAAATTTAAATGATCGAACGATATACTCAAACAATTAAATTTAATATTTAAAAAATGAGTTGACTTGGTCTTACCTGATTGCTCGAACAATTATGTTTGGCTTATTTGGATTAAGATCAATGAATCACTTATTGATTCAATGTTGGTCCAAATCTTATCTATCAATAACTCATATCTAAACACTACAACACCAATTCTCATTGCAACTCGATATTACGACCTACTTTGTTTGAGAGAGAGAAATGGTAGCTATATGAGCTAATAGGCAAATTTTTTTTGCAATAACAAATCATTCATATTGCGTCAAATTTATATAAATGAGAATAAGTAGATTGTTACAATAGGTACTTGTGAGTTTTTGGATCGTTGTTAGGAAAAAAAAGACTCATATGAGTTATTACCAAAGAAAAAAGAAGACTGTGAATAGTGACACGCTCTCGGCATGCCTTTTAAGAATATGTTAAAATTAATTATTTGATATATCTTACTTTATTCAACTTTATTTTTAAATTCATCTTATTTAGATAAACTCAAATATGAATTGCACAAAAATGTCAATAATTTGAATTCTTTAACTAGCTCTTTTATATCAAGAGTTTTTGATAAATAACTAATTGTCTTATTGTAAATTTACGAAAAATCATCTATCTCCTCACTATTAGTAAGAAACTATTCGCCTTATATCATAAATTCATAAAAAATCACATCAATTAAAATATTTTAAAATTATTTAATTTAATTTAATTTTATCAATTAAATTAATATAAAATATCAAATTATTTTCATTTGATTTTATTTTGGATAATTATTGGACAACCAATCTGGTGAAATTAAAATTTAAAATCTTAATTTCATAAAATTGGACAACCAATCGTTTATAAAAATTAAAGTAAGATAATTTATTTTTTATATCCATTTATGAGTATAATTTTTATAAAAGATTGGATGTCCAATTTTATAAAATTAAAAATTTAAAAAATTAATTTTATCAAATCAATTGTTCAATAATTAGAAAATAGTTATCTCAAATAAAACTGAATAAAAATAATTTGATATTTTATATTTATTTAATTGATAAAATTTAATTAAAATAAAAATATTTTTAATTTTTAATTGAGATTTTTAAAAAATTTTTGATATAAGATGAGTAATTTTTTACAAATAGTGATAAAATAAATAATATTTTATAAATCTGTAATAAGACAGGTAATTATTTATTTAAAACTCTTATATTAAACACGTAAAAGTTATCTAAACCCTAAAAATAGCCCTTTTTATAAGTATCAAACATTTAATATAAATGGCTTTAAAGAAAATCTATGCACGAAAAGAAATGATGAATTAAAATTGTATGTGAATATAATAATTCATATAAAAATTAATTTCTTCAAACTTATTTTTTCTTCTAAACAAAACTTTTGTGAGGAAAGGTGTATACAGTATACTTTACTGTATAAAAGAGAGGGGGATGGTCTACAGTATATACATATTTAAGACAAAAATTAAATGTTTTAAAAATTCAAACAAAAGATATTAATTTTTGTAATATATATATTTATTTTATTTAATTTTACTTTTCTTCTCCAGGAGTCCACTTTCCTACTATTTTCGCGAAAAAAAAATGTTAATTCCACCCGACGAGATAAAGCACCTCCGTGCGATAGACTCCTGCTTGCAGCGTAGGCGCAGATATCTCGGAAAGGCGGAGGAGTCGAAAACTTGAAGGTGGAAAGTCTCCTCGTCTTCCCCCTTCGCGCCCCGTCCCAATTCAAGGATAAGGTTCCAATCAGCTCGATCTAGGGTATCCCTCGGCTTCCGATCTGCAGGCGATGCTCCGATTCGAGGCGGACAACTCCGGGACGCGCCCCTCGATTCCTGCGTAGACTTCCCGGGGGAGATCTGGCTCCGACGCCATGGTGGACGCCCTCTCCATCATCCCGGCGTCCGTTATCCGGAACCTCTCCGACAAGCTCTACGAGAAGCGCAAGAATGCAGCCCTCGAAGTATTTTTCTTTTTCGCTATTCTTGGTTCTGATCTTAGGGTTTAATTGTCTTTGGAATTGCGGGTGAGAATTTGGGGAATATGGCAGCTCGAGGGAATCGTGAAGCAGCTGTCGGTGGCAGGGGAGCACGACAAGCTCAATGCGATTATTAACTTGTTGGTGTCGGAATTCACCTATTCGCCACAGGCCAACCACAGGAAGGTTGTTGATCCTTATTTTTGGAAAGGAGAAGCATCGGTTTTTACACAGGTTTTGATGTACGTGGTAGACTGAATCTGAAATTGTTCTTTCCGTTTCGTTGTTTATTGTTTCACAGGGTGGATTGATAGGGCTTGCGGCAGTGACGGTTGGTTTGACTTCAGATGCGGCGCAGCATCTCGAGGTTGGTAGATTGAAACATTGGATCTCAAAGAGTCATAATTCGCTAAAACCAGTGATTTCTTGTAATTTACTTTCTAAGTTTTGCTTTCGTCATCCTTACTTGAGATTATGTCATTGCCTTGAACAGCCATTATCATATAATGCTTATGCAGAAAGAGCAACATGTACATAAATTCACCTCTTAGGATTTGTATTGTGCCCTTAGTCGGTTTCTTGCCAAGATTTTAGGGTGACTGGAATAGTCAATGCTGGGGTGATTGAATGTGCTGCAATTTGTTTTATCTATGGGTTTTGCATTCACACTTCATTTAACATGGACATAAATTGAGTTTATCTGAATGCTTTTGTGTCTACAGTTTATTTAGTTGGTTAGCGATGGAATTATGGCAACATCTTTAGCGTAATTTGCACTTAGTGATGTTTTCATCTATAGATATTAACTTTTGCCCTCAAAAGGTGAAAGTTTATCATGTCATAAAGATAGACCATGATTATGGCTAGATTTTTATGAAATACATGTGACTGTAATGGTTTGCTGTAGGTATGAAAATTGAAACTGCTTTTTTGAGGGGCAAATATATATTTGTGGTTTGAGGTGTAGGTATGCAAACCATTGGAAGTGGGTGACAATTCTGGTGAGTAATTTAGTTATGGAACCAATAAGAATGGTTTTCTTATTTTCTAGATATATTTCCAGGTTTTATCTGAAGCCCATTTCATTTATAGTACCCTCAACCTAATCTGTGAAACTATAGTCAATCAGTCATGCTAGTATATTTAAGATAAGCGAGAGTATATCTAGGCATTTCAAGGTGGGGGCTTTCTGTTCACATATCAATGTTGTCTAGTTGGTCTACCAATAACTTAGAAGATTCAGAGAGTGGTGAAGGTTGGTCTTCATGTGTATGTTATTTTACTTTTCTGCTGACCTTGCATCAAGGATCTCTTTTTAAATGTGATACAAATTTGATTGTCGTTTGTATGATTGTATTAAGTATTTTATATGTTGTTCCCCATTGTGCATTAAAGAAAAAAGCTCTCACATGCTACTATTCATGCTCTGAAAATAGGTTTACTTTTCATAGAGCATATTTTCATTGACAAAGTTGCTTGTTACGTTTTCATGTATCCTGCATTTACCATCAGCAAATTGTACCACCTGTGCTTAATTCCTTTCTTGACCAAGACAGCAGAGTCCGGTATTATGCTTGTGAAGCATTATATAATATAGCAAAGGTCAGTATTGGACAACTAATACTAATGTGTATTCTTTATTTTTTGGCATAACAATGGGTAATTTACTCTTTTCTTTCTGTACAGGTTGTAAGAGGCGATTTCATTGTATATTTCAATCAGATCTTTGATGCACTTTGTAAGCTCTCAGCAGATTCAGATCCCAATGTGCAAAGTGCTGCTCATCTGTTGGACCAGCTTGTAAAGGTAGGGTTCATGTACAGTCACTGAGTAGAACTATTTCAAAATGTTTCTGGTTTTTGGGTAGTGATTTTGTTGATTGTTGTAACAGGATATTGTGACTGAGAGTGATCAATTCAGGTGTGTCTTTCAGAACCCTTGATAAGAGTTGTATTTTATTTTGTGTTTGAATGATATCATTACATGACTATTCTGTATTTTTCTTTCTAAAGCATAGAGGAGTTCATACCACTCCTGAGGGAGCGTATGAATGTGCTGAACCCTTATGTACGACAATTTTTGGTTGGATGGATCACTGTACTGGACAGTGTTCCCGATATAGATATGCTTGGTTTCCTTCCAGACTTCCTTGATGGTATATGTTGAAATTCAGAGGTTAATGTTAGCTTTTTTTTTGATCCCCTCATATCTTTTATCAAAACAAATAAATCATTTTACAACTGCAGGTTTATTTAATATGTTAAGTGATTCCAGCCATGAGATTAGACAACAGGCTGATTCTGCTCTTTCTGAATTTCTCCAAGAAATAAAAAATTCACCAGTAAGCATTTTACTGTCCAGAAGTTTACTTTCAATAACCGAGTTAATAATTTTTATCAAAAAAAAAAGATATGCATTAACATTTATTCTTTCTGGTCATATCAGATAACTAGCATCAGGATATTATTTTTCTCCTTAGCATGGATAATTTTTTTCCTCTGCATGTAAGGCGTCAGTGCCTGCTTAAGTTTTTAGCTGAACACTTGCTGCCATGCAGAATGTAGATTATGGTCGAATGGCAGAAATATTGGTACAAAGGGCAGCTTCTCTTGATGAATTTACTCGTTTGACTGCAATCACATGGGTAAGAAAATATATGCCTGTCGGAGCAATAGTCATTGTGCTAGTCATCATTGTGGCTATTGCTAAGTTCTTCTATTCTTGGTCAACAATTTTTACCCTATTGATGATTTTCTCATTGATTTTCATAATTTTCGTGTGATATCATAAATTGCAAAGTGGAGTTTAATATCTTTGCAGATAAATGAATTTGTAAAACTTGGAGGAGATCAACTTGTTCCCTACTATGCTGATATTTTAGGAGCTATACTACCCTGCATATCTGATAAAGAGGAGAAGATCAGAGTGGTATGCTTTCTCTCTGTGTGTGTGTATGACTTGGATAAGTAACTTGATCACCTTTATTTGCTGTCCGCTGGACCATTCTTACTCATAGTATGCATTTAATTTCCAGGTTGCTCGTGAAACAAATGAAGAACTTCGCTCAATTCGTGCTGATCCAGCTGAGGGATTTGATATTGGAGCAATTCTCTCTATTGCTCGGAGGTGCATACTTTGCCTTTTCACACATTGGTTTAAGGGTTACTTATGCCATGTCTCTTGCAGCTCACAGCGAGTGAGAAGAGATCACTCTCAAAGATTTGTTAAAAAAGGAGGTTCTTTTTTTGGATGACTGATACAATTTCATTTGCATGATGACTGTATTCTGTACATGACAGAGAATTAACTAGCAAATGGGAAGCTACTAAAATTGAGGCATTGCATTGGATTGCTACACTTTTGGCCCGACATCGTGCCGAGGTACTTATCCATTTTTAGAGTTTGGATTGTGGTTGTTTTTGTCTATTCAATGCTGTTATTGTCCATTTTTCTTTAATTCTACGATATTGAAAACTTTAGGAGCTGCACAATATACTTGATTTTGCCTCAGGTAAAGTGGATATCATGACTTGCTTGTCAACAAAACTCAGAGATTGTCTAACTGGAATGGGAGAGGAAGTGTAGGATGAGGATTGGAGGAGGTGAAGAAAAGTCAAAGTGTGAAATGATTAGGCATGAATAGGATACTGTCACATGAGGAGGAATCTAGTGTTTACAAAATAAGCATCCAGAAAAAGGATGCAATTAGGAGTCAAAACAAAAGAAAAGATAATCTAAAATGTATGTTTGACTAATATAATATTACTAAGCATCTTAGTTCATAAGACAGAATGTTGCATTAATGGCTAATGAGTCTACTTGCCATGCTACAATTTACAATCCCATTTGTTTGTTGTATTCTTTAACCACTTCATCTTATGTTTTAGTCTTGTATTATTGGGTTCCAGACCTGCGTCATTTTATTTTATTTTTCCTTTAAATTGTGCTGTCTGCAAATGGTAGAACTGATCAAGTTTTCCTGGTTAAACAAAGTCAAGCTGAAGTAGGACTTCAGTCATTCACTAGTTGTGTTTCTATTGTTATCTTTGGTCTGTTTTCTTGTTGACTACTGTTCATACATGGAAGGTTCATGCTAAATAGATATTTCTTTTGTTTACCAATACATTCATCTCAGTAACATGCAATTCTTGTTTGTCATTCATGGCCTTGATGGAATAGATACTAGTGGAATGTTTTTGGCTGGTGTGAATCGTATACTCATGCTGGCATATTCCTAATATCAGAGGACTGTTGGTATATTTTTTTTCCTAATGATGTTTGACCTTACCATCCTTGTATTTTAGCAACACTTTTCTTAGATCGAAGTTTGAATCTTGTGTTTCCCTAGCAGTACCTTAGAGCATAATATTTCTTTTTTAAACAGGTTATTTCATTTTTGAACGACATTTTTGGTTCCCTCTTGAGTGCGCTATCTGATCCTTCAGATGAGGTAACGTCTACAATGAAGTTGCATGTTTGGTTTCATATGTTTTTCTTTAATGTTCAGTCTATGAGTTGAAGCATGCATGTAATTGGGTAACTACAGAGAGAGAGAGAGAGAAAGAGAAGAAACATTGATTGCAAAATTCCTAGTCATGCAACAATTAACTCTTTGCTATTATGAGTAGGTATCAGTTGGTGAGGCTTTGTGCTGGATTCATTATGCTGTTTGCCAGTTATTATTTAAAATCAATTCTGTTAAAACTTGCAGGTGGTTCTGCTTGTACTTGAAGTGCATGCATGCATAGCAAAAGATGCGCCACACTTCCGCCATCTTGTTGTTTTCCTTATTCATAACTTTCGATCAGACCATCTGCTTCTTGAAAAGTAAGTTATGTCAATTGTTTTATTTCCATGTCTTACAAGTGTTTTTTTTTCCTTTTTACAAGTTTTTTATGACTGAACTGGTTCTTGTTGGATACACGTAACTTGCATTGTTTATTAATGACTAGTCTTATATGATTCAGGCGTGGTGCCCTGATCATACGTCGTCTTTGTGTTCTTTTGGATGCGGAATGGGTTTATCGTGAATTTTCAACAATATTAGAAGGAGAAGATGATTTGGATTTTGCATCAATTATGGTTCAGGTCTTTTTATTGTTAAGATGTGTAAGATAACTCCTTCCTATTAACAAATAAAAACCTGTGTAACTCGATGTTGGTGAAATATTGAATTTCAGGCTTTGAATTTGATTCTACTTACTTCATATGAACTGGCTGACCTGCGGGCTCTTTTAAAACAATCGCTGGTGAATGTCTCTGGCAAAGACCTATTTATCTCATTGTATGCTTCTTGGTGTCATTCAGCAATGGCAACAATAAGTTTGTGTCTGCTTGCTCAGGTAGGTATACCAGCCTTCTGACTCTGATGCACCTTGGTTGATTTCTTTTCTGATCATCTTTTGAGCAAACATTGTTTTCTATCAAAGGCATATCAACATGCCAGTTCTGTTATCCAATCTCTTGGGGAGGAAGACATAAATGTGAAGTTCTTGGTGCAGTTGGACAAGTTAATCCGCTTGCTAGAGACTCCAATCTTTGCTTACTTGAGATTGCAGGTAGTCTACTTTCAATCTTTTAATCATCTACACTCTCATTCAGCGGTTATTAACTCGGACAGAAGCATAAAAAGCCTCGTATCTTGTGAACTATTCTGTGTTCTTATTGCTTTTGACTTCAGACTGTGGGCTATATATGTGAATCCATGCAACATCATCATGATCAAGTCTTCAAAATAGTTTTTCTTAGCATACCTATTCTAAAATTAGGAAGCTTGAAACAAATGGGCTGTTCTCGGGATTTGATGTAGTAATTAGTTAACATTATATGTTTCACATTCACAAGTTAGTTCAGGTCACTAAAAACAATGCCAATCTTCATAATATTATTATAATGAACTGTTGAGTGGGTTGTAAATGTATTTAACAGATTCAAACATTTTGTGCTTGCATGAATGACAAATACCACTAGCATGACTGTCTTGAAACTTATTAATGTCTCCATGATCAGCCTCATCACCATGCTTTTGTTCAGAATATGCTCAGTAGGAGGAACAGTATCACTGCCTTTTCATCTATTATCTTATTTTCTATTCACATCAGATTAGCTGCATCGTGAGGTCATGATTACCTTGCATACCATCAATTAATACTTGTTTTATCATGATGTTTCTAGCTTATGTTTTCTATTGATTCATTTTGATAGTTAATGAATGTTTGTTCTTTTCTGAAATTGTAGAACTATTATTATAACATTGTCTGTCATTTAAAAAAGGCCTGTATGTTTCAACACTTTTGGCTTTCATTTATGGCTGCTTCTATATTAACATAAGTATTTGAAACATGGCAGCTTCTGGAACCTGGGAAATATATGTGGTTGCTGAAGTCTCTGTATGGTCTTCTGATGCTACTACCTCAGGTAAGACCACGAGAGTCCACATACTATGACTTTCATATCTTAGTTATGACTTGATTACAATTGAATCTCTGTTTCGCAACAATGATCAAAATACTTCTGGTTGAGAATAGCTTTTTTTGTGTTGAAGGGGTAGACATAGATTGGTTCTTTGAATTTTAGCTTATGGAAATAGATAGACAGGAAAGAGCTTGCATGGCAGTTGATGATAACCCTTGAAGAAAACAAACAACTACTTTGCTGATAATAGTTTGTTAATCCCTGATTAGGTTATATTTATGATTTGCCCCTTAAATTTGACTAATTCTGTACTTTACTGGTTTAGTATTATGCTCAGAATTACATTTTAATTCATCGAAAATGATAAGTCTAGGATATGAGGAGATCTCTGTTCTCTGGTTAGAAGGTGCATTCTTGTAAGATTGCAAAAGTAGCATGAGACCATCTTTAGAAGCCTGCTGGAGTAGGCCATCTTCCTTTAGAGTAATGATCTTTTGAATAAGAAATTTGGAATGAGAGAGTTCTGCCAATTGAATGCCTATGAATTATTGGTGACACTCGTTTTCTAACTTGGCTAGCCTTGTGGCTTCATAAAAAAATGATAAATACAGAAGCCCTACATCATCCAATCAGAAAAGTTCTAAGCCATGAACTAGCATCAACTTCATGTGTAAACCATGTTTAAGGGTAAAGAACTATCCTGATCAGTTCTAGAGTTGAGCATTTTGCTACTGCAGATTGTGCAAAATTAATTGTTTGCTTGATTAAACTTTTGTATGGTCTGCCTGTATTCTATAAATGCTTTAGGAAAAGGTAAAAAAAGTGACTCAGTACCAATTTGTGTCTTCAAAGAAACAGAAAATGTAGAATGGCGATGCTTATTTACTTGTTCGTTTATTTCTCTTTATACTTGAGGCCGCTATTTGAATCCAAGTTTCTTTTTGATATATGCATCCATTCATTACTGAAGTGTTGGGAATCATCTCATGAGAAAGAGTTAGCTGTACTATAACATTGGCAATTATGTAATATTCTATATCCTTTTGTAGTTTTTATGGATACTGTCATTGTAACATGCAGCAAAGATGAGCCTTGTAACATGTATTTTAAATCCCTACCCATCATATTTATTTACAGAATAGGTATTGCATTGCATTTCATGCCAGAGCAGGTCAATCATAAGTTAGCTATTTTGCTCCTGTTTCTGCTTATTTACTCCTTTTGCCGATACTTCAATTTGTACATGCAGCAAAGTGCAGCCTTTAGGATATTGCAGACTCGATTAAAAAATGTACCATCATATACTTTCAGTACTGATCAGCTGAAGCGAGCATCATCAGGAAATCCATATTCCCCAATTCTACAATTGTCTGAAGACAGCAACAAGAATCAAGATTCAGGAAGTATGCACAGTGCTATCAATTTTGCATCTAGATTACACCAATTTCAAAATATGCAACACGGACATCGGTCGCATGCCAAATCACAGCAGCAGGCCTGCAACTCTACCTCTTCAACATTATCACAGGTTAGCAATTGTTTGCTGCCACTTTTGAAGTTCCAGTGTTCTTGTTTTTCTTCATAGACTTATGTTAATTAGAAATTTTTAGAGCAACAAATCTGGATTTGTCCAAAATGTGCAGGGAGTGCAAAAATCTGAAGAATCTCATGGGCCATTGCCAATTCCAGACATAGTTCGACTTACCCTCTAGATCATCATGGGGCAGTGGACAGTTTCAACTTTGACCATGCTGTTTAAGCTGGTCTCAAGGCTTGTCAGAGCATCTGATTAGCTTGAAGCACGAAGTCACAGTTTAGAAAACGCAATGGGTGTAAAAATGTGTCAATTGGTTGTTTTTGAGGTCAGGATGGTACACTTGGGATGCCCTTTTGACATTATCCGGAGCTATTCTTTTCTTTCTCAGACTACTGGCTTATGTGGTTTTGTATGTTTTTTAGTTTGAAGGCCGTATGAGCCAGGGGGGAACATTTGGGTGGTAAGAATTAGTTGGTTATACAGCTGATTCAACAACTCCAATAAACAGCCAAAAAATGTATATTTAGTCGTTGTGAGTCCTAGAATACACCTTGTTCTGATTTTCTTTTTTTTTTTTTTCGGTCATATTCTCATTTTTAGTTTTGGCTCCATAATGTAATTCTTCAATCTAGCTATAGTTTGTACTTTCTGTCCAATTCTATGGTAACCTTGTTTTTTATTTTTGGTAAAGAATTCTGTGAAAATCTTGTTGCTGCACTGCTTTTGGTGATTCCCAGTGGTATCATGTATTTTGCTTTGTTTGGCTGTCAATGTGTTTGCTGAGACGCCATTGTACTACCGCTTTTTTCTGATGAGGATCTGGCTCCTTGGAATATGTTCTTTGCCTTGTGGCCTGCAGACTTTGGACACCGGACAGAACTTGCACCTGCGTTCCTTTTAAGGGTTAAAATAGCATTTATGCTGCAATGAACAAGTATAGCATTTTTGGCTACATGAAGAAGGCTTTTGTCCAAGTCATTGGTTGGTTGTGTCTTAAAGTTCTAAATTCTCTTTTATTGTCCTACTGGTGGTTTGACAATTTAATATTAATTAATCCAATATAAAATACAAGGAATACGTCTCGCAAGCATGACAGCTGACGGTTTTGTATATAGGCAGGTCAATCTTTCTAAAAACTAATATCTAGTTCCGTCAGAGACTTTGCGACACATTTTAATTTGATCAACATGGAGATTCAACTCGGTTGGTTGAGTCTATTATGAACCTATTGTACATGTGGTTTCTCTGGTGCATATCACATTGGACTTTGGGAATGCTCGATCACCACGATCTAGTTACGTCAATTTATTATCGATTAATTCTCTAATTCTATTTGGAATCCTAATTTTGAAGTTACCGGACTGGATCTATAATTATATTAAAAATTGGTTAGATCGGTACTTGTTATATCAGCATGACAATATGCGGGGACAAGCGATTAAGGCAGCCATTATTGTCCTTGACCCTTAGCATGTGAATTTCTTTGATCTTTCATTTACTTTCTCCAAATAATCTGATGGCCAGACGAGAGAGTTTGACGTTTTTGTTTCTTCGAAAGCCAACTGTTTGTTTATACCTAATCACAACCGTAGTGATTGAATCTGATTTCTCCTTAAAAACCTCAATGATCACACTAGAAAATAATTTGATATCTGTTTGGGATAACTTCCTTAGGTTACTCTCAATATTAGGTCCATTTTGCCAACACATCACTATCTTATTCTCCACTTATCCCAGGATCAGCAACAGAAAAAATAAATAGAAGCGAATCAAGATAAAATAGAGATTTCAAAAAACAAATAGCAGAAACAATAATATTTATCGTAACAATTTGATAAGGAAGACAAATCCATTTCAAATACTTCCAGAAACCTAAGTAGCGATGAAGAATCACATATACAAATTTTTTTTTCTTTATTCCAATTTGCTTATCTTTATATCCATTATTCCATGCTTATCTTCCGCATTATTATTATTCGACCGGAATATCACCCGAGACTCTATAAAAGCCCTCCTAAACCCGTTCTCCTCCTCCTCATAACCATTTCCTTTGATACATCCTACTTCTTCCTCTTCTTCTTTGTTCTTGCTCTTGTTTTCTCCCGTCAGTCATGGCTCTGCTCAATGATCTTCTCAACCTCAACCTTTCTGATCACACCGAGAAGATCATTGCTGAATATATATGGTTTGCCATCCTACCTTTTCTTTTTGTCTTTTAGAGGAAAACAGTTTATGGTTTGAGTGGGTTCCATTTCTTTGGTTTCTTGATGTTCTGTTTTGGTTGAGTTTGGCGTTTTGATGTCATCGTTGAGAGTTGGATCTTAGGTTCCATTCCATTTTGGCTTGTGCAGACAAAAAAATCAACTTTTATTTTGTTTGCATTGTAGATTAGAAGTTCAGTAGAATTCATGATTCATCTGCATATCCTCAAGTTCTCTTAATCTGTGTCTTAGTTTTGTAACAAGATTATAAATTAGCTTAATAATTCTTTTTCTTTTCTTGCTGCTTCGCTGCTGACAATAGATTTTTCCCAAAGTTTATCTTGAAGTTTTGGATCTTTTCTTTCCCCATTGCATTTTTGCCTTTTGCGAATGTCTATTGCTTTTCACGTTCATATCTAACCATGCTTTAACACCGTTCTTTATACGATGGCGTTGTGTTTTGGTTACTTTTTATTTCACATTAGCAGTTCTTTTGCAGTAGTTTCATGCCGTTTTAGCCTACATTTTTTTTTTTTTTTTTTCTACTTTGTGCACAGGGTTGGAGGATCTGGCATGGACATCAGGAGCAAAGCAAGGGTATCATTATCTGAAAATTTAGCTTTTTGTTTCAGATTTTGGGTTTTTCTTTTGTATAATACTCTTGCATAATATTATTTATTGGCTATATTTCAATCTTGATTTTTCTACAAACATGTTTCAATTGAGCAGACACTCTCTGGCCACGTCACTGATCCTAGCAAGCTCCCGAAGTGGAACTATGATGGTTCCAGCACAGGCCAAGCTCCTGGAGAGGATAGTGAAGTAATCCTATAGTATGGTTTACTGTCTCCCTCCTGTTTGTCCTTATATTCATTCTCTTTTGATAATTGATTTTAATTTCTTGCCATGAATCTGCAGTCCCCAAGCCATTTTCAAGGATCCATTTAGGAGGGGCGAGAACATTCTTGTAAGTACATTTTTCCTATATTTTGTTAGTCTAATTGGAAGTTCTTAACTGTCATCAACGAAACAAAAGAAAAGAAGAATTGTAGTTCTCATAAATTTCATTCTCATTTTCATACATTTTTGTGCTTTTTTATGTTTAATATCAGTTATTTGTGTATAATGATGTGATTATTTTTCACCTGAAATAGGTCATGTGTGATTGCTATACCCCGGCCGGAGAGCCTATTCCCACGAATAAACGACACAATGCATCTAAGATATTCAGCCATCCTGATGTTGCTGCTGAGGAACCGTGGTACAATTCTCTCAAAGTTCAATTTGATATGAGATTTATGATTTCGCCCGTATGAATTTTTTAAACAAAAACCAGGTATGGCTTAGAGCAAGAGTACACACTCCTGCAGAAAGATGTCAAGTGGCCGCTTGGCTGGCCTGTGGGAGGATACCCCGGTCCTCAGGTACGATTTTAATCCAGGATTCCTGATGAATATTTGATATGATGTAAACTTACTTTCAAGTTACCTTCCGCTTGAAGCTTTATATTCTGCATATTTTGTTTGATGAACTATAACACAGGGTTCTCATTAAGAATTCTCAGAAAATTTTATTATATTGCCACAGGGCCCTTATTACTGCTCTGTTGGCGCCGACAAATCCTTCGGCCGGGACATAGTTGATGCCCACTACAAAGCTTGCCTTTACGCAGGTCTCAACATCAGTGGCACCAATGGAGAAGTCATGCCAGGACAGGTATCATTCAGATATTCTATTGCCATTTTCCTTTACTCAAAGATTTATGTTTTTAACTTACATTGACTTAAATTTCAAAAACTATAATCTGAAGTGGGAGTTCCAAGTCGGTCCTGCTGTTGGTATCTCTGCTGGCGATCAACTGTGGATTGCTAGATATATTCTTGAGGTAGAATTAATGTTCAACCATAACTTATCATTTTTTGATGCAATTTCTATCATTTACATCACAATCTTTTATTTTCTGCTCTTTTATGTTTCTATAAATCTAAATTGCCTTCTGTCTCGGTGTGTGCAGAGGATTACAGAGATTGCGGGAGTTGTTCTCTCCTTTGATCCAAAGCCAATTCAGGTTAGATTGCTCTTACAGTTTAATTTATCAGTGTGCCTTTAAGTTCCTAATTACTGACTATGGAAGTCAAGTAAAACCTAATGGTTTGAGAATTTTCCTTTGGATCTCTGAACTAAGGCTCTTACATTACTTAAAATTTCTTGTTTAATTTTTGGTGTGGTTAGGGAGATTGGAACGGTGCTGGTGCTCACACAAACTACAGGTAATGAGAACTTATACCTGGACACTTTTATTTCTTGTTTTTCTTTTCTCAAAGAAGTCAAAAGTGTCGGACTCATTTCTTGTTCCAAAATTTCTTTTCTTCTCTCAGCACCAAATCAATGAGGAGTGATGGTGGATATGAAGTCATTAAGAAGGCAATTGAAAAGCTTGGTTTGAGGCACAAGGAGCACATTGCTGCTTATGGCGAAGGGAATGAACGCCGCCTCACTGGACGGCATGAGACTGCTGATATCAACACATTCAAATGGGTATGTTATCAGATTCACATCATTCATAGCAAAAAGTTACATTACATTGCAACTCATTTCCTTCTTCTCTTTTCTTAGGGAGTTGCGAACCGTGGTGCGTCCATTCGTGTTGGTCGTGACACCGAGAAGGATGGAAAAGGTCTAATTCTTTTCTCTTATCATATGTTTTAAGCTTGAAATCTCTTGTACTAAAAAGTTGCTTGCTCCTCCATCTCTGTAGGCTATTTTGAAGACAGAAGGCCGGCCTCCAACATGGATCCCTATGTCGTCACCTCCATGATCGCCGAGACAACTATCCTTTGGAAACCAAACTAGATTCCGTTTGATGCCATTCCTGGAACTTCAGCACTGTGGAGCTTTCACTAATGCTATTGGTTTTGCTTGTCTTACAAATGCTGCGACTTTAGCTGTTCTTGTCATGTCTTGCTTTGGTATTGGGATTGTCCCCTGCCTTCAATTTTACCTTGTGTTCTCAAGAATGTCAGTTACCACGAATAATTCTGAGATTGCAATAAAAGAACATATTTTAGCACAGGTTGTCATGGATCACTCAGTGTTTCTCGAGCCTATGATTTCAATTTTTAAGTGTAGGAATAAAGAAGGCTCTTGTTCATGGATTTGTTCCCTATCCAAACAGCAAGGGCCAGAATATATGCTCCCAGAATTTTTTTTAAAAAAATATGAGGTCCATATTGAAGTTATGTTGATGGATAAGGCTGGAATAAGGCTAGCAGGAATATATCTTATCTACCAGTCTCAGTTAAAGTGCCATGAAGCAGGTCTGAAGTATTGTTGGCAGACAACATCACCTGCACTTTAGACGATTTGGACATAATGCATTGTGACACATGAAAAAGGAGACAGGATTTGTGTTCTCAGTATTTGGATTTGCATCAAACTCCTGTATTCTCATTATTTGTACTATAACTCTGATCAGAGAATATTCAGGGAATACAAACATATTTTAGATAGGATAAATGGTCAGAAATGCCTACATACCATTCTTAGAAATCTATCTCGGAACAAAAGACAGAGTCAAGTAGTAACATAGTAATGGGATTCTGAAACCATGACCGTATTCTGCAGTAGTCACACTTCAGGCAGGAGTTACAGTGTTTGCGACATCAATGATGAACCGATAGGCAACATCGCCTTTGCCGAGCCGATCCACTGCAGTATTCACTAATCCATTCTGACCAATTCAACATCTGCAGACACATTGTGCTCCCCAACGAAGTCCATCATCTCCTGAGTTTCTTTTATCCCTCCTATTATACTCCCACTGACAATATTTCCCCCTGCATTGATTCAGAGCCATGCTCAAACCTCTCATCCAATTCGAAACAGTTGAAATGAATGTAGCTTTGCACTAAGACACTGACCAACAGACAGTGCGGACACTGGAGGCTCCAATGGCTTCTGTGGGCCACCTACTATGATAAGCTTCCCCCTTATCTTCAGCAAGGAAATCATAGGCAAAATCAAGTGAAATGCCAGAATACTGTCAATGATGCCATCCATTGTGCCATTTGCAGCCTGCCAATTCAAGAACAATAAAACAAGTTTTAAGGATTTTTTTGATTATGCCATTCATCTCAACATTGCAATGAGCTCAAACCTGCAGTTGTCATGGATCAGTGCTAACTAAGAAAGAGTCAGCACCCAATACTTGAAGAGCTTCATTCTCCTTTCTAGGAGAAGTGCTTATCACTGTAACTTTCATCCCAAAAACCTTGCCAAACTTCACTGCCATGTGCCTGAGCCTGCCAAGCCTGACCATTCCCAAATGCATCCCTGGCTTATTGAATCCATGCTAATTCATTGAGATGTAAGATGTGATTCCTGCACACAAGCGCCGAGCAAGCTTCTCCATGGGAATGTTCTCAGGAAGCTTAACAGCGAAATGTTCTTTAATGACATAGGTGTTTGAGAATCCTCCATAGGTCTTAGAACCATCATTGTTGGTGGCATTGAAGGATGACACACAAGTCCGGGGCAGTAGTTCTCAAGATCCTCCTTGCAACTTTCACAGCTGAGGCAAGAGTTTGCTATGTAGCCGATGCCAGTCCTGTCGCCAATTTTGAACTTGTTAACTTTGGCTCCCACTGCAGTCACGACGCCCACAATCTCATGCCTGCAAGAAATATACAGTAGGAGTAAAGTCTTTTGATAGGAAAATGCTAATAAGGTGCCGATAGAAACTATTTAAATGAGGATAATGAAACTGTTACGTAAGAATCAAGAAAATATATGACATTCAAGTTATTGGAACTAGATATAACAGACTGAAGATCAGCTCAGCAAAAGACGGTTCAAAATGTGAATTATCTCTAGTAAGAACAGCATACCCTGGGATGATAGGATATCAAGCATTTCCCCACACGTTCTTCATGGTGGAGATATCAGTGTGACATGTCACATATTCCACAGTAGAGGATCGTCAAGGTGATATCATCCTCAGTCATATCCCTGTAGGAAAACACCATTTTGTTAAACTTTGCATCAAAATAGCAGCAAAATATAAAGTTCATCATTTGCTAAATTAAACTACACCAATTACAAGAGATACTGTAATGGTTTAAATCCAGATAGGAATGAGAAATTTGAACTACGGTCGGATTATAATTATTTGAAGTAGTACATTAATCCATCAGCTTATTTCTGAGAAATAAGTTTTTGATGGTGGTAATTTAAGACAAACATAAGGCCCGGAGAGTTATTATTGTAAAAGAAAATTCAGGAGAGAAAGGAAGAAAAAGACTAATAAAAAACAACCAAAGGAATGCTTTCTCAGTGACGGAAAATGGAAACCTGTTCTTTCAATGGATTAGAATACAGAAGGACCAAAGTTCAAAACATGAAGACAGTATTACCTGAAGAGGTGCACTGAAAATAAAAAATAAATTTCTTCTAAATCTACATGCAAGAAAGAGAGGAGGCGTTGACGACCTCAAACTGAAAAGGAAAGGATAAAGAACACCAGAAACATCTCTGGCTGCCCATCCGAATGCAGATTGCTGCTGCTCCGTCGATGGCTTTCTCTCCTCAAAATCAAACTCTCTTCCTGATTTCTTCTTTCTTTACCGAAATGGTGTTTGACCTTCTATTGAGTTTGGATTTGTTGAACTCGAATTAGAGTTTGTTTTGAAGTATGAATCCAAAGTTAAATTTGGACTATGATTGATTTTGAATACTTATTATATAATACTAGGAGTTGTAATTAAAGTAAAACTCAGACTCAATAAATACCTATAAATATTCTAATAATACATAAGGTGTAGGCGTAACGTAATGCTGAGTTTGAACTACAGAGAAATAGAGAAAGAGAAATAGAAAGAATAGAGAGAAGAGAAAAAAAGAGAACATTGGCTCTCGTGTGTGAGTTTTTTTAATGCTTTTCAGTAGTTTTTCGAGTCGGTTTCTCATAGTGTTCTCTTGAAAATTCTTTCTGAAAGTGGAAACGTTGTCAAGACTTGCTGAAATAATTTAGTTGGGTGATCTATGAACTTTCCATTTCGAATCCCAACAATTGTATCAAAACTTAGGAGTAAACAATCAATATAACAAAATCCTTACTCAAGATAAAAAAGTTTGATGGTAAGATAAATTTTGCCTCATAATAGAAGAAAATAAAAACAATTCTTATTTATCAAGGCCTATAAAAAAACGTTAAAGGGTAAAGAAAAGAAGTCGCTCAATATAAATAATGAAGACTAAGAGAAAATACATCAGAAGATATTAAATTTAATTATTTTAAATTTGATTGATGAGGTTTTATATAATGTCATTAATAAAGAGACAACGGCGGATATCTGGACAAAATTTGAGAAGTTGTACATATTAAAAAATCTCACGAATAAGTTTTATCTGCAATAACAATTGTACGAACTGCGTATGAGTGAATGTACAATTATATTATATCACCTGGATACCTTTAATAAGATTATCAATGGTTTGCTGAAATTTGATGTGAAATTTGAATAAAACGATAAGACGCTAATTCTTATGATGTATTCCTAATTCGTACGATCATATTATGACCATAATTTTTTATAATAAATAAACTCTCAAGATAGAGAAAATGACAACTAATTTTTTTTCTAATAAAAAAAGAAATTCCAATATTGATAATAAAATTGACAAAAGATTGATGATTCACAAAAGACGAAGATTGAAATAACGTGGAGAAGACAACCAACGATTTAAATCAAAATCAAAGACGAAAGAAAAATATTATTTGTGTAAAAAATATAACCATATCAGGTGGCATTGACCGAATCGTGAGAAGATAAAGTTTTCAAATATGACGACAGTGGTGGTGGATAATACATTTGAAAATAATGTGGATGAAGACGTTTTTACAGTATCTGTAGAAATCAATATTTCTGTTAAGTAAATTCTAGATTCTGGTAGTTTTTAACATATTTGCTCTAGTAATGATTGATTATTTCTTATAAAGAGAATAATAAGAAAAGTATTGTTTGGTTGGGGGATAATTCGATATATGAGATCGCTGGTATGAGAATAATTCAAATTTAGATATTTGATGAAGCGGTTTGTATTCTTACTAGGATGAGATATGTATCCAAGATGTGCAAAAATCTAATTTCACTTAGCGTACTAAATTCAAAAGTTGTAATTATTCAGCGATAGATAGAGTCATGGAGATGACACACGGTATTAAGATTCTGATTAAAAAAAAGAAGTACGATAATATTTATTGATCAATAAGGAATACTATTGTAAGTGAAATTTTGATGATTATACTAGAAAGTCTGATACTCGAAGTGGTTATTTTTTCATGAAAATATTTTGGAGTTCCTCACGGTTAATAAATTCGTTGGGAATTTTCGTGAATCCCCGCAGGACAAACTTTTCAGGTTTCGTATGAAGAAGAAATAGGAAACTAATATTAAATTAAACTAGTATAAGATAACACTTCGCCTTCAACAAATCAATCCTCTTCAACTGGTTTCAGACACAAGTTAATCGATGGTATGTAGCATGACACATTGACTTTTGATCCGCTATAACTACTGAATCAGGAAAAGAATTATTCTGGGAACAATTCTGAACTATGTGATGACCATTGCATCTTGGAAATTTAAAGCTACATCCACCTGCAGATTTAGAAGAAGTACGAGAGTACATTCGTCCTGTCTTTGTGAAGCAAGTAGTTCTCTGCAGCACTCCCAAGAGAGAACTTACAAGTGGAGCAAGTGCTTCCTGGGAAAAACTTCCAGTAGTTGCAGAATCCTTCTCGTATTGCTCAATAAAGACATGGATATGGTTACACCTTCTAAGCCCGTCCCATAAAGGTGGAAAACCTAGAATCAAATTGGATTTAATGATAAGACTAGATAAATTTTTCTTAAGTTCCTACTGAAGAAGGCAACAAGTTTAGTGGCAATAGTTGTAGAAAAGGACATCCGGACTAGTGGGGTGAAGCAAAGCCTCGAGTAACAGCACAGGAAACAAGTTTCAACTGATTCGGAGAAATACATTGTAAACTATCAATGGAACTGCAGCACAGGAAAACCATTGCAGGGAAGCAAGAGCCGAGATCCATCCACAAACAGATTAAACATCAAGGATAACAGGAAGAAAGATAACTTTTCCTATCTCATATTTCCACCCTCTTAATCTAATTCAAATGAACGCTGCTTACCTCATCAAGTTCACATAATCACGTGTTGAATCGAAAACATCCTTGAATGCCACTTTCTTTCTGATATTTACATTCCTTGTCTGGATCTTCTTTACTTTTTATAAGCGAAAGAGAAGACAACAGAGGTACTGATTCCAACAAACAAGAAGAAATTACCTCTTGTGGACTACCTGGGTTGTGACTTGCAGTCCGTAGAAAAACTCCTGGAGCCTTAGCTCCCTGTCCTTAGAAAAACATGTGAACATAATGGATAATACAATATAGTTAGCAATTGCTGATCTGACATTATACAATACAGTCTAGAATCATACCTTTTATATACCTTAAACTTCCGTCTACAAGCAATATCCTTGAGATAACTTCTCACCTCCTCTTTACATTTTTAACTTCAAGACAATCATTTATTCACATGCATCCTCATCTTCATTGTATAATGAGCATCAGTTGGCTGCTATATGAAGCAAAGAATTGATTTGAATGGTGGCCCACAAATGCTTGACAAAGGCAATATTTGAGGCAATATTCACATGAGAATAAAAGATAAGGTGGAAATGTCAAGTATCATGATCCCAGACTACATGAGGAATCAGGTACAAGACAAACACAAAGCAAATGCGCAAACCAGACTGAGATCTACCTGGATGGCATCTTTCAAAAATAACGGCCATCTCCAGAAACAATGTAGTTGTAACTGCATTAGAACAGGTACTTGAATACTACATTTGAGCAAAAATCATAAAAATTAATGTACCAATATAAAAAGTGGTTTTCATTGATTGACATGGATTACACATGTTAGAAAAGCATATATTCCTCAAGTTCAAGCGGATTAATTTCATGCAATTCTCCATTTGAAAGAATCACCGAAAAGGCCTCAGTTTGGAAATTCCACTCTAGCCTCTACAGTTGAATACTTCCCAATTATACACTCTAAAAACCAGGAAACGTTGCTTTTTTGATAAAAAAAAAGCGATCAATTCAATCTCAATTTGAAGATAAAACGTCACAAATTTTGAAATAAACAAAAAAAAAAAATCCAAAAAAGCACTTAAATTTTCAAAGATGGCAACTTTTCGACAAATTCATCAAGAAAAAGGCAAGTAAAGACAGTGCACCGGCGAGTTTGGTCATGGAGGCGCAGAGAGACGAGATTCAGGAGTACATGATGTAACCGACGACCTCGTGCTCAACTTTGGCCTTTCCGACCGCGGCGAACAGCAGGCTGGTGTTCTTCAATTCTTCGTGAAAGGAGCTCAACAGGGACTCATGCTTCGGGAATATCTTCGTCTCCAACCTTGCGATCTCCTCCACGATCTCCGGGCTTTTCAAGTGATCCGGCTTGTGAAGGAGGGAGGGTAGGCGGGATAGGCGATGAAGAGGAATCTCCACGGGCAGATCAAGAAAAGAGGAGGAAGAGAGCAAGGAGAGTACTTATCGACCGTTATAAAATTCTGATCCAAAAATAACTGTAAGTTATTGATTTTATTAGGGGTAAAACTGTCTATATAAAAAAATTATTTTAACTCTCTTATAAAAATTAAATTAAAGATAAAATAATTAAAAAAAGAATTATAAGTTATTGATTTTATTAGGGGTAAAATCGTTCATATGAAAAAGACGTTTTATCTCTGTTATAGATATAATTAAATTGGATTAAATTAGATTAGTAGTCGGCCCGAGGAGTCGATGGCGGCGGCTTCGGGTGAAATGTTGGGTCGGTCGTTTTCCCGGGTGTCGTGGTTGAGACTATATTCTTAGCTGGTCCATTTCAGAATTTACTCAATAACTGGTAAAATTATATATGTTTTATCTTAAAATTTAAAATTTTCAGGACGCTCCTCGAAGTCGTTTTTCCAGCACTTAATGGATCTCATCCCGTGGTTCTCTGCGCGACGAAGGACAACCAAACTTTCAGGGAATTGAACCGTTTGCATCGAGTCAGTTTCGGCTCAATGAACCGTTTGTTCACTCGCAGGCCCAATCAGGAAGTTTGGTGTGCCAACACCGTCCATTATTCTATTTTATCATGGTTAATTTTAATATAAATTGTGGAAGAGACCCAAACATTCCCGAACTAAAAAAAAATTGCAAAAACGTACTTGCATTTTCTTAATATTTACAAATTTCTAATTTCACTATTCATCTTCAACCTTCAACAAAATCGACTAAAATTTTTAGCCATTTTTAGTACAACCATAAAAATATCGATCTCAAGTTATTTTCAACCGATTTGGAATTTAAAAAAAAGGAGAAATTCAAGTTATTGTAGTTCACCTTTATCATTTAACCAGCGAGGCCTAAGCTTCCAGAGCTTTGTCTCCCATGATCACAGGTTTAGAATCGCCCTTGATAGCTATAAGAAAATATTTTCCATAACTTTTGGGTGCTTTTATCTTTTCAATCCTCTAATTATACCCAAAACTACTCGATCGGATTGCTAATAAATCCTACCGATTACAATAATATTCTAATTGAACAAGATTTTTTTAATCCACCCAATAACCTAAGTAAAAAATATGTAATTTTTAAATTTTAAGATAGGAATATATTATTTGATAAATTTTGAAGCAGGCACATGAGAAACTCTCGCATACGAGGCGCAGTACCTCAGAAAAGAATCCATCGATGTCATCAGATCAAGCAGATACAAAACGCACAAAATCAACTGCTGACTCGTAAAAGAGGGCAAACCAAAATTAGGATATGTTGAGTTGACCAAATTTGACCGCGCAGAAAACCAGAACTGAAAGCAATTCACCAATTCCATCAGCTAAAAGGAATAAAATGAAAAAAGAAATAGAAAACCAAACAAGTAATCTACCGTCTCTGGAACAAAACCATGCTACCTACTACACGCTACTAAATTCACTTCAACATCTAAAACAAGCAAAGCGCATTGGCACAATTGACACAATTGTGCATGAACCATAATCGCAGATATATAAAGAAGATTAAAGAAAAGAGCAACAAACACCCACAAGCACAGATGATTAATGATTTCAAAAAATGAAAAATAAACCCCCACCAATCCTAGCTCAAAAACTAACCGTGATAATTAAGGTACGAGCAACCAAACACCAGATCCATTCACAGTCAGTCTATCAGCTGATGTTGGCCAGTTAGTCACCTTGACATAAATCAAGAATCAGTTCAGTGAGGCCTGGACTCATCTATAGATTCGGTTCGCCTGGACTACTGGTCATCGGCGTTATCAATGCTGTTGGAGTCCCGACTTTGAACTTGGTCTCTGGTCCTTCCTGGGCTCAGTTCGTGAATTTGCTCAATCCGAGCGACCACCTCTGACATTGAAGGCCGGGCATATGGGTATTGTGTCGCACAGTCCACTGCTAGCTGCAGGAGCTGCACCATGTACTCTTCCACGTCCTCCTGCCTCAGCAGTTCAGGATCAAACACCTCTACCTTCCACTCCTCAGGGGCCACTGACTGGACCCACTTTGGTAGATCAAGTGCCTGTGTTGGCACCTTGCTAGTAAGCAGCTCCAAGAGGAGCACACCAAAACTGTACACATCCGCCATCTGCGAGACTTTTTGAGCATCAGTGACCTCTGGAGCACGGTAGCCAGTATTGCGGTTTGGTGTGGCAGGACTCACTACCACTGCAAGGCCATGATCAGATACACGAGCTTCATACGATTTATCAAGGAGTACATTGGAAGACTTGATGTTGCCATGTGAAGAAGCACTGCCTATTGAGTGGATGTACTCAATGCCACGGGCAGCTGCAAGGGCAATGCTGCATCGTCTCCTCCAATCAAGAGGGCCATGGCCAAATCCTCCATTTCCTGTGCAAACAGTCAACACAGAGGATAGGTTATTTGTGTCTTCCACAATTCATCTAATAAATGCAATGAACAAACATAATCACACAAAAGCAATCATACATATAAACAAGAGGTTTAAAAGTGGTTGGCAGTATAATTTGCATTTGGTCCACCTCCACATTGCAAATACATCTCACCAAAGAGAGATGATACAGGCAATTCGATGGGTTTTGGCTATATGGAAAATGAGGGAAACGAAAGGAACTTAGAGAGAATGAAATGGGAAATAAAAGGTGCATTGCTTGTAGCTAAGAAACTTGGAAAGTAAATTTGATAGAAAAAGAGGCACTTATGTGATGAAGATAACAAAGGAGACTAGTTGAAAAAAACCACTTCATGCACTCGAAAGCCACCATTGGGTACAGCCTGATGGTAGTCTTCATAATGAATGCAAGCATGTATATTAACTCCTCAATTTCACAAAACAAGAAATGCAAAAGTTGCAATGGACTTGAAAAAGAAAATAGAAAAGAATTTCACCCATAATCCATTTTCCATTCTTGAACTAAACGGAAGATCTTTTTTCTTCTTATTTTTCCCTCTCACTAACCTGTACAATGACAACCTTAGCAAACTGAGCATGTTGCTTCTGTTAGCCATGCATGTTTAACAGGAAATAACTGTTACTCCAACTGCAGTTAATACATGCTTTCAGATAGCAACAAAAACCCATGAATCCACTTTGTTAAATGTTAAAGAACACAACAGGTAAATGCAGGGATGGAGTTGCATCCTCAAAAGAATATATTTTTTATGGAGAATTTTATAAAATCTCAACTTTCTAATTATTCAACAAGAGACAGGAGCATGTTGACTTAGTCGTGTCTCAAATCCGAATTTTTCAAATAATCCTAATTAAATTAATATTCATATTAGGAAGTGATTTAGTAACTCTAATTCTTTTTTAAATTTGTCTCCTAATAGAAAACTTGAATTAATGGATTTTTTATTTAAGTCGACCACCTACTTTGACTCAAACTCATTTAGGCCATTTTTATAAATACCATATTTATCTAAGGGTTTCATAACACTAAGATATACAAACATCGATTAAAATTCTCAAAACTTTTTATGACAATTAAACTAATTAGTTTTTTATGAAAGTTGGTGATATTAAAAATACTCTTAATATTAGTTTATATTTCAATAGGAATATAGTTCAAGAGGCCAAATTATTGAATACATTGATTCAGACTATGTTGAAGGTCTTAATCAACGACGATTCCTCGTTAATTATTTTTTCACTCTTTATGTTGGTCCTATTACCTGGAGATGTACCTTGTAGTTAACTGTACCATTATGTACAATAGAGTCCGAGTATATAGCAACTACAGAAGCAGTAAAAAAACCCTATGGCTAAAAGATTTGACAAGTGAAATTGATTTTTTTCAATGTGTTCTTTTTTATTTTTTACGACAGCCAGAACGCCATACACCTTACGAAAAATCAAATATAGCACGACAAATCAAACCATATAGATGTCTGATTTCAATTCATTAGGGGCATTATTGAAGACGAAAATGTTTCTTTATAAAAAATTCATACTTCAAGAAATTCTATAGATATGTTGACAAATGTGATTTCGATTGACAAGTTTAAACTCTATTAATGTTCAAGATCGTTAATTCTGTCCTATAGAGCAATGGTGGAGATTATTGATTTAGTCGTGTTTCAAATCCGAATTTTTTGAATATTCCTAATTAAATTAGGATTCATATTAGGAAGTGATTTACTGACTTTAATACTTTTTCAAATTTGTCTCCTATTAGAAGACTTGAATTAGTAGGATTTTTTTTAAGTTAATCTCCTACTTTGACTCAAACTCAGTTAAACCACTTCTATAAATATCTTATTCATTTAAGGGTTTTATAATACTAAGATAGGAAGATATAGATTAAAATTCTCAAAACATCTTATAATGACTAGACTATTTAGTTTCTTATGAAAATTGATGATATTGAAATTTCACCTCTATCATTATAATCTTTTCTTCTTTCTCATTAATACGATATCCTCCGAATCGTCTTCGCCCGCGGAGTAAGTCGTAGACAGAACCATATAAATATTCTGTGCGTTACTTTTTTTTTCTTTTTTTCTTCTACATCTTGAATTATAGTAAATATCACGTAACAAGGGCACAACTCGTAAGTACTCCTGCCCAGCTTCAGATGAGCACCTCAAGTATCAAAACAAGCATGTGATAAACAAACAGACAAGACATTTCCATCCTTAAACCTATTAATAATTTCCAAATTCCAGATTCCAGATTCCCTGAAGTGATAGATAAAAAAATAATCTACAAACTTCATAAAACATGCCAAAACAATCTAAAAACAAAGATTCAATAGCACAATCAAGAAGCAAATACAAACAAACAAGAGAAGAGCAAGATTATTACCATGTAATAAAGCAGAGAGGCTTCCTCCAGGCATATAGTCCAAAACAAGCAACTTCTCATCCTTGCTGTAATAATAAGCCTTCAAGCTCACAACATTCTGATGATCAATGGCACCGACGGCCTCCATCTTCTGCCTGAACTCTCCCTCCTCGAGATTCACATCCCGCAGCCGCTTCACCGCCACCGTCAAGCCCCCCTCCAGCACCGCCTTGTACGCCGTCCCGTACGCCCCCTTCCCCAGAACCTCCGCGGACGCCCTCAGCAACTGCTCCAGGTCGAACTCCTCCTCCCTCCCTCCCAGAAACACCAGCCCCCTCTCCGCCTTCGGCCCCGCCGTCACCATCGTCGTCGCCGCCGCCGCTGCCGCCGGCTTCGGCGCGGCGGCGGTGGCGGCAGTCATCGTCTCCGACGACCTCGTCCTGCTTCCCATGCTGCCCTTTCTACATATGATAATCAACAACGCGATCAGAATCAAGAGACCCGTCGCCGATCCCACTGCGATCCCTGCGATGGCGCCGCCGGAGAGCTTGCTGCTCTTCTTCGACTCCCCTTGCCCTCCGCCGCCGATGGTTGATTTCGTTCTGGTAGCCGATTGCGCCGGAGAGGGAGAAGGGGACGGAGGGGTTTCGGCGGCGCACGGTTGCAGAGGCCCGCCGCAGAGCTGCATCCCCAGGAATGCGGCCGCCGACATCGATCTCAGCCCCCGGGGGACTGATCCGTTGAGCTTGTTGTACGAAACGTTAAACTGAACGAGCCCCGGGAGGTTGATGTCCGGAATCTCGCCGGAAAACTGGTTTTCTTCGAGGAGTAGCGACCGTAGCCGCGTGAGGTTGTTGAAACGAGGTGAGATCCCACCGGATAAATTGTTCGCAGCTAGGTCAAGCCGGGTGAGCCCCGAAAGCGAGAAGAGGGACGCCGGGAGCTCGCCGGAGAGGCGGTTCCCGCGGAGGAAAACGGTGCGGATGTTCGTAAGCGAGGCGAGGTCCGGCGGGAGCGCGCCAGAGAGAGCGTTGAGCCGGAGGCTGAGCGCGCGGAGGGCGGAGAGGTTTGCCAGAGTGCCGGAAGGAATGGCGCCGAAGAGCCCGGCGCCGGGGAGCCGCAGAGCTACGACGCGGCCGCCGGAGCAGAAGACGCCGCGCCAGGAGCACGGGGAAGCGGTGGCGTTCCATTTGAGGACCGAGCGGCCCACGGCGGCGCGGAAGGCCAGGAGCGCCGACCCATCGGCGGCGAGGTCCGGTGCTCCGCCGGGGAGGAAGGAGAAGAGGAGGAAGGCGAGGAGGAAAGCTGGTGAGCGCATCGGCGGCGGTGAGCGGACCGCGGTGATGCGTTGGAGCACGCAGTTGCAATGCGTAATTGAAGACGAGACAAAGGAGGAAGAAGAGAGAGAGAGAGAGAGAGGACGGTCTGCTCTTTGGCGGGTATGAAACCCTAAAACTCTTTTATTGCGCTTTTTATTGGGTTATTAGTATTTATTTATTTATGAGCATTTATTTATAAGGAAGTCCTGCAATTTTGTTTGACGCCTTCCAATTTTGCTGTTTCACAATTTGAGGAACTACATTGGGAGAAAAGTCACGGCATTCTTCGAAACTGCACTGGAATTTCCATTTTTCATTTTCTTTAAATTCTAAATATATTTCAGATTAACTTTTTTTTTTCAAAAACAACTGGGTCCAGTTTAGTTGAAAATGATCTCGGTTAAAAACTAATTAGTCTCGCACTATTTTAAAACAAATTTATTTTATTTTTTAGTTCGAAATCAAGCGGCTAAAACACAACTCAAATAATTTTTTGCTATTAAACAATATTAATTTTTATTTTTAAACATAACACATTTATGATTTTTTTTTTATTATCTTCTCTCTCGTTATACCAATCAATGATAGTTTTGCTGATAGATGATGTGATTTTATCATGTAAATTAAAAGAAAATCAATGTTAAAATGCTCACAAGGCAAGGACGGTGGATTAGTTCCGCGTAGGTACGAAAAGCACGAACAAAACCTATTTCGTTTGGCTTCCACAACTTCTTGTTTCCCCCGCAGATGGATAAGTGATGCTTCTCATAAAAAAATATCCTATTCAATTATAAAAAATTATTGTAATTTTTTTAAAAATATTTTTTTGAGATAAAAATTAGAGATGTTCTCTAAAAATAATTTTTTTATTTAAAAAATTGAAAACTACATTTTCATTTTTCAAAATTATATTAAGTTTTAAAAAATATTTTAAAATTATTTTTTGAAGTTTCTAACTTATTTTCACAAGAAAATATGTGTTTTTGGTGTTTCTCATTTTTTTTATCTTTTAAATTTTATTGTTATTTTATTATTATTATTTGATATTTTATTCACATCTGATTTTTTTTTAATCGCATATATTTCTTTTATTTTAAACGTTTTTAGAAATCCATAAGCATCTTTTTTTTTTTCAAACATTCTCTTATTACTATTAGAATTTGTATTTTTTTTTAATTATTATCCACCTTCATTAATTAGAACGAAGAGAGAATTTTGAAGAAAAACTCATATATAAAATTTACAAGTTTTAGTAAAAATTAATTTTATATTTTACTAAAAATGAATATATTCTATATTTTTAAAAAAATTTAATAAAATATAAAATATAAAAATAGAGATAAAAAATAAAAAAAAATTTACATTTTGCAATGGAAAAAAAAAATACAATTTGATTAGTAAAAAAAGATGAAACCAAAAACCAAGTAAGTCATCGAGAGAAAAAAAAACATTTCAAGGTCTTCTGTTGATGCGAAATAGTCATCGAGAACTCGTCCTTGTAATTGACTGTATGCGGCCCCTTTGTGGAAATTTTTGAGAGTAATACTTTTCCAAATTGCCGGGCAATCAATTTGGGCATTGACTTTGTATGGATTGCCATGCTTGAAATTACTGGCACGACACGATTTATTATGATTGTTATTATTACGATAAAACTTCCCTTAACTTTGTTTGTAATATAAAATATTTCTGGTCGTTTTTTGTAAATTGTTCCTGAGTTACAGTACGAAAAGCAAAAGTAAAAAAAAAAAAAAAAAAAAAAGAAGTAAGAATCGCTGCAATATCTCGCGGTGAGCTTTTGACTCATCCTCACCGCGATGAAATCCGACCCCTTCATCGGGGATATAAAGTTCACGTGAACCGAGACTCGGGTTCTGTCTTTCTCCCGTCTTTTCTTGCAGTTAAACGTGGCACGCAATTACTGGCCGCTGTCGCGTGAACGGCACTGATGATCACGGACGGCGAAATAGACGCCGTCGGAGGTGGGCCCCACCGCTGCCGGTTTGTTGAACCGCCGTTGAACCCAGGACCGCATTCTAGAAGCGAGCTGGCTGGGCATCGGGACCGTCGATCAAGCGATTTTGAGTTTATACCCTTAATTTTATTTTTCTTCCCACCAAACTTCTTTTGCTTATTTCGATTTAGATCGACGGCTGAGATTCAATTCCACGCATTGATTGGGGGTTACCCGTTGGCGGTTGAGGAATAGATACATTCTTCGAGCCACACGACACACCTTCCTTTAGATCCACCATTAATATTGCCTAAAATTAGCAAATAGAAAAAGGGGCAAAATCATCTGCGCAAGTACTCGAATCATTTTATGTGAAGATTTCAAGTTTATCGATAGACCCTTAATTTGAGGAATTTGAAGAACCATTATTCAATCATGGATTCAGCAAGCATATCACACCCAGCAGAAACATACTAAAGTGCAACTAAGTTAGATCAGATAATCCTTTTTTATTGAGAATAAACATAAAATTCCATCAGATAATGCACGAGATTGTACCGAAAGTATCACATGTCCTCTGCTCTGCATGCTGGCATGCGTGATTGCTTTATATTATTATTTCATTTATCATAGCACGTGATGCCATTTTGATATCGGATTCTGTACGCCCACGTATCCAAAATCCAGTACAAACATTACTAGTGCGGAACATAGGAAACATTGCGATGTAGCATCCAACATGAGAAAAAGCTTCAGTCCTCGTTTCTGAGCTTGTCAATACGCTGCTCGAGCTGCTGAAGCCGAACGACAAGGCGAGTGACTGCGAAGAGGAGCCAGTAGAGCAGCAATGCGGACGCAACAAGGACGACGTTGCGCTGGCTCTTGGCGATCGTCTTCTCGTAGTGGACGAGCTCTGCAGGGCCGCAGCTGCGGGCCTTATCGCACACCGGGTGCACCTCGTACTTCCAGCAAATGTCGAGCAGCAGGAAAAGGCAGAAGGGCACGACCGCCAGTAGCGGCTTCATCGCAGCGTGGGCGGCGGCGGCGGCGGCGCCGGAGCGGCGGACTGGGGCCAGGAAGGGGACGGTTAGAAGCAGTAGCAGGGAGGCCTCGGCCGCTGCCGCTGCCGCTGTGCTGAGGACTACCCACTCTAGAGCCATCAGCGAAGAAGAAGAAGAAGATGATGAGCTTTTGGAGTTTCTCAACAATCGGTGCTAAATTTGCTGAGCTTTACGGCTGACATGCATGCATGACACGTGTTCCACGTGTTGAAGCAATCGCTATTTTGTAGGCTGACAACGTGCCACTCTCGCCTGAGGTCGAGGCAATCAGAAAGATTATGAAAAGGGCAATACTGTTGATTACGCTTTTGATACTGAAGAACATGCTTTGATTTAAAAAAGAATACAAACTTGTGGAGCATTAAACATGCATTTTCTCTTTCGAAATACACTTTGCATCACCAGCCATAACTTGGTCATTTCACATTTTCGGATCTGATTGTTAGCTTCTTGCTCTATACGAGATGATCAAGGACTCCACCAGCCCAAGATGAGGGATTCTACTGAAGGTCCTGCTACATCTTTACAGTGAATAGGGGGAGAATTATGATACTAAAAAGACTCAAATTTCTTCTTCTGGGGTTGGTAAACGAGAATAAATGCCACCCATCTGTAACTCATGGAACTTTTGATCAGCCGTTTCGCTCTTTAACTGGTTGAATTGCACAGCTCCGACGACGTTTGCGAGGAGAAGTGACTAACTATTAAAGAGATGCATGTTATAAAAATTAGCCGGAGATTGAGACTCCAATTGCTGGACCGCGTCTGCCATGAGTATATGCATGCAGTGGCGGTGCTACACTGCTCGAGTTTGACCTCCCCTGCAAATCGATCGTATTAAAAGTTAAAATTATATTTACAGTAAAGAATGAAAGAAAAAAAAGCCTATATCCGTCGTCAAGCAAGGAGTCGACTCAGTATTTGATGCAGTTGTTTTGCCTAAATGTCTTGCCTCAGTGTCTTGCCTCTCGCCCATGTTTGCAGGCACTGGACAGGTATTATCTGTGCACAAAAACAGAACTACAGAAAAGAAAAATCAAAAGATCAGTCTTCAGAGTTTTCCATTGGAAGATACCCGAAAAATCTCCTAATAGAACTCTACTGAGAATGCTGTTTTTGCTGAAAGCTGTCACACTTGGTTGGTTTTTCTCTTTCATTTTGCTATCTGGATGCACCCCTACAAAGCGAGAACAAAAGGATTAGAAAAGGATTGAGAAACAACAGATATACATTTAAACTTCAAAGAACCATACCTTCCGATGGAATTTTATGGACCTCGAATGAAATCCTAACCGACGCCAACTTTTCAACTAGCAAGCGCTCCTCATCACTATGAGAAAGACGGAGAATTTAAGACTCGGAGTTTCAAGAAAGCCATTGCTTGTAATCATTTGAATCTAAAATCCTTTCTGCCCAATGAATAAAGATAAAAAAGTTTGGTGGTCATCTCTTACGGAATACTTTAATGAAGGCTTCGCTAGCACTTGTTCTTTCAAACCCATTACACGTTGAAATGGATGAAACTGTAGGTCCGGTTTCAGATATCAATGCAATATATTTTCAAGACTGGTCAAGTGTTTTCAAATAGGGATAATTACGGGTGACCCCTCTAATTAGCCTTAATTACGGTTAATCTCCCGTAATTTTCGTAATTACCCTCACCCCTCAAATTCGCCCATATTTACCCATAGCCCCGATTGTTATTTAATCAAAATTTTATCAAAAAATTCCGATTTTATCCCGTTATTTTTACACATACACCCCTAAAAACTTATTTTTTATAGTTAAACCCCCAGATTTCGGAATTTTGCAAATAACACCCCGAAAGAACTCAGATTTACAAAACCCTCCTCCAAATTCGAATTTTTGCAAATAAACCCCTGGAAATTATTTCGATATACAGAAAAGTCCCCGAAATTCGGATTTTTGCGAATAACACCCCGTCGTGCGGCCGGGAGCGGAGGAGGAGGCCGGCAGGCCGGCCGCGGGAGCCGGGGACGGGGGCGGAGGCGGACGAGGCCGTTCCGCCCCCGCGTGCCGGGGACGGAGGCCGAGGCCGGCGCGCCGGCACGCGGGCGCGGACGGCCAAGGCCAAGGCCGTCCGTCCCCCGGCACGCGGGCGCGCCGGGCCTCTGCCTCCGTCCCGGCAGCGGGGGGGGAGGCCTCGGCCGGCCTCGCTGTGCGGGCGCGCGGCCTTGGCCTCCTTCCCCGCACGCGGGGGCGGGATCGGTGGCCGTCCTCGCCCGCGCCCGCGTGCGGGCGCGCCGGCCTTCGGCCTCCGTCCCCACGCGGGGGGGAACGGCCCTCGGGCCGTGGCCGTCCGCGCCCGCGTTCGGCGCGCCGGCGCCCCGGGCCTCCGCTCTCCGCCGGCCTCCGCCTCGCTCCCGCCCGCGGCCTCCGCCGCTCCCCGCCGCGCCGGCCGCCGCCCACCGCTCCCGCTGCCCGACCTCCTCCCTCCGCTCCCGGCCGCGCGACGGGGTGTTATTTGCAAAAATCCGAATTTTCGGGGAATTTTCTGTATATTGAAATAATTTCCGGGGGTTTATTTGCAAAAATTCGAATTTGGAGGACGTTTTTGTAAATCTCAGTTCTTCGGGGTGTTATTTGTAAAATTCAAATCCGGGGTTAACTATAAAAAATAAGTTTTTAGGGGTGTATGTGTAAAAATAACGGGGGTAAAATCGGAATTTTTTGGTAAAATTTTGATTAAATAACAATCAGGGGCTGTGGGTAAATATGGGCGAATTTGAGAGGGGTGGGGGTAATTACGGAAATTACGGGGGATTAACCGTAATTAAGGCTAATTACGGGGGGTCACCCGTAATTATCCCTTTCAAATATACTACATGAAACTGTGTAACTCACATATGTGTAAACTTATCAAGTATTAACTGTTGGTTCTCTGGTCTTATAAATTATTTATTAGTTTATTTTTAAATAATTTTGATTATACAATTTAGGTTAGATAGTTTAAAAATGCAGTGAGTGATTTAAATTTAACTATCTGATTAATATTTTTATGACAATGGATGACAGTATAGATGGGCTAAATTTTATTTTTTTTGTGTGCTTATTTGGGTGTTACGTGATAAGTTGAAATATTTTATAGTATATCTAACATTTAGTTTCACATTGAGATTGCCTGATTGGAGAAGAATAAAATTTATGAGACTGTATCCGGTTAAAAATCTAGATTTAAATTAATTTATTTGAATTATTTGAGATTTGAATATTTTTATAAATATTTGACCTTATTTATAATTATAAAACTTTGATTTGTAATTATAATATATTTTAGGGCGTATTTGTAAAAAGTCAAAATAATAAGTCAATCGAAACAAGAATTCGTGACTGTGAAACAGAGAGAGAGAGAAATCTCTGTTCTTCTATGTTTTGTTTCCGTTTTGAAGCCTTTATTTATTTTAAAATTTTTTCTCCTCTTCAACTCTTCCCCATCAAAGAATAGCAATGACTCAAGCTAAATAAACTAAAAATTGCAAATAAAAATTTTAAAATTTTGTTTCAGTCCTTGAGGTATGTAAATTTGTTTAATTTGGTTTTAAACTCATTTTTTCTCGCAGGTCTTGCATCAAAAGATAAAATCAGATCCCACAATTAGTATCAAAGCCAACTTTTAATGGTTAGTCCATGAAAAATCAAGTTATAATTTATTTTCTGTTGAATTTCTCGAAATCTAATTTGGAAAAATTAAATTTTTGTCTCAGGTTTATTGGTATCCACAATTTTATTGGTAGAGAAAAATTTAAGATTGGTTTCCAAAATTTTAATTTATGATGATTTTTCATGAATATGGTGATTTTTTAAAATTTTTACGTAAATTAAAATTTTGGAATGGTTTTTATGCAAAATTACAATTCAATACAATACAATCTCAATTCAAGTTGTGAATTGCAATTTGATTTTAATTGAATTACGATTTTGAATTCAATCTCGGTTCGGTGTTGTGATTATGTTAATTAAGATTAATTAATCTTGATTAACATTAAGCTAATGACTATGTAAGTTAATGGAAAATACATTTTTATTATTATTTACTCGTGGTTATATTTATGAGTTAAAATAATTAGATATTTTTTCAAAGGATTTTGAGGTTATTTTAATTTATAAATATTATTATTCTGTATTTATTTTTAATTATAGTCAATTTGACCCAAAGGTTGAGTGGTGTAGAGAAAAAATAAATATAAAATATTTTAAAAATTTATTTATAATAATAAAAGGAAGCCAAAGTGGACTTTTATTGTTTATTGTGATTATTATAGATTTTATTGGTGGGATCTCGTGATTTGTATTATTCTCCCAAAGGAGGTAGAACAAGATCATAATTTAATTTCAATTATGATTTTACTGATGATTTATAGGATTTCGTAATTTATATTATTTTTCTAAAGGATGTAGTACAAGATCATAATTTAATCCCAATTTTGATTTTACTGGTAGTTGGTGGGATCTCATGATTTGTATTATTTTCCCAAAAGAGTTAATATAAGATCATAATTTAATCCCAATTCTGGTTTTGGTTGTGATTTATGGAATATCGTGGTTTGTGTTAGTTCTAAAGAAGCTAATATAAGATCACACAGATAATTCCTATTTGAATCAATGAAGTCATGGATTATTTATTATTGAAATGCATTTATTATGTATTTAAGCTATCCATTGTAAAATTTACAATATGAAATCTAGTAGTCAGCTCTTTAAGGTTGAGATATTGAATGAATCTAATTATTTGACTTGGAGAAGTGAACTAGAGACTCATTTGACATTTCAAGATTTTGACATTGCTCTTGATACTACTAAACCGCCTATTGGGTCTAGCTAGTTTGAAAAATGGTACAGAGCAAATAAATTAGAAAAATTGATAATCAAAATAACAGTTTCTGAAATAATTCGTGCCAGTTTGCCAGATGTTTATTCTGCCAAAGAATTGCTTCAAAGTATTCATGACAGGTTTGTTTGGTTCTCTAGAGCTAAGAAATTATCTTTGACTCGCAAACTCCACAATATAAAATTGGCTGAGCATGGAAATGTTCGAGAGCATATTTTGACAATATTTTCTAAAGGACATAAGTTGAAATGTCTGGTTTATTTTGAATCAAATTATATTGATGTTTCTCCTGATGCATGGATTGTAGACTCGGAATCATCAGTCCATATATCAACTATTATGTAGGAATTTCTGGACCTAAGAAAACCAGATGATTAGGAGAAGTATGTCTTCATGGGGAACAATGAGCGAGTTGAGGTCGTTAGTATTGGGACATACACTTTGATTCTCCATGGTGGTCATACTGTTTTACTATTAAATACAGTTTTTGCACTAGCTATCAAGCTGACTTATTGTCAGTCTTCAGACTTATAGAAGCTGATTACTATTTTATTTTTGGTAAAGACTGTGATCTCTGATGTATGATAGTATTTTTGTTGCTACTGGTACTGTATCTGATGGTTTATATAAATTGCATGTAAAACTGAAAGTTGACTTTATAGTAGAGTGTTATAATAATGATTTCATATATATATATATTCTTGTGATCCGAATATACAGTTGGATAAAAATTCTTTCCGTCTATAACATTGTCGTTTAAGTCATATTGGTAGAAACAGATTGGAGAGAATCTACTATGACAGAATTCTACATAATCTAAATTTTAATAATTTTGGTATCTATGTGGACTGTATTAAAGGAAAGATGACAAGAGCATCATTTCCAAAGATATTAAAATCTAATAATTTATTAGATTTAATCCATACAGATATTTATGGTCTGAATAGGGTAGCCACAATGAATGGTCAGAGGTATTTTGTAATATTCATTGATGACTATTCATGATATGGATATGTGTATTTGCTGCATAGAAAGTCGGATGTGTTTTAAAATATTTAAAGTGTATAAAGCTGAAGTTGAAAATCAAATAAGAAGAAAGATTAAAGCTATCAGGTCAGATAGAGAAGAAAATTACAATTTAGATATTTTCTGAAACTTCTTACACGAGTATGGAATCATTACAAATACAACCATTCCAGAAAATCCAGAGCAAAATGGAGTAGCAGAAAGAAGGAATAGGACTTTGATGGACATGATACGTTGTATGTTGATTTTCATTGAATTACTAGACTCTTTATGGGCCAAAACACTGAAAATAGTTACATACATTTTAAATAGAGTACCATCCAAATCTGTTCCTAGAACTCTTTTTAAGTTATGGCTTGGCAGAAAACTCAGTTTGAATTATCTTAGAATAGGGGACTGTGATGCAGAAGCTAGAATTGTTGAACCTAGTATGCCAAAAACTGTAGCATGGAGTTTAAGCTGTAAATTCATTGGTTTTTTGAAAAGATATAAAGGTTACAGGTTATGTAATATTGTTCAGAGTTTCATATTTGAAAGTAAAAATGTCAAAATTATTGAGCAAAATACATCTGTCATAGGAAGTCAGAGAAAAGAAATAAAATTGATGATGAGTCAGATAAAGTTAAACAAGATGAAATACCAATGGCTATGTCAGACCAATCAGATGAAAGACTCAAAAAAATTCGTAAATCAACTATATCAAATGACTACGTTACATATTTAGAGGAAACTGAAGATATACATATTCAAAGTTTAGATAATTTAGATGAGATATTTGTGTCATTGATCACATAAAATAATGATTTATTAAATTTTTCAGAAGCCATAAGCAGTGAGAATGTAAAATTCTGATTGAATGCAATAATTGAAGAAATTAAATTAATACAAAAAAAAAGGTTTGGTCTCTAGTGCAAACTCCTGTAAACTATAAATCAATTGGCTGTAAATTGGTCTATAAGACCAAATTGAAAGTCAATGATTAAATTGACAAGTATAAAGGAATGTTAGTTGCTAAAGAATACACTCAAAGAGAAGGAATTAATTATGATGAAATATTTTCCCTAGTCTCTAGAAAAGATTCATTAAGAATCTTTATAGCATTGGTTGCACACTATGACTATAAACTCATTCAGATGAATGTTAAAACAGCATTTCTGAATGAAATTCTTGAAGAAGAAATTTATATGATTCAGCCAAAAAGGTTTGTCAGAAAAGGTAATGAAACAAAAGTCTACAGACTATATAAATCTATTTATGATTTAAAACAAGCGTCTTGATAGTGGAATATTAAATTTCATGATATAATCGCAAAATTTAATTTTCAAGAGAATATGACTGATAATTGTGTATACCTGAAAATTAGTGGGGGTAAAGTTTAAATATTACTGTTATATATTAATGATATTTTATTGGCAAATAATGACTAAATTCCCTCAGAGTGACTGAAAGGATGTTATCTACAGTCTTTCAAATGAAGAATCTTGGCAATGCTTCATATGTTTTAAGTATTAAAATATACAGAGACAAAAAACGTTAATTGTTTGGACTTTCTTAGGAGACATATATTGCTAAAGTTCTTCAGAAATATGGTATGAATAATTGTAAAGCTGGAGAATCACCTATAGTCAAGGTGATAAGCTTAATCTTTAGCAATGTCCTCAGAATGAAATTGAAAGATGGAAGATGCAAAAAATTATTTATGTTTCAGCTGTTGGCAATTTGATGTACTTGATGATCTATATCCGTCCAAATATTGCTATTGCTATGGGACTTCTTGACAAATATCAGAGTGATCCAGGAATAACTCATTGTGAGTAATTAAGAAAGTTTTTCATTATTTAAAGAAAATTCAAAATTATGTGCTCTTATTTGATAGTTAGAACCATTAAATATTTTTGGATATACAGACTCTGATTAGAGAGGATGTGAGGACAGTTTGAAGTCTATATCTGGATATGTATTTACTCTAGTAGAAGGAGTTATTTTATGGTATAGTATGAAACAGACTACTACTGCTTTGTCAACTATGGAGGCAGAGTACATAGCTTGTTATGAAGCTAGTAAACATACTATGTGATTGAAATATTTTCTCTCTAATCTCCAAGTAATTGATCATGTTGACAGGCCAATGCAGATAATCTGTGATAATGATGCAGTTATATCTCTCACTAAGGATGCTAGATGTCATTACAACGCAAAATATATTGAGCACAATTTCATTATGTTCGTGAAAAAGTTCATAAAAAAATATTATTGTTTCATGGATCTCTTATGCAGATAATTTGACTGACCCAATAATTAAAGATCTTGCACTGAAAATATTTAAAGAGCATGTCAATCGTATGGGGATAATTTGCAAAGATAATGTTATATTTTGATCGTTACATGCATTTTTTATCCAGTTATAGTTTATTTGTCAATACAATATTACTTTCCCCATGTGAAATGATTCTATTGATATGTTTTATGTTTAATCTTCCAATTTAGAAGATGAAGTCTTTGGGAATACCATGGATCACTAAGTAGGTTGGTGATGACCACCTACATAAGGATCTAGTAATCATGTGTAAGTGATTCATGAAATGCTGGAGGTGAAGGTATGACTAGACATCATATCCGTTTTATCCCTTTCACTTAGATGAAGTGCATTAGTACTTATGGGATGTCTTAAGTAAAATTTGTGTATATAAGTGATGTGTTTCTGAGATAAGCACGAAACGAGTAAACTGTCAGTGGAAAAGACATGAGAATTCTCACTATTGTTATATTTTATCGTATGTCTTGTTCCACGAGTGTATTGTTTATATTTATATTTGATGTTATTCAGCTCAACTGATGTAGTACTTTACTTGCTTTGACATGAAAATAGTTGGTATATTATTAGCATATATCCATCCATGGTTGGGCATGTATGGGGATTACTGAGGAAGAGTGACATAGTTCATTATTTCTGAATTGCATAGTTAGGATCCCATGTGAAAATTATTTTCAATATACATCTACCTAAATATGTATAAATAAACAGATCTATAGGCCAAGTGGGGGATTGTTAGTCATGTGGCATTATAGATTGCTTATTGATTTGTTTTTAAATAAGTTTGATTATGCATTTCAAGTCACACAGTTTGAAAATATAGTGAGTGACTCAAATTTGATTGTCTGATTAATATTTGTATGATAATGGATGACAGTATAGACGAAGCCAAATTTTATATATTTGTGTGCTCATTTGAGTATTTCGTGATAGGTCGGAACATTTTACAGTATACCCAACATCTGATCTCACCTTGAAGTTGCTTGGTTAGAGGAGGATAAATTTTATGAGACTGTATCTGCTTGAAAATCTGGATTTAAATTGATTTATTTGAATTATTTGAGATTTGAATCTTTTTATAAATATTTGACCTTATTTATAATTATAAAATTTTGATTTCTAATTATAATATACTTTGGGGGCCTATTTGCAAAAAGTCAAAATATAAGTCGGTAAGAACGGAACAGAGAATTCGTGATTGTGAAACAAAGAGAGAGAAATCTCTGTTCTTCTCCATTTTGTTTCCATTTCAAAGCTATTTTATTTTATTTTAAAATTTTTTCTCCTCTTCAACTCTTTCCCATCAAAGAATAATAAGAACTCAAGCTAGATCAGCTAAAAATTGCATATAAAGATTTCATAGTTTCGTTTCAGTCCCTGAGATATGTAAATTTGTTTAATTCAATTTTAAACTCATTTTTCTCACGGGTCTTGTATTAAAAGATAAAATCAGAGCCGACATTAACAACATAATCAATGAGTAGCTATTCTTAAGTCATCTTTTTCTTTTCCTTGCAAACTACAACAAATGAAAAAACCTTTTTTTAACAACTAGAAAAGTTGAACTAGAAAGGTAAATCAACAAAATATATATCCCAAACTATGTAAAGTGATATAGGTCCATACAACACTATTTTTTAGGACAGCCAAAAGCAAAGTTGTACCTGATATCCTTTGGGATTTAAACTCACATAATAAAATAATGGTCACAAGGTTTCTTTACATTTGGGGCACCTAGTTTAGCTAACTTTGAAGTCTCACTAGATTGTGTTCCAAAAGGAACTTGAAGATTTCCTGGTCCTTCAATTGTCTCCACTTGATAAAACGATACCTTTGACTTGGGATCAGGATTAGGATCATTTTGTTATGACCAACTTACTATTCAAATATCAAAAAAATAGTCAAACTATCTTTACATTACTTTAAAAAATAAATTATCGTACTATTTTTTTATTTATTCATTCAAATTTTAATAAATAATATACCCAATGGCATAAAAGTCTAAAAAAAATTTAAATTATTTATTAACTAGACTAATATCCAAACACTAAAAAATTGATCAGACTATCTTTTTATAATTTAATCTTAATTTTGAGATTAAACTTGACCTCAATCCTAAACCAAATAATGCCCTAAATTCCGAGTCATCCATGTTAGATATTGCAAAATTAGATAATAACAAACTGAAAACAATGTGATAATGTGGACAAAGAAACTTGATTTTTTCCTTGTTCAACTTTTCCCTGTTCAATTTTGTTCCCTTTTTTTAGTGGGCAATAGTGAATCAAATGGTTGACAAAACCAATGGTTGGGAAAGAATTTGTTTACAAAACATTGTTATCAACATTACAAAACATTAATAAGTACCCATGCGAATAGCAAGTGATGAACCAACAACTGTTGAGGCTGATTCTTTCTTTACCCAATTTGACAAATTATATTGATTTTAACATAGACAAAGTCAACTAGAACATAAAGAAGCAGAACTGGCCCAAGTAAGTGAAGCAATAGCTACCTTTAAAGCAGCAACTACAATACTTTGATAACTTAGACTCTAGCCCTATGATTCTATTTCTCCATTATTACATTCCGGCCATCCCTACGGCCATGAGATATAACTTTGAGGGATGCTGGGAAGCTAAATTATTTGAATGCTGGGAAAGAGGAAGACTCTCAATGAGTTATTCCCTTGGCATGGTTGAATACCAAATGGGCAAGCAACTTTGAAAAATCAATAAATTTTATCATATACTAATTTATATTTAGACTTTTGTATCACAATTGAAAAAAAATATCCCCAAAGAGAAAAATATGAACTTGCCTTAACTATACTATCAAGGATGGCTTCAATGTAATTGATTAGACATTCTTCGGATTTTCTCAAGAAGTAATATCAAAGTTTTATGTTCGATATTATTCAAATTCTTAAGGCCAAAATTATCGTGATGATACGACTAAATTAAATTGTATATTAATCTCTCTTAAAAAATCAAAAAATTAAGACAAAAATTTGTTAATATAGATCACACGATAGAACTCGTCAAATAAAAAAATATTATAATGATGCGACTGAGTCGAGTCGTATATTAGTCTCTCTTTAAAAAAATTAAAAATTAAGACAAAAATTCATTAGTATAGATCATACAGTAAAACTGATTAAGCAAAAAAGTACTGTAATGATGCGACCAACTCAAGTTATTTATATTAATCTCTTTTAAAAAAATCAAAAATTAAGATAAAAACTCATTAGTATGAATCACATGATGAAACTAATTAAGTAAAAGAATTTTTGATTAAGAGTTCAAATTGATATGATCATATAATACTTGAAAAAGGATATTATTATAATATCAGGTATGATACATTAGTCCTATATCGGATATTGGATAAATAGAGTCCAATATATATAACGAAAAAATTCATATTTCATAAACTTAAATTTTTAGGATAATTTGGTATCGGACCTATTATATTGACTTAGTTCAATACTCTTTCAACTAACCCAACATATATGATTATAATCAGAAAATGGAACAGCTACTCCATTATATGCATTTAAACACTAATTAACACTATAAAAACTAAGGTTCACCTTGCATAATAACATCATCACCACTTCTAACTCATATGCAAGCTTACCTTCTCTTATCAATACTTCCTTCCCCTTGAATCTGAACTGTATATCCATCATTAACACCAGCTGGAATATCCACAGTAATACTCTGTTTTGCTTGCAATCTGCCTTCACCGCCGCATCTTCTGCAATATTCACTTATTACTTTGCTATCACCTCCACATTTTGAGCAAGCAGACACCCGTAGATTAGGAAGTCGCCCATGTAGCTAGATCTAGACTAATGGTGGTTGTTTGGCTCTAGCTTACTTTAGCTAGAATGAAGACCCCAAAGAGACTTACATAAATGCATCTATATAAGCTTTTGCAATCAAAAGGAAATCACCATAAGTACGTGCTTGCAAATCAACCTTGTGTTTTTCAAGTTGAAAATTTGTGCTGAAATCAAATTTCAAAAATGATATTTTGAATTCATCTCCGGAGCCTAAGTATAATACACTTAGATGCAGGTCAAATTTACCTGATGTAGATTAAGATAACTCAAGCCATCAATTTAGGTCCAACCAATCTAGCTGAACTCAAGCAGAGCCAGTGCTGCTAAATATCATCTGCTCAGCTCTCAATTACACCTGTTATTAAATTATTTTAGAATGACACAAAAGATCACTAAAGCAATGCGTGAAACTTTTAAAAAGGATAGCCTGTTAAATATTTTAGTTACTAAAGCCAACATGGCGGTCTTTAAAAAATTAGGAACTTAAAAGAAATAATCAACAATTGGTCTAAACTTTGTGTGAGATATTTTGGACTGAGCTTGTGATGTGATCCAACAGCTTCCTCCAGTTAAAAACACATACCACAAATGTTAAATTACTTTCCAATCTCCCAACATCCAGCCACCAGTTTCCTGAAGCCTCCCTGACAAACACATAGAGACTTCCCCCATTCCATGAACTCAAATTGCACAATCACCTGCTCATATGCAAATTTGGAAATTCAAGTTTTGTGGCAAGTTCTTGCCTTGGTCAAGACTCTGGACATATTCCTGGAGATCAAAAACAACTGCAAAATCTACACTGCTTTACCCTTCTTGGGTTTGTAACTGTTTTGAGAGAAGGCCTGGTTGTTTGAATTATTGTGGCAATCCATTATTGTAAATGCAACATAAAATTGTAGCCAAGTCTGATCTTTATCACCAAATTTATGTAACCGGTCAAGGGGATGCATTCTGAGCAGAGAGCTGCAAATGGAGTAGGTCAGGCTTGAGTTTTTCTGGTCATGTTTCAAGTAGAAACCAGGAGGCTATCATTTATTTCTTGAAATCTAGGACAGGAGAACACTAGTGGCCATAATATCACGACTATTAGAAACTATGAGCAATCTCACTAAGGAGATCAAGATATCAAGAATCAAATAGTTACAATAGGTGCTGACCACCAAGGGAAATAGATTTGCCCCAAGACTAAAACAAATAAATCATAGGGATGGATGACCATCAGACAAAGTTTGTTTTGCCAGGAAAATAGGTTTAGCTGAGACACTACTCCAATTGGTGTTCTTTGTATTTTTACAACGCCACCTCTGCCTCCGCATTCAGTGCAAGAAGTTATGCAATTGCTAGATTTTGCACCACTCTCACCACAAATATCACAAGTTTCAAAAGGATCCACCTACAAAACTCTCTGTTAAAATGCTTGATATGGTGCACATGAATTGCCATTTAAGACTTCAGGATTAAATAGATAAGCTGAGAGATAGCCCAATTATCAAAAGCCATTCAGAAACTCAAAAGTGACTTAAGTTCTCAAAAAGAACTTAAATTTCTTACCCCTTGTGGACCATCACCTGCTTCTCCATATTCTCCTTGTAAACCTGCCTCACCAAAGTGACCATATAACAATATTTTTTCATCATCTGATAGCAGCTACAGATAGGATTAATCCCCATATGGCGAAAAAGAAAATACGGTAACAAAGGTAGAAAAACAAATTCTTCACCTGGCAGATCAATTAGAAAAAAGGAAACTATAACTGAACGTTGCAATTAATAAATGAAATGGATGATAAGGAGAGATTCCAATAAGTGAGGTCTAACATATAATACATGTAAATGAGCTAGCTTATATATGCTGGTAAGAAAATGGACTAGAACTTCATGTGGAAATTTAATACATGGCATTTGTTAGCCCAGAAAAGCATATGCAAGAAAGACAACACCTCATATGCAGCACTGATCTCTTTAAACTTCTCTTTTGCCCCTGGGCTCTTGGTCATATCAGGATGGTACCACAATAAACCAAATAGGATTGAAAAATGGCAAACAGTAATTTCCAAAATTTCAATACATTAACTACACAATAAAGTAGTGGCCATGCTATCATCATACCTCAAGATTTCAAAACTTCTTGTGCTTTTGACGTAGCAACAAGTGTGGTAGATAAGGAAAATACCGTTGCCTCTATTAAGAACTTCTTGAATCCACAAGGAAGAGAGAAAATTCACTAAAGTAGAACTTTATTGAGAATAAAAGTTGTTTTTTCGTCCATAGAACTGAAGACCTATTTATACAAATACCAGAAATCCAATTTGAGTTAAGTTTCTGGCTTCCTAAATCCTAAACTGAATACAACTCAATTTGAATCCATTAATTGGTCGATAGAAATTCTAAATAAGTTAACCTACAAAAATAAAATCCTAAATAAGGATTCATCCTTCCAAAATCCTAAACTGAATAGGATTCAACTCAAAATTAGTCTTGGGTTGGTGAAATCCGAAAATAAGACCTAAGACATTATAATTAAGAGAATTTAAATATAAAGGTACTAAGTAAGATAAATCCTAAGTTTAAATAAAAGAGTGAATCAAATCATTTGTTATGGCCCCTTAACTTCTGAATTAATTTCTTTTAATATTCCTGAACTTTCTTTGAGTATCCTCCATCAGCTTTCAAGAGGAAGAAAAAACAAACGGGTGAATGTAAAGGCCATCTAAATAGACTTTAAAATCCATTATTAGACACAATCATGCCGCTGCCATATGGGGGTCCATGAAGAGAAGAACTTAACCCCTGCATAAATCAGGACATCAGTCATATGCAGGGTGCTGTGCTTGTAAAACTGTTAAGCGGTATGGCTCCCATCATGAATTCATTTTGCTGCCTCTAGGTGTCGAATATATAGCCAAAAATTAGTAAAAGCACCACAATTTTCTCATGTCATGACATGGTTTTTGTCTAGGATATCATTCTTGCTTAAATGTAGGATTGAGTATGTACTCTCATTCACCAACCATAAACATCCAATTAAAAGTTTTCACTGGCATTACAAAGTTCGTGACTTTGATATCAAAGAACTAATTTTTCCCGATAAATGACCCGCATATACGCATTCCAATCATAGCATGCACTTCACGACCAAAATAGTAGGATTGGAAGTTGAAAAGAATTCTTGGGCAAACCTAGCCGGCGAGATTCCTGTAGGAGCTCATGATCTCCTAAAGAGTGGCATCCCTCTTAAGATTGAGCGTCTCATAATAGTCCCGGGCCTTGGCCTGCACTAAACAACGCCGACGGCGGTGGGATATCCGACTCGAGCGGAGAAATGTAACGAGAAAACAAAGAGGAGGAGGGACCCAGAGGAAGTGAGAGGAGGTCGCCGTGGATTGCCGGCGTTCCGAGATGTAGGGCCGACGTCGCCAGAGAAGGGTTCCTCGCCGCCGGGCTCGCGATAGCGAAGCTAAACGTCCGAGGAAGGATACCCTCGGGGTCTTGGATTTGAACCGGAGAACCCGGAAACACTGTCCGGATTCGGATCCGAGAATGACACCGAAGAATTCGGATCGTAGCTGTGGGTCTTTTGCATAAATACACTTGTCAAACCAAAAATTGCAATGTTTTCCCGGCAAATTGGTATATGCATGTAGACCCCTACAAAAATCACTAAAAAAGATATTTACACATATACCCTTACGTTTGAATATAACTGGTCAGAGAAACAAGAAAATCAATCTGATACACAAATATACAAAACGAAGATTTAAACAACTCGAAAACATCCAAGTTTTAGCCACTTCAAAAAATAGAAGATATAGAACATGGACAATTTAATCTTGTTATATTAATTTAATCACAAATAAAATAAAATAAAATTATTTTTTGAATAAATAAAAGTGTTTTTTATAAATTTATAATATAAGAACAAATTTTTTTAATAATAATAATAAATAAGTACTTTTTCATAAATTTATTATAAAATAAGTTGTTCTTTACCAAAAAAACTCTTAAATTTATAACTTTCCTTTCAGTGTTGCAGGCCTACCATGCTGGTGACCTCCCACATGAAGAAAACCCACTTGTGCATCAGCCTTTAGAGGTGCCAAATACTATATTTGCTACTGACCCAGCGCATATGGGACCACAAGGTTTGCCCCTGTGAATGAGTTTATTGAACAAATTTATGTATGTTGGTGACCCATAGAGGATTAATTTAAGGCAAGATAGCAGTTAAATCCAATATTTTTTTTTTCAAGAAGAGTTAAATCCAATATCTAAGAGCCGAAAGTGGGAGAAACAAAATAAATGAATGCAGATAAATAAAAGGAAAATAACTCAGTAAACATGGTTGAAGACATGTTGATCTCCCTTACAAGTTGTTAAGTGTCCTAGAAGAAAATTACCATGCACATCACTGTTGTACATCAAAACTCTGACCAGCTAAATTAGCCCAAACATTATCTAACCGCTTATCTAACCACGATTTGCAAACTGAAACTCAAGCTCAGATTCCCTGCTAGCTTCACAAATTTGTGTCATGGTCTTATGCCAGCCTTTCTTATCTGGTTAATATGCACATTGCTGCAATTTGTATCTGCCTTCTAGAGGATGGTGCACCTGAACATTAGCCCCTTTCGATCAATCCTCTGCTCATCATTACCTGCAAATGATTTGTGTTCAGTGTCTGCTACGATCTCAATCTAAAGCATAGATAGTTTTTTTTTAAAAAAAAGGAAATGGCACTATCAAACCAAGCAGTGCTAATGAGAATTAGGAGACCTGACAGTCTGATGCCATCCCAGAGGTCATTTACGATATAGAAAAAAATGCAAATTTGCACATGTACCTTCAGGTGGTTGGCTCAGCTTCCGATTCTGAGGCAAAGCCATTTCTTTCTTCAAACTAGTTAGTACGTCCTCCATTGTGTACTCACGCTGCCAGTTTCCAAGCATGAGAAATAAGCTTGGCTCAACCTGGACGATCAATGAAAGTATGTGAATTTATTTTTCTTGTAACTTCAGAAATTAGGAGAATAACACTGAACTTTCAGCAAGTAATGTGTACCATGCCAGTTTCCTGATTGACACAAGTCATGTTTATTGGAGTCTGGAATTGAACAGTTGGTGGAAAGTCAGGATAATCTTTGTCACAGAACAATTTTAATTGATAAATGCGTCCCTCGTGAACAGTCTGAAACTAACAGTATTCAATGTGTCAAAAAAGAAATGGCACAAGGATTATGAACTGGAAAGACCTAAAATGCTTATTGGAGAACATACATTGTGAGGACCGATGATAGTCCCAGTCCAGGAACGCATGTATATGTCATCAGCATCATCCATCCCATAGCTGACAGTTCCATTGCCTATACCCTTCTCCCCTCTGTCTAGTTCCTCAAGCAATCTGAAATTTCTTGGAACTGAAAAAGACAAATAAAATGAGTTCAAGACTTTAAGATCAGTTATTAAAGGCTGCAATCCAAAATAAGGAGAAAAGCAAACAACCAATTTCTAAGAGACCAAAGAGTAGCCCATGAAGTTGTTAGACCATATACTGAAAAAGGAAATGTGATGTTCTTGCTCTAGTCATCCTCAGATAATATTAGAAAAAGTACAGTTTGATGAATTAAACAAACATCATGTTAGCTTAGCTAACTTAGTGATGCCAAGCAAAGACAAAATAATGATTCAAAATAGGATTCAAGACTAGGGTCTCGAGTCCTAGAACAATGCATCAATTAAAGGTTAATTGTGTTGGAAAGAAGGGAATTGAAGACAAAATACAGAACTTGTAATCTTTAACATCATGAAGAAAATTTTCAAGAGCTGAAAATCATGACTTCTAAGATAAATATGGTACCAATATAACAATCTAAGTGCACAAAAATTTTCAACAGGAAGCCCTCCCCTCCCACCATCTTTTCCTTTCTAGACACTACCTCACTGCCTGCCAAGTTCTCACCCAAGACTATGGGATCAATTGCACAAGATAAATAGTCACATGAATTCCTATTTGACCATAATCACTGTTCATAACAATAAGGCCACTTGCAAGAGCTTTTGCCCCTCATTCCTTTCGCATCATCAATGTCTCATATTTCTTAACTTTGCATAAAAAACAATGTAGCACACTCTAACTGCCAGCCTGCATTAGATACTAGATGTGATTGAATAGAAGTGAAACAATACATGCTCCAAGCAACCCCATTTCCTTGAACTAATTCGCACAGCACAGTTGGAGCACTATTTTATAAAGGGTTCTAATTTTTAAAGATTACTTCTAACAGTATCAATTTTGTTCCAGGAAAGCAAAGGAATGCAAAATTGAAATCCCACATTTTTTCACTTCCAAGTTTTGTTTCCATCTTACATTGATAAATTCCTTCTCGTCCTGAATTTAGACTTCATGAACAGCCAGACAATTCATTGACAAGACATGAACTGGCATTGAAAACAAGCAGTCTAGATTCTTAATTCAGCTTGGTGGATGGATATACGAGAAAGCAATAGACACAGGAGGACGTTGCATTCAAGAAACTAGTACAATTACAACCACTACTTGTGGATTATTTAGTCCAGTAATCAGGGTCACAAGCATTCACCTACCACACAAAACCCCCTCAGAGCCCACTATCCTGGAAGAATCAAGGACGAGACCTGGATCCCACCTATCCAGTCATCAACAAATGAAAGGATGAGAAGAAACAAAGGCAAAATGCCTCCGTAGGTTGACAAAATTTAACATGGATGCGAGAAGAACAATTGAGGAACAGAGGCAAAGAGCAGGCAAACATTTCAAATTATCACGCAAATTTAGAGTATTTACTCTTCCAACAACAAATACAGTGGTCCCAAACTCCTCTCCGAATGCAAAGATCACAACTTTATCCATTTCCCTTCTTCCAAATACTGGTTTGAACAACTAAAAGAAAAAAAATCACGAAAAGTGCTACCCGCTCCTCATTCCAAAGCCCTAAAAATCAAGTAGGCTAAAAAAATTAGCGAATTCAGACAGAAACGAGAAAACAGAAGCCAGAAAAGAAAAGAAACGGCGAGAAGAGACGAGAACTGACCAAGCACACTAGACCCCTCGGAGGCCATCGTCCTGGAAGAAGTTCCGAAGAAACCGGAGCTAGAGACGAGAACAAGAGGAAGAAAAAGAGCAGGCAAACCACTCCGCTGGGAAGGAGGAGAAGTGAGCAGGAGGGGAGCGGCCACCTACTTGTAATTATTGGGTGAGAGATTTAGTTGGCGAGTTGGTGACTCTTTTGATGGGCTCGCAACCGCTAAAAAAACGAGAGATAGATAAAGGGAAGGGTTAATTGTATATAGCTCGTAGAAATTTATATAAGTTCTCAAAATCTAAAATATTTAATACAAAATTTTTTTACAGCCCTATTTAGATTTAAATTTTGGGTTAAATTTTAGGCTCAATTATATATAATTTTTTAAAATTTTGACAAATTATATATATACTTTTTCAAACTTAAAAGAGTATATATAACTCTTTTAAATTTTATCAAATTATATATTTTTTCTTCAAACCTAAAAAATTATATTTAATTATTTAAAATTGTACCAAATTATATATCTCTTCGCTAGACTAATAATAATAATAATTTTATGTTATTAGATATATTACAAAATCTCTTTGATTGTTAATTTATCATTATAATCAAGAAAATATTCCGGGAATATATGTCAATATATATCGTTTACGCTACAATAAAAAAAATAAAAATACTTCAAATCTAGTTAGAAAAGACTTTGATTATTTGATTATTATTTCAAAAAATTTTCTTTTATCTAATTAAAAATTTTATCTTAAATTGATTTTTTACCTAAGATGTAAAATAATAAATTTGTCCATATTTCAATTTAAACTCATTTTATTTTATCTTGAATTACGTTGAAATGACGTCGTTTAAGCTTGCACAAAAATGCTCTTGACCTAGTTAGAAGAGATTTTACTAGTTCAATCATTATTACAAAAAAATTCTCCCTTATCTAGTTGAGAGATTTATATTGAATTAAATATAATATGAGATATAAGATAATAATTTTGCTCCTGCCCTATTTTAAACCCATTTTGATTTATCTCAATTAAATTTTAACTTAAGATGTAAAATGGTAAGTTTGTTCCTAACCTAGTTTAAATTTATTTCGATTTATCTCATGTTAAATTTTAACTCAAAATATAAAATGATAATTTTGCCCATGATCTAGTTTAAATTTATTTTCATTCGATCTAAAATAAAAGTAGAGTTTAATCTAAAACAAATATTGGTCAAATATGAACCAAATCTAGGATTTATTTTTGTTTATATTCTCCAATACTCTACCTTTACTAGGTTAGGAGTATTTTCACTTTTTTATTTTAGTCTAGGCGATGTCAAATAATATATATTTTTTAAATATTTTTTATTCTAATAGTAAATCTATATCCAAAAATATTTTTTCAATATATCCAGTAATTAAAAAATACATAATGTTTAAATTTAGAGAAAAAAAAATGTAATTTGACAATATTTCAATAAATTATATATAATTTTTAAGTTAGAAAAAATATATATAATTTGGAAAGATTTTAAAAAATTATATGTAATTTTTTAAAAAATTTATATAACTTAATAAGATTTTAAATAGTTATATATAAAATTTTAAATGTAGAGAGAAATATACAATTTTATAACAAGATATATAATTGACCTAAATTTTAACTACGAATGCAAAACGACCGTCCTGCGGTTGCCAAGTCCACTGGCGCGCGCTCTCTCTCTCTCTCCTACCCCTCCCGCAATGTCTCCTCCAACTTCATCATCCAAACCTTCACCCAAGATCTCATCGTCTTCGCATCCATCTCGTCGTCGTCATCGTTATCGTCAGTTTTGAAGCACGTCATCTCCTCCTTCAACGATCTGAATGTGACGATAAATCTGTCGTCGTACCTCTGTTGCTTCCTCGTCCGAGGTAGCTCCTTCGTCACGCTCACGCTTGCATTTACATACCTCGCCGTCTCCACCATCAATGCCATCCTCTCCTCCTCCAACGCCACTCACACCAAGTACACTGACACGATGAATAACAACCAGACCTACCTCATCTACTCGTCCAAATCACTACACCTCTTGCAGTCCAGGCTTTTGCTTCTCGTTTCTGATTCAGAGTTCTCCGGCGTCGTCCGCATCGCGATCCTCCTGGATCCGAGCTATGAGCCTATACTGGATCAGTTCAGCACGTGCTACCCGGTCTCCGGCGAGGCGGAGTTCACGAAGTCCTTCCGTTGGGATTACCGGTGGGAGAAGAAGGTGTGGGGCGATCTCTTACTCCTCACTCACCCTCTCCATCTTCGCCTCCTCGACGGCGGCTGCGACCTGTCGGTATTGAAGAATTTCATATTCAACAACATCGACGGGGAGCTTGTCACGTGGTGGGCGATTTGACTCTTGGGTTCTGAGAACCGATCCGATCTGGCTCTCATGGCATTTGATGAAAGGCATCGCCAAAGAAGTCTTCGCGGAGGTCATCTCCGCCCTTGCCAACGACATCAACGGCCTTTGACTCCACCCCACGACCACGTCGTCGTACTTCTACGGCACGGGAAAGCTCGAGCCACGCATCGGGCGCTGATGTCCAAGGAGGTCGACTTCATAGACGTGATCCCGGCGGTGCAGAAGTTCCTAAAGGAATCCGTCACGCCATGGCTTGACGTCGTTGTACTTGTCAGTAGAATTTTTTTGCCATTCACCAGTTTGAACTTGTATTATTCAAAGATGTTCAACTCCACTTCACTTTATTTTCTCTTTTTCCTCCGCATTTTCCATCTTTTTCATTTCTTCCTGACTTCCATATTTTGCAGCACAACTGTAGGGAACTGCAGTTGCAGTACTTTGAACCCCAAGATGAAATATGAATTTTTTATTTTATATATTAATTTTTATTTATCCAATTATTTGATATAGGAGTAATTTATTATACCCAATACTATAACAATAGAAAGCCAATGCCAATTTTGTTGATGTGTAGCATTATTTTGATATTTGAGCTTTCAAATGTCCCAAAATTTTGATCTTTTTCTTCCAAAAAATGTCCAGTGTCAATTCCCACAAAATATTTTAGTGCTTGAAATTGAAGCATTTGACTGCATTATCACACCTTCAATTTGAACAACTTCTTTAAAAACTTTATCACGATTAAAAATTTTTCTTCCATTATCTTCGGTGACTTTCTCTTACAATTTGTTCAACAAATGCATGTTTATTACCATTAAATTTGATTGACTTTTCCATAATTTGCTCAAACAACTCATGACAAATATCTCCATCCATGATATTAATCAAAAGCTAAATTTAATTGGCTTTTCCACATTTTTTTGCACTCGTTGAAAAATATTTTATCTATTGAATATTTATATTTTTGACGGTAAATTTAAATTAGAGATTTTTTTAAAAAATAGATTGCAATCCAAAAAATTATATGCAATTTTTAAATTCCCAAAATTTATATACAATTCCACTATGCAATTAACTACATCTGCAAAAACACAAGAAGAAAAGGAAATGTGTTGGCTACTTGAAAACTGTTACTATTCTTCATTGGGGAAGTTTTCATAAAAGTATAGCAACTTACTTGCCCCACATCCAATCTCCTTTCTTCAGGGGAAGATATTCACTGTCATCATGCAACTTTCTTAGCCTCTCCTGGAATAGCCCATCACATCGCAAAACACACCTTGGTAAATAGCAGTTCCGGTCGGTACCATCCTTCGTTTCTTCATACAAAGAGAGCTGTTATATAACGAAAAAACTAATTCTAAACATCAACGAAACGATCAATTTAAATGTAAAAGTTAAACCTTTCCGGTTGGCAGGAAAACTAATAGTCTTCAGTAATGTATCAGATCCATAAAACAAATAAAATAAGATTTCTTTTTGTGGATACCTGTTACATATCCAACAAGGGTTGATTCCTTTCTCTCCAATGCAGTGTGGGCACATCCAGTCCTTGTTCATTCGGACTTCTTCCATTTATGCCAGTTTAAGATATATTTCCTTGTGATCTTTACAGAATAGAGCATGCAGCCATCTTTTCAACTTTATTCTAATGAAAAAGAGAACCTATTATGAATAAATATGCAGATGTAGTAAAAAATACAACCGAACAATAAGCTGCACTTGAACAAGATCTCATTTTAGAGAAGCTGAGAAGGATTTACAACATCATAATCATACAAGCACTGAGTCATTCGTAAAAGAATAAAGAATGCTTTTATTGATAATGAACCAAAGAATCATTAGAAACAACAAGAATGTCAGGATTCCTGTTGGACAAAACTGTCACAACTACTCCAGCTACATTTAATTTCTGCGACTGAACTTTCACATTTGAACATTGTTCTGTTAGAGCAAGGAGTCTACTTATGTTGAACTGGATTTGTGCCTAAGGCGTCTCACCAATCTCTCCAGTGCTTCCTTCATCCACAAATGCTCGCAACCCTCCTTCGCTTCCTCCACACTCACCCACCTCCGTTCACGAACATCCATCTCAGGCCACCGGACTAATTCCTCTGTTACATTCAGTGGGAACATGATTCCTTCATAGAATGTGTCATGGCTTTTGCTCTTATACCTCCACTTCCCAAGCTTGCGCTGTATGAAATGAAGATTGTGTTATTTTTATGTATTTAAAAAATATGTTAGATTTGCTCCATGTATTGATTTCATAATGTCAAAAGTAAATGGTGAAACATGAACTGACTTCAACATTTCCTTGCACACCAGCTTCCTCCACTGCTTCTCGCAAGGCTGCTTGTTTTATGGTCTCATCCAGCTCCCAACCTCCCTAGAAAAGATAAGAAAATATTTTGAATTAGGACGACCCATGATCAAATGCATCTCAAACAGGAACCCTTAGACCAAATATTAAGTTAGCTTTTAAAACTATTTCAGTTTCAAGCTAAACATTAACTGAATACACATGTTTCTGTAGAGGCATTGCTGGAAGCATGCTGGAAATCCATTATTTAGGTCCTAAACCTAGAAAATGAAGGGGTAAATTACTGTGAACTATCGATTTACTGTGAACAGATAGCTACTTACGATTGCTTATCCAGTCTCTAGCAAGAAAAAATTTATCCAGTCAAACAGATTTGTAATTTCTTTACAAACCCTTTGACAACAATTAGAAATCCACAAAACAAACATAGAAAGAAGGATATTCAAGTTTCTCACTTCACAATTCGCAATCATATAGCCGGAAACAGACTAAAGAAACGAAATAATTCTTGAAATTCAGCCCAACGCGCGAAAAGGGGTAAGCCATCAATACCTTGGGAAACATCATCCCATATCCCTTCTGCGAACTAATCACCAAGACCTCCATTCTCTGATCGATCCCCGCATTGCTCGGCTTCTCGATGAACTTGTAAGGTATGCATCTGCGAATGAAACAAACACATCAAGATCCCAACTTTCCTCCAAAAAACCCTAGACAAAACCGAATGAGAGAGAAGGAAATTGAAAAAAGAACGGACCCGACGACAAGGCGGCGGCCGCTGGTGCTGTAGCGCTGCAGCTGCCTCCCCTGCCTGGCCACTATCGTCACCATTTTCTTCTTCTTCCTCAAAGGAGAGAGGGGACAGGCGAACTTAAGGAAGCCTGCGCTGAGGTTAGATTGAGGAAGAGCGAGAACGAGACGGGACGTGTATATGTAGGAGACGAAGGCGACGGGCAGGAGGGGAAGAAGAAGAAGCGCGTCGCGTGGCTTTCCGGGTACGGTCTCGGTTGGAAGCGGTGTATGGTCACCGCTCAACTGGCGCCCACCTCCGCGACTCGTTTCTTCGGGTGGTCGTTTCACGAATTACCCCTTACGGTTTTGTAAATTTACAAAAGTTTTTGAAATGTTAAAACTTAAAAGAATAACGGATAAATTAATCATTTGTCGGGAGTGTATGTGTAAACACACCGGTTTTGTTTGCGGCATCATCGCCTCTTTCGCTTTCTCGTTGCGCGGCTCTGGCCGGCGCGGGACGTGACCGAACTCGATCCATGGGATTCTTTGGTTTCGGACGCGTCGCATGGAGAAGCTGTAGGACGTGATGACAACCGGTTATTATGCCTTGGGAACTGTATCAGTCAAATCTCGGTGCCTCATCAACGGACAGGATATTGCCCTACGAGTTTTCTGCCTAGGACATGTTTCACCCTAATTGCTTCTGCTTTTCATATCGAAATGAATGAGACTTTTTTTTTTAAGATTAATAAAAAACTGCGGCGCGCGCATGTGCAAACAATCCCACACGTTGGGAGGATATAATGCATTTGACGATTTATTTTAGAAGTTTTTGCTTATAAGCCCCTCAAATTTGGTTAATTAAAATGCCTAAAACACTAAAGCTAAGCAGCATCTGATGCCTTGAATTGAAATGGAGTAAGATAGTCAAACTAAATTTTAGTTCACATTTTTTAAATTTTTATTTGCTAATTTGACTGGTGAAAATTTTGTAATTTTTTTCTAAGAAAAAAGTCATATTGTTTAGTTTGACTAAATTTTACATATTCAACTGCTAATCAGCTTAGGAATGAAATTATCTAATTTTCGAATGCGAAACCAAATGATGAGTGAAAGTAAAGATGGTAGATATTTATGTTGTTCTCTGTCAAGCGTTTAAACAGAGTTTCTAGACATCAAAACAATCGTCGTGACTGCACAACTGGCGGAGAACAGGGCCATGTTCGGTGAACTCAAAACCACCGGCGCGGTTGACTACCGGCACGTCCGGTTCAATGAACATGGTAAGCATTGAATTTTCCCCATTTATTGTGATTTACTTTGAATTTTCCAGAGGCGCCGATCCGGTACAGAGAGCAGTAGAGCCTTCTCAAACATGACCGGGCTCAAACTGAACCAAGACAAAACCTTGGCTCGGACTCATTCAATTGATTTGCACCAAGTTGGTCGAAGCCAGCCACATCCCATGGTCTCGAACGTTTACCATGCAACCAAATATTTGACGCACCACAGAATTTTCCTGAGGAATTATTTATGCTTAAAAGGAAAATAAAATAAAAGAAGTTGTTGACCGTCAGACGTAATTTGTGTTATTAATAAATTTTCATTGGAGCCGATGGGCTCCAATCAAATAATTAAGGGATCCTAATCTCGTCATTATGATATTATTCCATGTCCTCAGCCCAGCGACCTCCAAGAACATCATATTCTCTCTTTTAAATTCGATAATAATATATATCATGTATGTTGTGTTCTGTGTGATAAGGAAATGGAAGAGAATATATTATTTTTCTTGAATAAAATAGACAAAGATTACAAGTAATTGGAGTTTAATGCACGTAGAATATTGACCCGGTAGATACGCTATTCGCAGAAGGCTCGAGTTCTGCGCGAGGAAGCGCGAATACACGCCTTCACGACAGCAACGCCGCTGTAAACGCGGGGCTTAATCTCGTTGATTATTAAGCTAATCACGGCTTATTATAATTTTCTTATACGATGGAAAAACCGGCACGTGGTTTCAATTATTGAGCCGAAGTTTTCCACTAATGGCCGATTAATACTATTCTAATAGTTGACTCGCATACATACGTATACGAGCGTGCATGGATCTCGGTACATGCATACGGTTTCGGATAAGGACGAATAAAACAAAGCATTTTCAAACGGGGGAAAGAAAGAAAAATAAAATTTGGATTGTAAGAGCATAAAGCATGCTTTTGAGGATAAGAGGAGGAAGATATCATCGCTCCAAAAAAAAAACAAGAAAATTTCAGATATATCATTGAAAAATCTCGAAATCACGAATCGTGCGCTATTCGGATTTAATCGAATAAATCAATCGAAATCGAATAAATCAATCGAACTGATACTGAATAAAAAATTCGGTTCGGACTCTATTCGGATTTAATCGAATAAATCAATCGAACTGATACTGAATAGAAAATTCGGTTCGGACTGTTAGATTTTTTATTATGATTTTAAATTTAAAATTTGAAATTTCATTCTTATTTTGGGATATCCGGCTCCATATCGTCTTCTTGTCCCTCCTGATGTTTCTGATTTTCTGATGGGCTGCTAACAATTAGTCAATGACCGACACTCTCCAGCACGACGCGACATCACCAAACGGAAAGTCAACAACAACAGCAAAAAAACATGTGAAATAAACAAAGTGAGCCAATCACTCGGCATACTACGAGGTTTGAAAGATTTTTTTTTTTTTCTCCCTTCTTCTAATTTTGCAAAAAATGAAAAATAAAAATAAATGTTATTTATTTTGACATCCCATAAGTGACTTCGGATTAAATTATTTGAAAATAAATTTTAATTCATTTTGAACTTTTGGACCGAAAGTCATTAGAAATCGATCACCAAATTACTTAAAAATAAACATTATTTTATCTTGAATTTCCATACGTGACTGGAAGTATATCACCGTTTACAAAAATCACTTTCGGCTAAATAAACATAGAAGTGTGTAAAATTAATTTTAGAGTTTCTAGTAAATCAAATAATCATTTATTTTATTGTAAATTCATAAAAAAATTACTTACCTTATCACTGTACACAAAAAATCATTTATCTTGTACTATAAATATAAAAAATTCGCCTCGATTAAATTATTTTTTAAAAAAAAATTATTTTAAATTTATTTTTATCGATTATATAATATAAAAGATCAAATTATTTTTATTTGATTTTATTTCGAATAATGAGTTCATAATTATTGAACAACTCGTTTAATAAAATTAGATTTTGAATTTTTAATTTCATAAAATTAAACAATCGACTTATCATAAAAATTAAAATAAAATAAATTATTTTTTATATCAATTTAATATTTATTTAAACTAAAATTTAAAAGAATAATTTGAACTTTTATATTAATTTTTATTAATAAAATCAAACTTAAATAATCAATATAATTTTTTATTAATAATAATAAAGTAGGCGATTTTTCATAAATTTATAATAAGATAATTATTTTTTAAAAAACCCTTAATTCTAATTTTAACTACTTTCTTCCACTTCTCCAACCGTTTTGATAGAGCAATTGGTTTTCCTATTTGGCCCTCAACTGGGTGAAATTAGTAGTCTTAGCCAACAGATTTATTTAACCTTTGCTTTAGCAGGTCCGAGTCCAACTACCGTTGGGCCTCACGATGGTTGACCAACAACAAATGTCAACCGACTCAATCTCTGACAGTTCCAACAATAATATAAAAAAAAAATTATGATCCTATGCATACCATGGTTGACCAACGACAAAAGTCAAACATTTGAACTAGTACTCAATAAAATACCAAGAAGATTAGGTCAGGTAACCATATCCTCAACCCCACCCCACAGAAATGTTCTAGGATTTTATAACCATACCAAAATAATGACCTTACAGAGTACAACTGTGAAAATATAGTCTCCAGTTGATTTAGAAATAAAAATCGAGATATTTTTATTTTACAATAATATTTTTAGTCTAATCTTAATTTAAATTGAGATTAATTAATTAAATTTAAAAAAAATCCCAAATCAAATATTTTCTTGGAATTATTATTTTATCTAGATTTGGCAATATATATGACTCAATCCGTTAATCTGATCCGAATCTAACCCAAATTAAGTAGTTCTGAATTTATTATAATTGGATTTGAGTTGTAATTGAATCAAGCCACTTAATTCGTTTATGACCTGATTGATCCATTTATTTGTCGGATCATAAATGGGTCGTGTTAGATTTCGTTAACCCATTTACTAATTAAACTAATTAAAATTATTTAATTTTTTTATTTTACACTATTTTATTTATTAATTTTTAAAATTATTATTTATAAATTAAGTATTTTTTGTTATAATTTATTTTAAATAATAATATTATTTTAATTATTTAAAAATATATTAAAATTATTAATATTAATTAAATATGTTAGATCAACTTAGATTAATTTGGATTAATTCAAGTTAATTCGAGCAAAATCGAATTAAATTATGACTCATTTAATTAAATAAATTAAATAAGCTCAAATCGAATCATGACTCGAATCCGATCGATTTAATAAATAAATCAATTCGGATTGAACCGGATTATTCGTTCAAATATGGAGTCAGGTTAAAATTTAAAAAATTGACCCATTTAATCAAGTTCATATTGACTTATTTAGTGCAATACTATAAATTTGATGTAATACGAATCCGATCGATAAATCGGAATTATTTGGTCTAATTTTATCTAAGTGGGTCATAAATTATAAGTAAGTTTTCAATTATTCAAGTTAATTAAGGTATTGGGTTTCGATTGGGACGAACTCCAGCGCTGGCCGGAATCCTTAACTACCAATTATTTTTGCAAATTAACCCAATTTCCCTGAAAATTTTGGCAAATCCCTGTTGCCCGTCGGTAAATGGTCAAGTAGTAGATTGTCCACAAGATGAACTCTCTGGAGCCTATTGATTACATAATTAAGATTGTTCTGCCGATCTTATATCCACGGACAAGCAAAGAAGCGCCTTCAAAGCCGACCTTTACTTGTTTCGCATGTGTAATTATATATATATATTTATTTATTTATTTATTTATTTTCTTTTTTTTTCTTTGATTTGAGCTTGTCGACAATTCAAATATGACTCTAGTCCATGTTCAACAGGTTTGGTCGGCCAAGCCCCACCACCGTTTCATTCTTCATTCAAAGGCGGAGATGCTTCCCACCACTTTCGCAGAACCATGCTTTTGCTATAAATATAAGTCACGAAGGCCATGGCTTCTCATTGAGAGCCATGGAGAAGATGGAGGTCAGCGACATGCATAGAAGGCAGCGTGGAGGCCTTCCAGTGCACAGCCAAGTCAGGAAGATCAAGCAGGAAGGCGAGTTGTTCAGTGACCGGGCACCGCCGCCGGGGGCAATCCAGACAAGGCATGTGCTACGGGATCTTTCACGGCAGCTCTCGCCATCGCCACTTGGGTTCGCCGGACGGGCTGCTTAGTGCAGGTGACAGCGGAGGAAAGCATGGGTCATGTCCACAGTGATCTTTTTATGTTGATTCTGATGGAGAGGTGTGGATGTTGTATTTTCACTTTCGGTGAATCCAAATGGGATAAATTTGAGCAGTACTTCAGTTTTGGGGGAATTTTGAAATTATTCCATATATTTTATGGTAATTCTGGATAATATTCATATCGGTAGTTTTGCATGTTGAATGTCTAAATAAAAAAAAATAACAGAATCTAATTTTGCAAACAATTAAATAAAAAATTACAGAAACTGCGATGCTAAGATGGTGTTTGGATACATTTCGAAATTAGAAAATTGAGACAATTAAAAAAATTATATTTTTCATTTAATTATTTTATTTTATTATATATGTGTAACTAATATTCTTGATTTGTATTGAATCACATGTTCATTGGTAAAATAATAATCGATACATATAATATACAATCTAAATCATAAATAATTTCCAGATTATCTCACCCATTTAAAAATATGTGGTCATAATTCAAATTTAATATCAATTTAAACAAAAAAAATATGATAATTGTTAGATTTGACCAATTTTTTATTCAACTCAAATAAAATTATCCAAAAATACATTCTAATATCAAATACAAAGGAAACCATTAATTTCGTTGATTCCGCAAAATTAATGGAATTCGTAAATTTCTAATTTCCAGATTCAAAATTATTCAACCAGCATCTCCTAAGTCTTTAGATTTTATGAAACAAAAAACAACAGCAGCAGCAAAAACAAAAAGAATGGAAAAACAACAGCAGCAGCAAAAACAGTTTGTTATCGAGCTTCAAGTACTCCTTCCCCTTGTCTTTCTACGCATCTTCGACCATTTCTAGGAGCTTCTTACATGCATCTTCTCTGGATTTGCCGTGCTCTTTCACGTAGCACGAGACCGTGGAGGCCCCATGCTTTCTCTCGCGTTAGAACTGCAGGAATAGGGATACTGGTCCTGTTACAACAGATGAAACCACAATTTGGGCAAAGTAATCGAGGAACTAATCATACCTCATCGTCTACAACATCATCCACGAGCCTGCAATGGCCGTCAGGGACTTCATGATTTGAGGGAAGATTGTCACCCATTCAAATTCCTTCTTGCCTGAAATCTCTCCCATGCCAAGAAATGAAGCACAGGCAAAGGATACGATAGGCACAGCTTATTAGTGAAACTTTGAGGTGATCAGACGATGGCACATACTCTTCATCTCTCCACACTGCTTCCTTAGATATCCTTTGCTTAGTTTCTTGATCTGCCATAGGCCAAGCCAACTGATTAGTGATTACCTCGATGTTCATTCAGTAAAACATGCAGAAAACCGAAATTAATGTCGTGCCTCGTCTTTAAGGTAAGCGACGCGATAAGATTTCCCCTCGTTTGCTAAATCGTTATCGAATTCTCCCATTAGTTTGTTCATGTTATGAAAGCAGAGTTGCAGGCAGTCTTCAAGTTCATCAACATCCTCCTTGTTCCACTTGCAATTACATATTTGCTGTTTAATCTATAAATTTAGAGAAGACATAACATGCAGATGTGAATTAAGTAGTAAATAAAAACCTGTGGATTGCGAGGGTGAATTGTCGGAGCTCATCAAGCGTGCCGTGAGCATCATATATGATATATATCATCAAGAATGGAAAACAGAGTAGTGAGGCTCGCGTCGTTATTTTATGAGTCATTTCGGGTCGTCGAGGAAAGCAATTCTTTTGTGTGAATTTTTATCTATCACTTTCTTCTCTCAATTTTTTCTTCAAAAAAAAAAAAAAATGAAGTCCATGTGAAGCGTTGGTTTGAATTCCATCCACGAAGTGTGCACAGTGCGAAAGGCGCAAAAATGAGGATAAATACTTGTGGATGACAAATGTTTTCCACATTTAACATGTGCGAAGGAATGCATGCTGCACACGGTGGCCGACCTGATAAAGTAGGTGAATCTCTTACTATTGTACTTCATTAAATGTATTTAAGTTGCAATTAATTGGATGCTGATGAGGCGCACCACGACAGGGTCCGAGTCCGACAGGACTCGCTCTCGCGGAAATGCCCTACTCAATCAAATTTGGGGATGAGTTTGCTTCTCGGGATTACAATTTGTCACACACAACAGTACTGTGATCGAATCCGTAGCAACGATGTATATTAACTTCACATTAATTGTATCAAAGTACAGCAATATCAGTAATTGGTAGAGACAATTTTGTATTATCAACATGCTGTACAAAAGAATCCGTACTGCCAGAAACTACACAAAAATGAATTTGAATTCGAATTCGTTAGTTTATAATGTTAGTCTCCATGGGAGCATCGTGGAGCCTTAGTTCTTGTTGAACATTATCTTCTTCAGCAGCAAGCTCGAATCTGAGTTCTCTGTTGGCCTAATGCACCTGTTAGAATTGGAAATTTGATAAGACTTTAAAACATAAACAATCCTTATTTTTAAGTACTTGATTGCTCCACTTATAAGTTATTGCTGTAAGATTATGATAATATTTATACAGAATACAAGAAGTGTAAAAAATTACATATAACAATTTCTGAAGTTTCTCAAAAGATTTCTTAGGACTGGACATAAAAAAGAAAAAAAAAAGGAGATTGTAGAAAAAAATAGCGCTATATGAATTAGATCAATTAAATAATTTTATTTATCAAAATTATCAAAATTAGTTTTCTTTTTTACTTTTCTTATATATTTTAAATTAAATTAAAAAAATCATTAAAATAAATAATATGTATATTTTTTAATGTGAGACTAAGTATAATAATAGCACCATCTTCTTATCACTTGGTTCTCAGAAGGGACAGCTGTCACAACTCCGGTGAGCTCTCCATTCTTCGTCAGGAGGGGTTCGCTCACATTCTCTGCTTCCACGTTCGAGCTATGTTGTCTTTTCACTCCTTGCACTTGGGAGAAGAAGTTGTTGCCATCTCTCTTCTCCGTTCTCCAGAAAGACTACAAAACTTTTAGCTAAAGCTCATTCTGATGACAACAACTATGCGATAACAAAAATAAAGATCGAGTAAGGCCTCTTGTGCTTGCTTTATGGTGAAAAGCGAATGATCAGATATTGTGCTGCATGAGAGAATGAGTCGCCTAAATCTGCCTTCAACCGGAAGAATTACAGTCCTAACCTCTTGAGAGTGGGTACGTGTTGATTTAATTGTGTCTCGAATTTATAAATACCCTATGTATATAAGGATTTCATATAGAGTGAAAGAGAGAAACATAGATCAATATTCTCAAAACGTCTTGTGACGGCTAAATTACTTAGTATTTTGTGAGAGTTAGTAATATTGGAGTTTCGCCTCCACGTTGTAATCTTCTCTTCCTTTTTTCATCAATACAATATCCTCCGGATCGTTTTCGCCACATAAATCTCTTGTGTGCTATTTTTCTTCTTTTTTGTTCTTCTTCTACATCGTGAATTATGGTGAATATCGATATTTAACATAACAAACTAGTATCAGAGCTTAGTTCAATAGGTCTACTACGAAGTTTGATATAGAAAAATTCAATGAAAAGTAAGGATTTTTTATTTAGCAAATAAGAGTTCATGTAATTCTTACTCAATAAGGGTTGAGAAATATATTGAAGGACATCAAGCCTGAAAATATCACCGAAAGTATTTGGAAAAATCAAAAGGCTAATACACATATCACAATCATCTTCGGTCTCACCGATGAGGTACTCTATCTGTTTCTTGATGAAACATCACCTTCAAAGTTATGAAAAAAACTAGAAAAATAATATATGAGTAAGTCCATTTCAAATCGAGTTTACTTAAAGTAGAAACTCTTTAATTTTCAAATAAGAGAAGGTACAAATATAGTTAATCATCTTGATGCTTTCAATAAACTAGTCTCTCAATTGTTAAGTATTGATGTTAAAATTGAAAACGAAGACAAGACAATTATTTTATTATCGTCTTTACCTCATTTTCTTGAGAATCTGAAGACTACTCTCATATATGGTAAGGATTTAAAATTTGATTATATTTCTATTGCCCTTCTATTTAATGAATATTTAAAAAAGATTGAAGAGGATGTGTCACACTCAGAAGCATTGATTGTAAGAGGTCATACTAAAAAAAGATCAAAGACAGGTCGTTCTAGATTCAAATCTAAAGAAATAAATTGCAGGTATTGTAAGAAAATGAGATATATAATTAAAGAGTGTTGGAAGCTCAAAGCAAAAAAAAAAAAGAGAATCTCAGTCTAAAGAGCAAGTCAAAGAACAAGTGTCTATTGCTGAAGAGAGTTCGGATGATGATTATGGTAATGTTCTCTCTATTAGTTCTGATTTTGATCATTATCATGACACTTGGATTATTAATTCTAATTGTTCTTATCATATATGTCTCAATAAAGATTGGTTTGAAGATAACAACTCATATGATGGTAGATTAGTTTTGATGGGTAATAGCAATACATGCAAAACTGTTGGAATCGGAACAATTAAAATTAAGATGTTTAATAATATTATTAGAACTCTTACTGTCATTAGACATGTTCTTAATTTTTTAAAAAAATTGATCTCTTTAAGTGCTTTGGATTTTATTGGTTATAAGTATTTTACTGAAGGTAGAGTTTTTAAGGTTACTAAAGGCTCATTGATAGTGATGAAAGGTCTAAAGTATGAAAATTTGTATGAGTTAATCGGAAAAACTATTGAAGATGGAATATCAATTTCTCATACTTCTTCTTCTGATATGACCCACCTATGGCATATGCGTCTCGGTCATATGAGTGAGTAAGGTTTAACTGAGCTCAACAAAAAATTACTGAAAGGTCTCAACTCATGCAAATTAGATTTTTGCGAGCATTGTCTTTATGATAAACAGTGCAAGGTAAAATTTAACATCAGTACTCATTACACTAAAGACTTAATTGATTATATTCATTTTGATGTGTGGTGCTCTCCTATTCTATCAAAATCTAGTGCTCATTATTTTGTCAGTTTTATTGATGATTTTTTCATAAAAGTGTGGATTTATTTTTTGCATCATAAAGTTGAAGTATTTTCTGTTTTCAGATGGTGGAAAACTTTAGTTGAAAAAAGGACTGATAGAAAAATTAAATACCTCAAAAGTGAAATCAACAGAGTTTCTCAAATTTTGTGAAGATGAAAGTATCAAACGCCACTTTACTATCCCAAAAAAAACCTCCATAAAATGGTGTGGTTGAAAGAATAAACAAAACTTTGTTAGAAAAAGCATGTAGCATGCTCAATATAACTAATCTTGACAAAGATTTTTGGGCAGAAGTAGTCAATACAATATGTTTCATTGTGAATCGCTCTCCTCAAACAACCATTAATTACAAGACTCTTAAAGAGGTATGGACTAGTCAACCTATAAATTATTTTTCTTTAAAGATTTTTGGTTGTCCTGCTTATGGGCATATGGTCAATGATAAGTTGAATGCACATTCCAAAAAATATATTTTCCTGGGTTATGTCAAAGGTGTTAAGGGCTATCATTTATAGGATCCTATTATTTCTAATCTAATTATTGAGTGAAACGTAGTATTTGATGAAAGTGTTATGTTAAAATCTCTCAAGAAAAGTCCCAGTGATATAATACAAGTGAAGGTGAAGCATGTAGTTCCTTCAGAAGAAGATATTCATGATATGTCAAACTCTCAAGAAAATTCTAAGAATCAAATTTCTGAGAAGACTCTATTTCGAAGATCTCAAAAAAATATAAAGTCACCTAAAATATTTGTTTTTATTTTAATTACTGACAATGGTGATCCTTCTTCCTATAAAGAAGCAATATATGATAAAAATTCTTTTCAGTGGTAAGTGCTATAAATGAAGAGATGAATTTTCAATTGTAGGGGGGGGGGGGGGGGGGGGGGTTTGAAGAAGACGAAAAGCCACAAGGTTTTTTAGAAAAAATTTTAAGTGTGTGTCCTTGTTCTAGAACAAGCTTCCGTTGGATGCGGAAGAAAGCGCAGGTGCAGGAAAGTTTGGATTGGGTTTTTGTTTCGGGTTTTTTTGGGGTTAAGCATGACTGTTTCAGAATTAGGCCCAATCTGTGACTATTGGGCTTCTAGGCGTCGGGCCGAACAAAAGGGCCTGCAGCTTCTTCCTTGTGTGATCTAGTCCAAAGGCAGAGAAAATGCGCGGGCAGATTCTGTCCGGTGACTGCACAGACCATAATTCGATTCCGGCTGATTATCACGGGGAAATTACTGTTTTCTCGTGGTGGTGGAACCCATCCAATTTCGGTCCGAATTATAAATTCTCTTTTCTCCAAACCGAAATTTAAACCAATAATTTAAAATCACTGGAATTACAAATTCATTCAATTTCAAATTTTTTATGACATTCAAATAGTCGAAAGGAGGAAATTGAGTTTTCAATTCTCTCAATTCAGTCAATTCAGATTATTTGGAAGTAATCAAAATAATCTGACGAACCTCTAAAATGCCTATGTAACTCGTAAAGGTATTCGCAGAAAATTCTAAATAATTTTTTAAAAAACATATAAAAGCTATATTTAAATTTCAAAGTATAAAATTATTTATCTTGAAAAGCAGTGGTTGCAGCCGCAGCTATTGATTAGAAAAATATTTAAAAACTAACAAAATGGCTAGAAAGTGATACTATTAATCACTGTGCCATCAAAGAATCAAAGTTTGCTAATGCCAAAGTAATCATTTTTAACTATATCACTATTGTTAAATACCACCTATAAATTATCTTTAAAAAAGGTAAAATTATATACTTACAATAAAACTAATTAAGATTTATATTTTAGAAGTTCTTTAGCTCAACTAATTCTCGTATTGCTAACTTAGGTTAATTTAGTAAGCTTGACACCAACTTAACAATTGTATTCTATTCAACTTACTGTTCCTGATACTTGGACAATATATACGGATGCAGAACAATACGCAAGAAATTGAGAAAAATCTGTCAAAAAACTAGATTATTGTCTTTTGAAAAAGAAATAGAATAATAGCTTCCAAGCTCCACGGCCGCGACACGTGGGATGAACAGATAAGATCGGAGCCCAACATGACGCCGACCAAGAGGCCCATTTGCAGCTCAAACAAAGCAATCGATCGATATCACTGAAAACCAGATCACGATGCGGCCCCATTCGAAGCCATTTAAGTATCATCAGCGGTCAGAAACTAGAGAGAAATGACAAAAAGAAGAAAAAAACAATTAATCCGGTCGCAGTCGGATAATTAAAAGCCAATGCATGATGAATAATGAAATCACAAGGACGTATCAGTTAGCCATTGCATCTGGACAGCAGCCATTCGGGTGACCTCTCCGGAGCCACGTCCACTGGAACTAATCACTCATCGCTTGGGAGAAGAAGCACGTCACAAACTCTCGCTGAGGCTGGTTCTGGGGGAGTCGCAACCTTAATCATCGTGAGTGATGGCAACCTGTCGCCAAGGATGTTTTTCGGGGATGGCTTCTTCTCGGGCAAGCGTTTCCCGTGATCATCCCATCGAGATAGACACACGCAGACGGGGACACGGACACGGCCGCCTCCATCCCCGCATGTGAGCTTCCTTGCTTCCCGGCGTGAAAACCTGACGTCCCGGGATGGAGCACCGGAGATTCTACGGTTGTCCGCAATCTGATGCTCGTGAATCTAATTTGTCGCAGGACTCTCGATGAGTTTTTGTTCGTTGATTTGTCATTATAATTTAAACCAATTTTATATCTTATATTAATTTAATTAATAACATTTAATTAAAATAAAAAATTAAAAAAATATTTAAATTGAAATTTTTTTTGTAAATTTATATTATAAGAGGAGTGATTTTTTATTTAATAATAATAAAATAGGTGATTTTTTTGTAAATTTGTTATAATATTAGTGATTGTTTGTTGAAAAAATTTTTAAAATTTTTTTATATTTTTACATATATATCCTTGTAAATACACAATTATAACATGTACATTGCAGGCATATATGCAAGTACAAATTTGTAAAATGGACCCGTAATTTAGTTATTCGTAGGAGTATTTCTGCAAAACAAACCCGACAACGAATCCAATCGCGATAGCGATTGCCCGATTGCCGAGTCGCCGGCCGCAAGCCAATCTCGAAGCCCAGGTTTCCATCACGTGGAATTATTGCTCAATTACGGGTGGCAATAAAGTCATTTCACAGTGCTGCCCGACCCTCTATATAAATTGGCCCTCTTCTGGATCTCCGCCTCGAGACGCCAAAAGGGATCGCCTCTGATCTGTGAAAAGCGATAACAAAATGTCCCGCAAATCTCCCCAAATTCCCCTCCTCCTACTCCTCGCCGCCGCCACGTCAGCCCTAGCTCTCGTCTCCGGTTCCGATCCGGTCCCTGCCGGCGAGAACTCCACCGAATTCATCAAATCCAGCTGCGGCGCCACTCTCTACCCCGACCTTTGCTTCTACTCTCTCTCCCGCTACGCTTCCTCCGTGCGTTCCGACCCCGTCCGCCTCGCCTGGCTCGCTGCCAACGTCACCCTCGGCCGCGTCTACTCCGTCTCCACCCACATCTCCTCCCTCCGAAGATCCTCCGCGGTGGCTGAAGGCCGGGGGGCCGCGGCGCTGAGGGACTGCGCGGAGTTGCTCGGCGACGCCGCGGATCTGGCCCGGAACTCCGCGGAGGAGATCGGGCGGGTCACAGTGGCGGTCGGGCCGGAGGTGGCCTGGCGGGTCTCCAACGTGCAGACGTGGATGAGCGCCGTCATGACCAACGAGCAGACGTGTGCGGACGGATTCGGGCCGGTGGCGCAGGGGCCGGTGAAGTCCGACGTCTGCGGTCGCGTCCGGTGGGCCAAGGAGTACACCAGCAACGCTCTCGCCCTCGTCAATAAGCTCGTCTCCGGCCGTTGATAATGTATCCCTCATATCGTATTGGCGGTTGGATATTTACAGTTGTGTGCGCGCGGATGACGAGTGCAGGTAAAAAAATGAAATTTCTTGTAATTTTTGGAAATGTTAAAGATTAAGTACAGCATGGCGTTGCAAGAAAATGTTTACGTAAAAACTTGTTATGTAATGGTGAACTGCGTTAACCTAATTTTTTCGTCAGACTCTGTAGACAAAACTACGCTAAACGACCATCGATAGCATCTGCATTGTAATTAAGAGCGAGTTTTACTGTCGTTTCCCCTCGAGAGATGGATTGCATTTTGGTATTTGGCACAATGGATGGAAGCTCGGGCAATAAATGTACGGCTTGGCGGAACATGTTGGCCAATCTATCTCTGATATCCGCCTCACAAGTTGCTTGAGGTCGGTTGACAACCCTATCCCGAAGCAAAACATGTGATAGCTTCTGTCCGCCTCAAACTTTTTTCATGACTCAAAAAATTCTATCCTGACTCCGGCTTCGGCTCCACCTCGATGATAATCACCAAGTAGGGGCCTGAGGCCATTAATGCCTTCGCCATCCGGTTCTATATGGACCAGCGTCAAGACGCCGAGGAACATTACAGTGTGACCCCCGTCGGCCTCATCTGTTTCGAGCTCCGTATCCAATTGCAACAGGGACTAGCCTAACATTGACCCTTTTGATTCGTGAACCTGTTGCAAGCGGTCGAGCCGAGATTTGTACACTTTCAGAATCCCTCGTGTATGTCGCGTAGAAGTACTTGTTCATTGTCATGCGTGCTTATCTCGAAGCTCGCCATGTGTTAGCAGCTCATTAGAGCGGTTTAGGTAGATGATTGCTCTCGATCAACATAAAGTGTCCTATTATTTAATGGGTTTTTAGACAGAAATTTAATATGACTTTGGATGTTAGTTAAAGTAGGTTTCATTAAACATGAACCCATATATTTACTATTTCCATATTATTTGAGACCGCGCCTGTTCTTCGAGTTGCTCCCCCAACATCTTCCAACTTTCTGAATTGAAAAAAGAATAAAATATATTTGAGATCCGATGCAAAGTAAGCATGCCAACCAGAGATATTTATGAGCGATGAAAAAAAAAGTTTTAGATATAATGTAGATTTTCAGCGTACGTCAATTTTTTCTGTAGAACTTGGCATATAGCTCAGTGGTTAGAGCGTCGCTTTCACGCAAAAGCCACTCGTTAGCATAATTCTACGTTAACATTCTTGCGAACTTCTTGTCTTTATTTAATTTTTCACATATGATTGAACAGAAAAATAATGCAAAAGCATATCGAAAAAAAAATATTTATTTAAAAAATATTTATTCAATGAATAAAATATTTTTTTAAATTAGAAATAGATAATTCATAGGTATTAAAATTTACAAAAAATATGCAAAAAAATAATGAGTAGATAAATTTTTTTTATGTTTTGTTTCGAAATAATGTTAATTATTATTTTCATAATTAGTTTGTGAAAGTAATTATTATTTTGTTAATTATTATCTCCATTGTTGCAAATAGTAATCTTTAAAACACACATTGCCCTATAAGTCAACCTCAACAAAAGGAGGAAAGAAATAAACAAGAAAAGGATAAAGAAGATTAATAGGGACCATCTTTAATGTGCTCTCTTGCCATCCAAGTTACTTTGTAGAAATTGGTCATAAACATAGAAGAACTTTGACATAATCTCCTATCAATCACAAAAAGCTCTCCAATTATAACAGATTGATGAAGAACATCAAAAAACTAATTTAGATATATTAACAAACAAGTTTTTACAAAATATAAAAATTCAAATACATAAATATTTTTTATTCCTCTTAATCTAATATTATAATACCTTAAAATCTAATTCAATTCTTGTTCAACTCTATTAATGAAACATGATGCCTCATCTTTCTTAAACCATTAATGATAAAAGTCCATCCAGATAGTCCCATATAAATATTAGGATTTGAGGAAATTAAATCAGGACTATACTCATAAGGAAAAGAACAAAAATTAGTAGCTTTTAAAAAAATTATTCCATTCCCTATAAGAGATTAGAGAAAGAAAATTCTGAAATTTTGTTGAGTTTTGGGTGTCTCAAAATTGAATTAGAGTTTGAGTTCAAATAGGAATCCAAAATTAGATTTAGACTTATAGTTGATTTGTAATATTAAGAGTTATAATTATAGTAAAATTTGGACTCAATAATGGTCTATATATATATTATAATACATAGAGTTTATGTGTGGTATAGTATTGAGGTTGAACTATAGAGAAATAGAAAGAATAGAAAGAAGAGAGTGGGTGTGTGTTGACTCTTGTGTGTGGGTCTTTTTACTATTTCTCGGTGGTCTCTCGTGGTGGTTCCTCATGGTGTTCTCTCTGAAGATGGAGACGTTGCCGAAATTTGGTGAAAGAATTTAGTTGAATAAGAAAGAGTGCAGTCTTTCTTGTAAACTCTTATAAAGCATATTGATAGTAGATCTCTCGCTGTCTTGTCTTATTATTTTCTTTTATCTTATATTACTTCTTATTTTTTGTACCATTTGAAAATAAGGTGATTCGTGAATCTTCCGCTGCGAATCACAATAATTGGTATCAGAGCTTAGGAGCAAACAACCGAGATGACAAAATTCTTACTTGAGGTGGAGAAGTTTGACGGCAAGATAAATTTTACTTTATGACAAAAGAAGATGAAAGCGGTTTTTACTTGTCAATGTCTGCAAAAAATGTTAGAGGGAAAAAAAAGATGCCAGCAAAAATAAGCGATAAAGATTGAGAGGAGATAGATAAGAAGAAATTGAATTTAATTATTCTAAACATGATTGATGAGATATTATATAATGTTATTGACGAAGAGACGACGATGGACATCTGAACAAAACTCGAGAAGTTGTACATGTTAAAAAGCCTCACGAACAAGTTCTACCCAAAATAACAGTTGTACAGACTGTGTATGAACGAAGGTACAATAATATTACATCACCTGAATGCCTTCAATAAGATTATCAATGATTTGCTGAAAGTTAATGTGAAGTTTGGAGAGGACGATAAGACGTTGATTCTCCTGATGTCTCTTCTTACTTCGTACGATCATATTGTGATCACAATTCTTTATAGTAAAAAAACTCTCAAGATGGAAGATGTGACAGCTAGTCTTCTTTTTAATGAGAAAAGAAGAAACTCTAATATTAATATGAAGTTTGGTGAAGGATTAGTGGCTCACAAAAGAGGAAGATTAAGAGAACGCGGAGAAGACAAATAACAGTCCAAATTAAAATTAAAGACGAAAGTACAATATTATTCATATAAGAAGTATGACTACATTAGATGGTATTACCCTGAACGTGGGAAGATAGAGTTCTCTAATATAGCAACGGTAATAGCAGATGATACTTCTAAAAATAGTGCGGATGGAGACTTTCTTACAGTATCCGCAGAAATCGGCATTTCTGCTAAGTGAATTTTAGATTTCAGTAGTTCTTACCATATTTGCTCTATAAAGAATTAGTTTACTTATTATAAGAAGAATAAGAAGAAAGGTACTATTTGATTGGGCGATAATTCAGTATATGGAATCGTCGGTGTGGGAACAATCAAAATCAAGATATTTGATGGAATGATTCGTACTCTTACTGGGGTGAGACATGTTTTCAAGATGTGAAAGAATCTAATTTTGCTTGGTGTACTGGACTCAAAAGGTTATAATTTTTTAGCGAGAGATGGAGTCATGAAAGTGACACGCGATATTAGAATCCTGATGAAAGAAAAGAAGTGGGATAATATTTATCGATTAGTAGGGAATACTATTGCAGATAGAGTTTCGATGACATGCCCGAGTTCAAGCCAAGGTGGAGATTGTTAAGTTTTGGGTGTCTCGAACTCGGATTAAATTTTGAGTTAAAGTAGGAATCCAAAGTTGGATTTAGACTTTTGATTAATTTGTAATATTAGAAATTATAATTATAGTAAAATTTGGACTCAATAATGGTCTATATACATATTATAATACATAGAGTTTATGTGTAGTGTAGTATTGAGGTTGAAATAGAGAGAAATAAAAACAGAGGAATAAAGAGAATAGAGAGGAGAAAGAGAGAGAGTGTCGACTCTCGTGTGTGAGTATTTCTAATGCTTCTCGATAGTCTCTCGTGGTGGTTCCTCATTGTGTTCTCTTGGAGATTCTCTCTGAAGGTGGAGGCGTTACTAATACTTGATGAAAAAACTTAGTTGAGTAAAAAAGAGTGCAGTCTTTTTTATAGACTCTTATAAAGCCTGTTGATAATGGATCTTTCGTTGTCTTATCTTATTATTTTTTTTTATCTTGTATTACTTTTTATTTTTTATGTTGTTTAAAAATAAGGTGATTCGTGAACATTCCGCTGCGAATCCCTATATGAAATTTATGATGCATAGAATCACAGAAATCTTAATCAAGCAATAAAGGAGATAAGATGAATTGAGCCACCCAAACCCTAATCAAAACCCTTGCAAACCTTAATCAAATAGTAAAGCACGATTTATCCCCATAGAGGAGAGAGAGAGATAGAGAGTTACTAGAGTGATCTTGCAGATGAACCCTTATGATTGTCCATCCAAGAGTGGAACCAGTGGTGTAGACCTCATGAGAGCTCCTCGACGACAGTGAGACAGGACTCCATCTGCTCCCTGGTCCTTCTGGTTCTCCATTTGAGGGTGGCATCAGCAATGTTGACCTCGCAAAGCACCTCGACGATGGTGATATTGGCGACATAGACTTTGCAAAGCTCCTCGATAGCTGTGGAATCGACGGTGTAGATCTTACAAAAATCCTCAACAGCGATGAGATGAGACTCCTCTGCTCCCTTGCGGAGATCATCGAAGAAGATCGTTGCAACAGTCGGAGAAGAAAATAACTAGAAGAAGGAAAAGGAATTTGCAATTTCTTGCGTATTTTATCTCGAATCCAAACCGGAATTAGAACTTCAAAGAGAAATTCAAATATGAAAATTAGACGCTGTTCGCAATTAATGCAGTTTTGAACATAATTTCCCCAACCAAACACAAAATTGGGAAAATTGAATCTTCAATTCTCACAATTATTCAGAAATTGGAACAAACAACCTCTCAGCCTAGATTTCAGGTCAGGCACACCCCGCACAAGGACAACGTTCACACGTGCGACTGCCGGACAAGCAGGCCCGAGTACGAATCAGAAATCCAGGAAGCAACCAGGCAAATATGGCAAGCAACCTGCAATTAGAATTAGATCAAGACATTCTGATTCAAAGTTTCTTTCTTCGACGAAAGGATTACTTACAGAGGCTCAATCATTGTCGAAGGCGCATCGATATCTGACATAATGGGAACCGCCGGAGTCGAGCTCCGATCTCTAACAGCAAGGCTAATCAATCTACTTAAGTCGGAGCTGGTGGACCTGCGCCCAAAACTCGAGGAAACCAAACGAGTTTTTGGTCCACCACAAGCTGTATATGAGCCACTATTTTGCACCGAGTAAGACCACTCTGGTTATGGATTCAATCAATAGCCGACACAAAAATGGGTTAGCCGCTCACCCTGTGAATCCCACTATGAAATTAATTTAATGCAGAACAAGCAACATAAATGGATGACAGAAACGTCCAACATAAATTAATTTAATTCCACTACTTATTGGAAGGAAAAAGTCCAATATGCTGAATGAAATGGCAATATCCGGTTTGGTTGTTTTAGAAGGCGACAACAAAGAAGAATGCTTAAGTGACATAAATTAGCCCATGAATTGTGTCATCGGTACATAGAATTTTTTCTACATTTGCTGTTTATCTTCTTTCCTGACAGGATAGTAATCCCATCAGTCCTACTAGTTAATAGAATTGGAAACAAGAAAAGAAAATTACAACAGATCAACAGATAACGAGTAAGTGGAAGCAAAACCACTGCTGCTTGGACGCAGAGATGAAGATGGCAAAATGAAGGTCTCACCTTAGGTGGCCCAAAAGCCCAACCTAGTTCGAAATTTTTGGATTTAGGCCTCAATTTTTAGACTTTGGGTCGAACTTAGATTCCAAAATTTATAAAAAATGAATAGGTCCAATTTGAACCCGGAACATGGCCCAAAATAAATAGTATTCTATTTTAGATCTGAATTCAAGTTTGAGTTAAAGCGTATTGTGCTTGGGCTCGGGCTTAGTAGAGCCCAAACCCAGCCTAGCATGATTATAACTCTATTTAGGATCATGTTAATTAACATTAGAGTTATCTCATAATCTCATTACCTCAATAATACATATGCTAATTTGCTTTTTTAGCAAAACATTAGCATATCATTAGAACCAATAAATGTAGACAAACTAATGGATATGCTCAGAGAAGATGCTAAGTAAACTGAAAGAAAATAATTATGGAAGAGTTGAGAAATAAAATTAAAAAAAAGTATATCACCACCAAAGTATTAATGTAGAACAGTTACACTTTAAATAAAAGACAAATAATAAATAAGCTCGTCACTAAGGTGATAATATAAGCAATCACACTTCATATAAAAACTTGAAGTAATTCACTACATTTAAAAGAATTCAAATAATAAGAATTGATAAGTTTTGAAATTAAATTCAAGAATCAATTTCAAAGAAATTATGATTAAATTCTAAATTAATGAAAAATTTAATTACATCAGAATTCTCCTACTTATAAAGAGAATTTATAGCTACTAGATAAAATAAGATAAATATAACATTTAAGAATGCTAAAGATTTACATTAAAAATTAATTAAAAGAACCCTTAGAAATTTCAAAAGACACCCATAATTCTAAAAAACATTAAATTTAGCTAAATAAAATAATACTCCACTTAAAAAAATTCTGATAAACTGAATTAGGACTCTACATGGGTCAACCCACCTATTTTTAAAGGAAAATAGTTTGATCCAATTTGACCTTTGGCCTATTAATTAGCTCAATATTCTTTTAAATTTGATTGTCACTAGCTAATGCATCACAAACAGAATTAAACATGAGCTATTAAGAAATAATGGTTAATATGTATGTTTATCTAGAGTTGACATAATAATATATAATTTTATATATAGATGTCCAAGGCATTGACAAACCTTAATTGTCCTTAGTGAACCTAATATAAATTCAACGAAATAGATCCTAAATAAATTTAATTTAAATGTTAGAGGGCTATAATAGGCCTCAACCTACCTCAAGCTCGTGAAGGCTAGGTGTCACACGGCCAAACTTCTATACTGAAAATTTGCCCGTGATGGTGCCAAGGTTCGCCCACCTCAGCCCGCCAAACTCGCACAAGCCCACAAAAGTATAGAGGAAAAAAGAAGTACAGCAACCTTGCAAACATTTTATTGCTCACATAAAAGAAATACAACTCTTAATACGGAGTGACACTACAAGTCTTTCTACTTGTGTGTCCCCATCTCAATAGACCTCCTAGTCTATTTATAGTACACATATTTGGCTATGAGCCACTCCTGGAGATCATGGAGAATATGTTCCATAATGTTCTCCCTGCAGCTCAACTGTTGAAGGTCATGAAGAACATGTTCCACAATATTCTCCTGGCAGTTTGTTGACTCCCTCTAGCTGCTGCCACCTGTCCCATGAGCCCTCAATTGTCTTTTTGCTGGCCACATGTCTCTTGACAGTTGCAACTCTGATTCTCCAGCTTGCAGTTATGTATTTTCAACCTGCAGCACCAAGTGTCCAGGCTGTTCACACGCTCCTGCGGCTCACTTTAGCCAACTTGTCCTGCTGCTCACTCTGCAGGACGATTTGGGTTGTTCGGGTCTCCTTTCGAACATGTCGTGACTCCGTCACTTGTAGCTATGTGTGCTGCCCATGCACACATATGTTGGAGGCAGTCCGTCGCCTCGCATGATTATGTGCTCCCTCGCATAATACTCCTCGTAGTGGCACCGACCACCACAGCTGGTTGTTTCCTCGTATGTGTGCTGCTCGCGCAAACATACGTTGGAGGCAGTCCGTCGCCTCGCATGATCACGCGCTCCCTTGCATGATCCTCCTCGTAGTGGTACTAACCACCACAGTTGGTTATTTCCTCATATGTGTGCTACCTGCGCACACATACATTGGAGGTAGTCCGCCGTCTCGCCTGATCACGCGCTCCCTCGCATGATCCTCTTCATAGTGGCACCAACCACCATAGTTGTTTGTTTCCTCATATGTGTGCTGCCCGTGCACACATATGTTGGAAGCACTCCATTGCCTCCGAGATAATGAGGTCCATTACATGATCTCGTTATGGTGGCACCTGCCACTCACAACGGGTGTGACAAACCACCCCCACCAAGAGAGTTCGACGTCCTCGTCGGTGTAGAATCCATGTACTCCTTGATTTGTCTCTCAAACTGCCATAGCGTAGAGTCCAACCCCCACGTGGCATCGGCCTTGCTACCACTTTTCCACATCACAAGAAAATCAGTCTGTCGATTCTTCTTACTTTGCCCCATAGTCTGGTGTGCAAGGATCTTCTCGACCTCCTTGTCAAACTGCTTTCGAACTATTGGTGGAGCTCTCTTGGCTTGCTGTTTATCTCCAAGCAAGTCCCTATTGAAAGGTTTGAAAAGCTAACATGGAATGTTGGGTGTACCTTCAGCCTGTCGGGTAGCTTCAACCGGTAAGCAACCTACCCGACTTTCTTCATCACAAGGGGCCGTTATACCTTGGTACCCACCCACGATGTATGGTCTTGCTGCTCAGCAACACCATGTCCCCAACGTAGAACTCTAATGAATGCCTTCGTTCATCCGCATACCTATTCATGCATTTTGTTGCCTTGCGCAAGCTGTCCCTAACTTGTTCTATCAGCTCCAACCAATTCTTCTTCCTCTATGAAGAGATTGTATTCTCTAAGCCGAGAGAACACCTTATTTAGTGCTCGATAGTCCATGCACCCTGAAATGAACCATCTTGTTTTCACTGAAACAACCTCGGAGCACCATATAGGGCTTTCGACAGTTGGATCAATCCCGCATTCAACAGTCCGTTGAGCTGTTTCCTCAGCTCCAAAGGCTCTATATTAGCCAATTGATAAGGGGCCTAAGCAGGAGTTTTAACACCTGGCTCCCGCTCAATCTTGTGATCAACTACCCTCTGAAGGGGAAGTTCGCTGGGCAGTTTTGGTGGCATCACGTCCGCGTAATCCGCCAGGATAGTTGTAGCATCATCAGGTACCTCCACGACCTAATCCGGTTGTATCTCGATTAGTGCTGCAACATGGGTGGTCTCGCCCCTATTGAGACCTACTTTCAGCTGTTGAGGAGACTGCATACCCGCTGCAGCAGTTTTTCCTCCATACGCTATTTGTACAAAGTATAGTGATTCCTCCGCAAAAATCAGCATACTTGATAAATGAGGTATCAAGGTAGCATTAGTTTGGATGAAGAAGTCTATCCCCAAGATAAACTCAAACTCATCAAACGCCGAGACTGTCACACTGATCTCTCCCTCCCAAGCTCTAACTTTGAGGGTTGTGCTGGCCATTCCATGAATCGAAGTTGGCCCGGAGTTTACTGCCTTCACTTTCCATGAACTTGGTTGCACCTGCAAACCAAATTCACTTACCAACTTATGGGAGAAGAAGTTGCTGGTCGCCCCTGTATCCAGCATAGCCAAAACAGGCCTCCCATTTAACAGCACGGATGCATACATCAACCCTTTGCAAGGCGGCTGCCCTTCTGCCGTCATTGAGTTGAGTAGCTACAATGGATTCATGCGTGGTGTTGCCACCGCACCACATCCTTTTTCCTCAGATTCCCTGAGAGTTAGAACATATAGCTTTTCCCTCCTTGGACATTCCCTTGCCCAATGAGGATCATTACATATAAAACAACCCTGCTCTCTGTTGGTGGGTTGCAGCTTGGACTGGCTCGGTTCCGCAACCTTCTTGGCCTTACCCTCGGGCTTCTTGCCATCCTTATGTGCATGCCCCATCTTCCTTCCATCTGTGACCTTCTTAGTGGTTGTCATCAACTTAAAATCCACCAAGTCTTCTGCAGAAGCAATGGCAGAAGGAAGATCCCTCACTATTTGCCGTCGGAGTTCAGCTTAAGCCCACGACTGCAAGCTAGAAAGAAAGTTGTACAACTTGTCCTCCTCGGACATGTTGGTGATGTCGAGCATGAGGGAGCTGAATTCCCACACATACTCCCTTATAGTCCCCGAATGTCGTAGCTTCTTCAGGGATTCTCGTGCAACTCACCCTGTGTTGCACGGAAGGAACTACTCCTTTAGTTCATTCTTGAGAATTTCCTAATCCTCTAGCTGAGCTCTTCTAGCTCGAGCATTCTCCGATGCTCTGGTACGCCACCATAATTTGGCATCTCCACTCAAGTACATGCTGGTGATGGTGACTTTCTCCCGTTTCGGAATGTGAGCAGCTTTGAAGTACTGCTCCATATCCCACAAGAAGTTCTCCAACTCCTTTGCATTCCTGCAACCATTAAAGGAATGGGGTTCCGGGACTCTTACCTTTGAAAGAGCTCCGCCTTCAATAGTGGAGTTTGCCACCGCTCTCTTTACCAGCATCAAGTCCTGTTCCAAGGACTTCAGACTTGATCTCATAGAGTTCATGATCGCAACATACCTTTCCTCCGCATTTTTCACCTCACTTGCAAGGGCCTCCTTGAGAGCAGCATTTTGCCTCTCTTGCCAAGCCAACTGTGCCTATAAGCTGCCCGCATCTTCAGTTGGAGGATTTCCCAGCATCTCCTCGATGCGAATCAACCGATCCTGAAGCTCTCCTTGGGTCACCAAGGCTTTTGTTGATCTTGGCTTCCACTGAACCGGATTTTTACCAAACTGGGCTCTGATACCACTTGTCACACGACCAAACTTCTACCCTAAAATTTTGCTCGTGATGGCGCTAAGGTTCGCCCACCTCAGCCCACCAAACTCGCACAAGCCCACAAGAGTATAGAGGAAAAAGAAAGTACAACAACATTGTCAATCTTTTATTGCTCACATAAAAGGAATATAACTCTTAATGCAGAGTGACACTACAAGTCTCTCTACCTGTGTGCCCCCATCTCAATAAACCCCCTAGTCTATTTACAGTACACATATTTGGCTGTGAGCCACTCCTGGAGATCATGGAGAACATGTTCCACAATGTTCTCCCTGCAGTTCAACTGTTGGAGGTCATGAATAACATGTTCCACAATGTTCTCCTAGCACTTTGTTGAGTCCCTCCAGCTGCTACCACCTATCCCATGAGTCCTCAATTGCCTCCTTACTGGCCACATGTCCTTTGACAGTTGCAACTCTGATTCTCCAGCCTGCAGTTATGTGTTTTCAGCCTGCAGCGCCAAGTGTCTAGGCTGTTCACACACTCCTGCTGCTCACTTTAGCCAACCTGTCCCACTGCTCACTTTGCAGGACGGTTTGGGCTGTTCAGGTCTCCATCTGAACATGTCGTGACTTCATCACTTGTTGCTATGTGTGCTGCCCATGTACACATATGTTGGAGGCACCTCGTCGTCTTGCATGATCATGTGCTCCCTCGCATGATACCCCTTGTAGTGACACCGACCACCACAGCTAGTTGTTTCCTCATATGTGTGTTGCCTGCGCAAACATACATTGGAGCTAGTCCGTCGCCTCACATGATCACGCGTTCCCTCGTAGTGGCACCGACCACCACAGTTGGTTATTTTCTCATATGTGTGCTGCCCGCGCACACATACATTGAAGGCAGTTCGTCGCCTCGCCTAATCACGCACTCCCTCGTATGATCCTCCTCATAGTGGCATTGCCCACCATAATTGTTTGTTTCCTCATATGTGTGCTGCCCGTGCGCACATATGTTGGAGGCACTCTATTGCCTCCGAGATTATGAGATCCGTTACATGCTCTCATTGTGATAGCACCTACCACTCACAACAGGTGTGACACTAGGCCTGTTGATAGTCCAACTTACAGTCCCATATTTTCCACTGCTATATGTCTAACTGGACAATCACATGTCATGAAGATCTAACTAGAAAACAGTGCTGCAATAATTTTGATACTTGACTAATATAGCTTTTGATATAGAATATTTACTGTTTTACACAATCAACCATGTTAGCCATAACCTGAATTCTCAGCTGCAAAAAACATTCTCCACTGGATGTTCTGAATTTCCAATGGAAAAAGAAGAATCCAACCACCCTTTTGCTTCTCGTGTTCAGTGTAGAATGCAAATTGCATCTCCACATCAGGAATATCCAAGACCAAGTCATCAATGCAGTCAGCCACTCGTGACAACCAACCAAATGATGAAGGGTTTTGGCAGAGTGGAGTAACACTCCTTCAACAAATTCCATATCTTGCTTTTTCTCCATAACAGTAACCAGTGCTTTCTTTACAACTTCATGGTGGAAAAATGGCATTCCAAGATCCTTTATGCAGCTGCAAGCTTCTTGTACATCCCCACCAATGTCATATTCCTCTAGCAAATTCTTAATCTTGTACTTAGCATCTTCAATGCTCCACCCTGCCCTGCTACTACCACCTCCGCCCCAACAATGCAGGATGTGTTCCCCAGCAAGACGTGCATGAAGCAATGATTGAGCCAGCTGGATTGCCTTACTACCAAAGGAGTCTGACCCCTCACACTGGATCTTGAGATCCTCCGAGCGTGATGGGACCAATACCTCATCCACTACTGCTCTCCCTAACGACATTGCTAGGTCCTCCACAGTGGTTGGATTGTCTAATGCACTATCCTCTGCAGTCTCAATCAACTGCACAAATCCTGTCACAACATCTTCCGCAGGAAAAGAAAGAGATGCCAGCAAAACGGAGGCCATTTCTCTCTCCCTATTTTTCCGATCCATCTCTAAAATTTCTTGATAAAAATAGCATTCAGCAGTGCAGAACAGTAAACATTCTCTGACTCCAAGCTACTGATCACCTCCAGGATATCACCTGTCAAGAACTACTCCTCCAGGTTATGGGATATCACCTCCAGGATATCACCTGTCAAGAAGTACTCCAAGCTACTGATCACCTCCAGGATATCACCTGTCAAGAAGTACTCATTAGCAAAAGGAATGTTCAGGGATAAGTCGTCAATGGTGTCTATTAGCCTGTCGAATCCCTTTGATCTTTGGCTTGCATTGATCAAACTTTCTTCTGCTGCTACTTTCAACAAATCTAGAATAAGTACTTCAGTTTCCCGTCTCTCCATGGCTAGTATTAGTACCCTTTTAATTATATCATGGTGGAAAAATGGAACTTGCAAATCTTTGATGCACCTGTGGGCCTCTGACTTATCATGACTTGGTACATACTCCATCAGAAGATTGTTTATCTTCACCTTTACATCCTCTACGGTCACATTATTGCTTCCATCCCATCTCGGTAATATAATTTCAGCATGATGTGGAGCCGACAAGTAGTTTTTATCAGCTCTCTCGATCACCTGACTTCCTTTTGAATCCTTAGGCAAAGAAGCCATCTGATTCATCAAAAAAATTGGAGGAAGTATGTCATCCACCACAGCTCAAGCAACAAACAGTGAGAGGACATCTACCACATCTGGTATATCTACCCACATGTCATCTGTGGATTCAACCAGTTACGTGAAGCCCTTGTATACTTGTGGTGCAATGATAACATCAGCATAGAGTGCTGACAACAAAACTACAGCCATTTCTTTCTCTTTGTCATGTCTATCCATTGCCATGGACAACAACTTCACAAAATAGTTTTGATATGATGGTCGATGTAAAACCTTTAATTCATCTGCAGTTGAACTTATGTCACCAGTCGTAAAGTACTCCTCGACAACAATTGAAAATCTACCGATGGTTTACTAGCAATAAAATGGCAGCTTTTCTGCAAGAACAGGATCCTTGTTCTGGCAAAAAAGTGCAAAATTATACAGAGAGGTAAAAGGCTCGAGTAAGTAATATACCTCAGTGATATTATAACTTGGATCATTAGGGTCAGGACAGTGACCATTTTCTCCTTCCAATGATCCCCCCCAAGTCCCTTTTCCACCAGATCCTGCTGAATATTTGTAGCAATTGAGTGAGCCATAAAACTATTTCATATTTGAGTATGTATAGATGTATTTGCATTTCTTGTAGCTTTGGGTGTGAGTTTGTGCACATTCCTTTTTGAGTGAAGCATGTTTGTGCACGTTATTTCTCTAAAGGAGTAATTTCTAAAGTCTATTTCTCTAGCCAATTAAATGATTAATTGAAGATATAACAAGGAAAAAAGATGATCATGAATGCATTCATCTAGAAATGGACTCAGCTTCTAACTAAATACCAATTCAAGGTGATATAATGTCAATTCATAAAGCAGGTGCTTTATGTGAAAATAAGCTTATTATTCTAATCAGATCGTTGAACATTATTATCAGCCATTAATAATAGCTGGAAAAGCAACTCTTCATGACAGAGTACTAAATTGCAATCAGTAGTAAATTAACAGGATAATGGCAATATAAATTAGCTGAGTTAGAGTATGGTGAGGTGTTCAATATTCAGAACTTTGATCATGAAGGCATTCAGTTGTTTCTTGGTTAAATCAAGTGTCTATTAAACAACTGAAATAATGTTTTTTTTTTGGGTGGCAAGTGAATACTTTCGCAAATCAAAATAGGTTACAGCAGTACGTCAAAAAAACAGCAACAAAGACCAAGAGCAACAGCTGAAATGAAGTTGGTGATGAAAAACATGAAGTAGAGAGTATCAACGATGGGCGTTCCACTGCATCCAAAGTTTTAGACTGAATCAAATGAAGAGAAATAAGTTGCCTTTTCCTCCTCTTCATTTCCAAAAAAATATGTTCATTAGTAACGCTAATAACTTATGTTTACTAGAGAAAATATAGAACTTTGCAGACACACAAACACACATACAAGTGTGTGCCTGAATGAATTTCTGATATAGAAGTTTTTGAATATCAAATGTACACACACAGGGTCAGTTTAGAGAAAAAAAACTGACCACTAATATGGAGGCAAATGAAGAAGACTGAGATAGTAGCACACATATAGTTTGAGAAAAAGAGCCTAACCTTTTTTATGACAGCCATCCCATCCTGATTGTGAATGCTTGTCATGCTTAACTGGACTCACAGATTTAGTAGGACTACCATGGTTAACAGTTAACAGGACTCCCTTTCCTGTGACTCTGCTTTGCGTGAGCTGATCTTGGCGATTTAGGGGATGTAATCTCCATAAGAGAAACATATGAGGGGTCTGAACTCTCGGTCACACATCTTAACAATTGCCGGTGCTCATCAGATACCAAGCAATTCTGCAACTCCATTGTGCGATTTACGCCACCAGTTTAATTCAAGCAGAACACAAATATAGCACTGTTCTCTTGCAGCAATTAAAGAAAGCGGCCATGGCCAACAACCTTTGAACTTTCAGAACTGAATTAGTTCCACAAAAATGCCTAAAATCTCAAAAATATTCAAGAACACATAATTTTTTCTGTGAACCTTGACGATGTTCCTGCAAGAGTTACATGATCACAAACAAAATTGAGTCAATATCCGCAGAATAAAAATAGATTCCCCTAGATGATACGAAAAAAATGGAGTTTGAATACCTACTGAGAATCAAACATATCAATCCTCCTCAGATTTTGTTCAAACAATCAGTAATTCTATTCTGCCATCATTCCGAAAATTTCCCGACTTCCTTCTAATACGATTCAAACCCTAATTTTCGACTAACAAGTGATTCCATTTAACGCATTCAAGAGATAAAAAACAAAGAAAATGTTTCCGAAGCCAAAATTCGTTGTCAGAATCGACAATCCCTAACCGGTTTGAATCGATTTATCAGGATAATATCAACATACACGACCGATTAAACAAGAAAAAGAAGAAAAAAAAAAAGGATTAAAATGCAGAGAATGACGAGGAGGAGAATGGATTTACCTTCACGACGAAAGCGAGGGAACGATCGGTTCCAAGGAGAATGGGCCGCTTCGTTTTCGTGGCTTTTGCTCCAAAATAAGCGGATCGGTTGCCACAACCGAAAACGCTGGTGCTGGCGGGGAACACACAACGGACCGGACTTTACTGGTTCACGCCCAGTCCAGCAGCCCGTTTCCGAACTTGCGCCCAAGGTCTACGATAATGGCCCATAGGCCCAGCTTGATCATTGGCCCGCTGCGCTGTCCGTTCATCCAAATATATGTTTTAAATTCTACTATCAAACTTGATGTGGCTATTTCTTGTCGGTTAAAATCTCATTGTGATTTAGTGCTCAACTCACTCGATTATTAAACCATCATCACAATTTGTTTCTCTTTCGGTTACATTATTTTAAATTTTTTAATTATATTTTAAATTTAAATTTTAAAATATTTTAAAAATTTAAAAGACGAAAATAATAAATATGTTTTAAAATTATTAAATAAATATTGTTGGGTAAAAAAATTATCTAAAATATTTTAAAAAATATCTTTTCGAAAATTCAAATCCATTTGGGTCACTTTGACCCCGAGAAAAAGCTTTAATCAGTTAAGTTAACTTGCAATTGTAAAATAAAAATAATATATAAAATTAAATATAACCTAATTTTAAGCTTGAAATTAATTTTTAAATTAAAATATTACAAGTTAGACCAAAACCAAAATGTTTGGACAGGAACTTAAAAACTTGAGATTTACAACTCCTAATTTGAAGAAAAGCACCCAATTAAAGATAATCAGAAATATTTTATATTTGAGGAAATTTAGATTAGTAGTTGTACCACCTTATTATTTGGGGAGATCATAGTTTCCAATTTTGAAATAATTTTTGGTGTAAATTATATGTTCGCTTTCAATTGTGGATGAGTTAAAGATTCAACCGAACTTATTATTTTTTATGGATAAATCAATTTTAGTTACCCGTATCCGAAATAATAGGCGCAAATTGGTGGCTGGTCGGTGGGACGGAAGTCACAAAGGAAAACGGAGGCATGTACACACGTGCCATTTGAAATTCAAAATAGCAACGTACACGGGGGATAAATTAGGATTATAAAAAATATCAATCACTTTTGCAATCACAAATTAATAATAATCTAAGTCTATAAGTACAAAAAACAATCATAAATATTATAATATAAATAAATAAAAGAAAAATACATCCTGATATAATATAGTTTGGAAATCAATCGTTTCTATCTTATAGTTTTTGTTTCATTTTTGAAGACTTTAATCATTCTATTAGTGATATTTCGTTAAATCGAAATTATGCCCATATAAATCATCTTGTTTTAATCAATTAAATTTTTGTATTCTTACACTCTTAACAACTTGTGAGTATTTATAAGTAAAAAAAATTATAAAATAATACAATTTAAGCTCATTAGAAGATCTCTTAAAATTGGACACAAGTATTGGAAGATTTAAAAATAAATTCTAATATTAGAGTTCTTGTAAAGTTAAAAGACTTGAAAAATCTTGTTTTTTCTTACAAAAATAATTAAAGATGTAAAAGTCCTAAATTGAATAATCTTCAAGTTTTTATATATCTTTTGATGATAGAACTAACCATTACTTGTTATGGTATGTCGAGTTTGAATATCTAAATTATCCTAATGGTCAAAATTGAATTAATTATTATAAATAATGTCACGAGTTCGAATGTTTGATCATCATGTTCGGACATCCAAGTCAGGTAGGTTCAAGTGATCAACAATTGTACCAATGATCGATCTTTGAAAATTGAAAAAAATTAAAGTTTACGGCCTCTAATATTCGAGCGTTCGAATCTTAGAATTTGGGCTTTTAAAGCTATTAATAATCCAAAATATATTTTTATTAGAGTCAGGTGTCTGAACCTTTACGTTTAGACAATCAAAATTAATAAAAAATTATTATTTTATTACAACTTTAGTCCCCATAATTTGACATCTTCTCATAATTTATATTAGATAAAATACTAGGTGGATAAAAATATTTCAATATGAGTTTGAGTGTTATTAGGATTCTAAACTCATAATTCAAATGTAAAGCTTCAATTTAAATAATAAATTAAAAAAATCTAAATCTATTGAGTCGACTTGACGGTACTTTGAATGTTCTTCAAATCATCTTTAATTATTCAAATTTCGTTTATTGATCTATCATCATATTTCATTTTTAATATTATTTTTATGTTTACTTATACTTAAAATTTCCAAACAAATTTAATTTTTATTTTAAATTTGATTTTACTATAAACTATAAATGCTGAATATATAATTAAACACAAAAATTATTTATTATTAAAATTACAAATCACAGCACCATTGGCTTTTCCTATTGTCACTCGCATCCTTTCTAATCACCATTCTCCCGTAGCAAGCCAAACTCGCATAAATCTTGTCAATTATGTGAAAAATAATTGACGAGCTGTATGTCACTTTATGTTAAACAAGCGTCACTCGTTAGACAACTTACATAAATCGATGCAATAAAATGAAGTTAAACGTCTAATAATTTAATAATATTGAATATTAGAAGGACCAGATTAGGAACCTTATTGGTGATTAAAACGCAAAAAATCCAAGCCCAATCACGCGCCAAGATGGTCCAGTCAAGTCAATACCAATTTCTGATCACGCGCCCTTACCTTGAATTACAAATTAATAATAATCCATCCAACCTCGTCATCCAACCCATCATCCACGTGTCACTCCACCACTTACCGGCAGTGCAGCAGCCCACACCTCCGTTTTTCTTATCCTGCTCCGCCGGCACACCGTACCCCAACAGAAAACATCGCCCGCCTGCCACGTGCACCACCGCCGAAAGGATCTTGATGCGATTGTACGGTGGATGCGCGGTGAACTTCCCAGGTAAGTACCTGAATCCCGGAATCCAACGGAAGTGAGGAAACCTCGGAAAACAAGTTTCCGTTTTCCACCTCCGCGGAACCGAAACTCTACGAAGTTTGATTGGCGGGGCCTTCTCCTTCTTCTCCTCCTTCCAGCCTCGCTCCCATGGCGATTCCTCTCATACCCTAACCCTGATTTCTCCCCAATTCCCCCCAGATCCCTCTCCAATGCACTCCTTCCGCACGCCATAGAGCACCCGCTCGATGGCGATTGTCAACGGGGACCGGTACCTCGAATCCCTGGGCCGCTTCGTGGAACGCCGGGCGGACGATCTTCTTGACAGCTCTTTCACGCTGCGGCTAAATCGCGTCGGGATTCACTACGTGCAATCACCGCTGGATGCGCTGCAGGAGCTCGAGGGGTTGCTGGCGGGCGCTCCGGTGGACTGCCTCCGGGCGTACGTCTCCGACCTAGGTGACCACCGCTCGCTGGATCAGCTGCGGAGGATTTTGTGTCTGCTGGCGTCTTTGAAGGTGATCTCCGTGCTGCCGTCGGTTGGCGAGGGATCCGACCCCGCTGTGTTTGTTGTCGTTTGGAGGGCTTAAGGTTTTGGAGCTGAGAGGTTGTGATTTGTCGACGACTGCTGCAAACGGGTTGCCTGAGCTCCGGGATAGCCTTGAGAACCTTATTTGCCATAATTCCACTGTCAGTTGCTCTGACCTGAGTTCTTGTTCGTTCTCTAGGAACGTAAAGCTGGAATTAAAGTCGTGTTTTTTATTCATTTATCCTGCGAATTCATGTGATGTCGCAATTTTTTTCCTCTTTTTGTACTCTTCTCTGTTGGCTACTAAGCTTCTACTGTTTTTTCTTGTTTATTTTAATTCGAATTGAGTCATGGAAGAGTCGGATTACTTCTGTTGTTCTGTTCAATTGTTTTTCTAGAGATTTTTAAATAGGAATATAAATCCAATCTTTGGATACCTATATGTGAAGTTCTCTTATTAACTCGTTTTGTATGTTCTCCCAGCCTTTAAGTTTTCTCATGAAAACTTTTGTTTCTTTATCAAATTTATGTCTTGTAACTTTTTTTTTTTTGACATTTGTTTTTGCATTTAATGTCTATATTGCTTATCTCTTTGTTAATCTTAAATTCTGTTAGAATGCTCTTGCTTATGATTCAAACAATTGCCCCCCTTTTACTACCCGTGAGTTTAAATAAGCAAATGAGTGAAGAATCAGCTTGAAAGCATTCAAACTTTGAATGACTTCACTGTATATTTTGTTATGGGGGTTCTGTTTTTTCTGAAGCTGTACATTTTATTTGATTTTTGCTTTTATGGAGATCTAAATTTTTGATCTGAAGATTCTGACCATTGATTTTCTTTGCTAATGTTTCTGTTCTACTTGCTTGACGGTCAACTCAGGATGCCCTCAGGCATGTATTGGTGAGTAGGATTGCTGATATAAAGGACTCCCCGGTGTGGAAAAGGTTACCTTTTATGTCATGTGCTTCCAACAGTCTGGTGATTATGGATGAGTCCCTGCAGTTGCTTCCTGCTGTTGAGACCCTAGACCTCAGCCGGAACCATTTTGCAAAGATGGATAACCTGCGGAAGTGTGCGAAATAGCAGCACCTAGATCTTGGCTTCAAAGACTTGCGGATGATAGCAGCACTAAGTGAGGTGGGTTCTGTTTTCCTTGTCAATTGTTATTTATTTCTGATGGCTTTTGTTCCTCTTCTTATCATTTCTTAGTCATTTTATAGAAGATGACCATGGGAGAGTTTTTTTTCTTAATTGGACTCAATTCATGAAAAATATTCATCAACAGTTAAGATGACGGCTTATATTGCGACAAAATTTTGAAATTTCAACTTGTACCAAGGATGAGCTATATTCTTTAGAAAAATGAATCTGGGAGGAAGCATTCAGAATATTGCATATTCTTCTGTAAGCTGGTTGGTGCACATACTTGGTATTGTAAATTCTTGTAATATGTTACAATACAGGAAAATACAGTAATGGTGGTTGGCTTTTGTGGTGTTGATATTTTATGACTGATTACCTAAACGGTGTTGAACTAGGTGTGGTTGGTTGCAGATGTATAAGCATATGTATAGTTGACACACCAAACATGTTTCACCATGTTGGATGAACTAAATGAGTTTGTGAATTGTTAAGGGTCTTTGTTAATCTATGATTACAACTCATACAGTTATATCCAATTTCTCAATAATTTTAATAATATTAGAACTTTAAACTCAACTTCTAATATAACATGGTTTTCAGTAATAGGAAGACATAACTTATAGTAGAGAGACGTTATTGGTTTTTTTAGAATTTAGAAGAATGTAACATGACGCTTTGGAGAAGGAAGAAGAAGGGAAGCTTTGAAAATGGGAAATGTGGTTTGTAGAGGAGTTCAATTACTCTTTTCTTTGGATCAGATCATGGATCAAGTCACAGACCAATACAAGGGCTCAATCTCAATTTTCAGGATTCTTATGACATTTTATGCACTCTCTGTCTTTGGTGGGTGTAATGACTCTTTAAGGCTATTATATAATTGATCGAAACTCCTATCATAAATTTATAATAATGCCAATTTGTTGTGATTGTTTTCAGAGATTGGGGTTCATTCCATACATGAATGAACCCATTTGAATAGTTTTGAGCAAGTTTGATATGCTTTTCTAGGTTTCAAGTCCAATTGTTAAACTTGTTCTGAGGAACAATGCCTTAGCAACATTGCAAGGACTTGAAAATCTGAAGTCACTTCAAGCGCTTGATCTTTCATACAACATCATTTCCAGTTTCTCAGAGTTGGACATCCTTGCAAGCCTTTCCTGTCTCCAGAACTTGTGGTTGGAAGGAAATCCAATTTGTTGTGCCCAGTGGTATCGAAGTCATGTTTACAGTTTCTTTTCTCATCCAGAAAGTGTAAGTTGTCAATTATAGCTCCTATAGCACCCTCAGATTCATTCTCAATTTTCACGTTTAACTGAAGTTAATTGCTATTCTTACTTCTCTTGCCTCTTTTGCTTCAGTTGAAGTTAGATGAAAAAGATATCAGCACAAGTGAGTTCTGGGAAAGGCATATCATTCTTACAGGCAGGCAAAAGCAACCTCCTGGCTATGGTTTTTATTTTCCTGCAAAACACAGTGCCAGCAATGAGAGTGGAAGGAATAGAAAGAGGGTAAGTAGTTGATTTGAATTCTGCCAATAGAACATCTTTTTTGCAAGATCATCTTGTTTGCACTTTCTTCTATGCTTATGTAGCTAGCACTTACCTAGGAGATTGACTGAGCAGGGCTGGTTTTCATTTGCATAGTTTGTGCATTTACCTGTGTAAGTTGGTTCTTCTAACATTTTCAAAACCTGATCTGTGTAGGTAAAGAATTCTCGTCTTGCTTGCATAAAGGATGATGAGTGGGGAAGATTCTTATTAGCAGAAGCAGTAGATCAAGAATCAGCATCCTGTGATAGTGATAACACAAGAAAAGATAAGCCTACTATCTCTGATGGAGAGGCAGAAATAGTTAATTTGATCAGTAGGGTTGAATGTCTGAAGAAGGAGCAATCTGTTCTTTGGCTGAGGGAATTTAAGGAGTGGATGGATCAGGGCACAGTGGAGACTATGGAAGCAACTGCATTGAGTTCAATACACTTAAGGACAGGAGAAAAGAATGTGAAACAATGCAAAATTCAGAAGCATTTCGGAGAAAGCTCAAGGTATGTCCGAGATGTGGTATTGGCTTCTGAAGGTGGAAGTAGCTCAAATAATATGGATTCTGAGATGTCATTTGCAGATTCCTATACTAGCATCTGCAATAACAAGTATGTTGATGCTAATGGCAAAGATGTAGTAGAATCAACAAGTGGGACTGGTTACTGCTTAAAATCTGGAGAGTTGAGTTTGGACCATGATCACCGTAAATTCACTTGCAGACAAGACATTTTGTGGTTAATGGTTCTTCAACTGTAGAGGAAAGTGATCAGAATGAATCAAGGAATTATCCAGCACCACTGACTATCATTGAGGAGATCATGGGATCTCGTTCCTCTTCCACTTTACTTGGGTCACCTCCTCAATATAGGGAGGATATACGACACCAACGCCTGGACTTGGAGGACGAATGCTTGCATCAGTCAGCTGAATCTCTCTATTTAGCATCATCAGAAAGTGATACCAGTTGTAGTGATGGTGATTCATGTAAGTTCAATGGATCTAATGCTGAAGTTGATCCATCAGTCATTCAGGAGTCCATTAATCAGGGCATCAGCAGGTGTAGTTCTGCACCTATTGAGGTTGATCATTATGAGGGAAGACACGAATATCCACATTTGAAGAATGGGGGTCTTCTTGTTCTGAACCAGAATTTGGTATTGAAGAAGAGTTGTTGCACAATCATCAAAAACAATTTCCAGCTCATGATCTGATGGATGATGCAAGTGGTGATGACAGCAACCACTTTCTCGATAAAAATGTTGGTAGCATGGAAAAACAAAAATGCAAAAGGAAGCTTAGGCAAAAAATAATCACGCATCGGGAAAACTTTACGTGCAACAGTACACAAGAGTTCAATAAATCAAATGGAATTTTAGAAGTTAACGGTAACATTATTGATGTACAAAATGTCCCTATTGCTAATGAGAGTTCAATCTATGCCCCATCTGAGGAAACTGCTGTTGACAAAGTAATAGAGCAACACACTAACAATGCTCCATGCTCAACCATGAAGGCTGAGCCAAGCTTTCTTGATCTTGAACCCACTGAAACAATAAAGAGGCTTTTTGACATGAAGGTCAAGGATTGTGAAGCTCATGAAACTTGTGAAGAAGAAATTTTATGTGATTGCATTTTCCAACTTGAATCAGTTTACCAAGAACGGTAAGCCTCGTAATACTTTTGCTTTCTTTGTATTTTCTAGGTGGCATTTCTCATAGATGTGTTGATCCATATCTATTTTTGCTTTTTCATGTATCTAGATTTCATTACTTGTCATTACTTACATTGTTTTATCTAATTTTCTTGGATTTCCTATTAGCCATCTTCATTTTTCTGGGATTTTGTGCCTTTTGATCAATTGGGCTGATCCTTAAAACTAATGTAATTTCTTGAAGAATGAAGGATACTCATCCTTTGAACACTGTCAAATTTTGAAATATGAGACGGTTTTGGATAGCTTTGGCTGTTAGAGGCAAATTTGAGGAAGTAATATGGAAGGATGCTTAAATTGTTTTAAGTTACTGTTAAAGTAAGACTATACCTAATCTAATGCCACATGTTTTCTGCATTATTTTCTCGTTTCTGTTGATTTTCTTTTTTTTTTCTGAATAATTTTATCCTTATGCTTTATATAATTCATTCAATAGAATTGTGAAGAAGCTTTTTGTGAAAGCATTTCACTTAAAACAATTCTATAGCTTACCAAACTTTAATTATCTCTCTTCGTTTTTCAGAGAAGTTGCTGTAGTGCAGAGCAGTATAAGCAAGTTGCATATATTACTTATTGATTTTCTAGCCAATGGGCAAGGTTTGGTTCTTTGCAAGATGAATTTCTGTTATGTTTCAATATTTTGGCTTATTTTAGTTCATAAACCAATTTGGAAGTAGGTCTACTCCTGTTGAAGTTTCTGTGGTCTAATGAGGAACTTGTCTGCAGGATCTGTATCACGTGTTATTGGATGCCATAGCCTGGATGATGTGAAGAGAATTATTTTAGGACTGGGATTGCAGACCCTGAGGTTTGTGTATAAACAGATATTGGTACTCATTTATGGACCAACAATTAGTCCTTAGTTGTGAGTTTGCTTTCGCAGGATATACTTGGATGGAGATGTGGATTATTTGTTCATAACAAGGACTATTGAAAATCAAGAGATCTACTTTGTCTGCTAAAGACTTTTGATTCAACTGCATTACACAGTAGATGTTCCCTATAAAGGTGAACTATTATGTGGCCTCTTCTTTTACTTTAATTATATACAAAATCAACCTTGTTTCAGTTCAAACTTGTTCCTCTTCTTTTTCTGTGATTGGTTAGTTTTGGAAATTTAAATGGAAGCTGGGAGCAGGTTCAGGTCAAAATGCTTGAAAAACATGTGCATGGAAATCTGAAGGGTATTCTTTTTTACTCAATGCTGCTGTTCCACCATGCTTCTTTTGAAGGTATGCTTCTTTGCATTGCAATATTAGACTACAACTGTTTGTTTATTGGTAGCTTCACTAGAAACTTGTTAGATAAAAATCATTGGCTTGAAATCAGCTGTTAGAAGTAATTAAATACCTGTATTAACTATAAGAGTCTTTTGCATACATACCCTTGAAAATTTTAGGAATTGCACCTATATCACTTAAAATATTTTAATTGCACCTATACCCCTGTCGTGTTTAAATTTTTGCACCTAGACCCCTACTGTAACCGACCGTTATCCTGCTCTTGGGTTAAATGTGTTAGTCCATGATTAACTTTTTATCAAAGTTGTGAAATGCCTATTTTTATCCTCCCTAAAATTGAAAATTACACCTATACCCCTATGAAGGTTGAAAATTGTACTGTTCGAGGGTATACATGGAAAAGGGTAATCTGGACAATTCACCTGGTTCTATTAGACTTTTAGATGTTGGTTAGCTACAAGATATAGGTGCAAAAATTTGAACGCAACAGGGATATGGTGCAATTACAATCTCTTCGGGGGTATCGATGCAATTTCTAACTTTTTCAAGGGTATACTTGCTAAAAATCCTAAATATAATTCCGTTTGCTTACAGGTGACCAGCCAGATGTTTCCTTTGAAACAAGAAGGATCTAGCTAATAAAACAAGAAAATATGTACAAATTTAAGTTGAAAGTAACATCTTGTCACTAGATCAAACCTCCCAAGACCATAAAAACTAATTTGATTTTGCCTTTGTAATTGGAATTCTGGCAGGTGATCAATGGCAACCATTTCTCTTTTATGAGAGCTACAATGATAACTTGTTGCATTATTATCTAGTGATTTTTCTTTTGTCTGGCCAAAAAAAAAAATAAAATCAAGGGTCAACCATTTCTTGTAGGGATGAACTCTTCACTCGATGAGGAAAAACTGTAACGAACTGCTGTGGATGAGGTCATTTTCATATTTTCCTCATTCAAATTAGTTACCTCTAATTGCTTTTGTGCCACATAAAAAATTAGCATTGATCCCATAAATTATTGTAAGTCTTTGATTTTATCTGATATTTATGATAAATTACACGATAAACAGATGAATGTCCATGGAGAGGACATATTTGAGAGCTTACTTATGCTCTATGCTGTCCTGTAAGGTCAAACGGGCCAACCACTTTTCAAATGTATCGCCATGGCCAAATAATCCAGAAGCTCTTCTAGTTTGTTCAATGTATTCAATTGTTGGACAATAAGAAATAGTTGAGCTAAGAAGAGAAATGAGCAAGAGCTTCTGCAAAGGGACCTGAAGTTGGAGTTTTCTAGAAACTATTAGATGTGAAACTCTAAACAAGATAAAAAAAAAGACACTTCAGCATTTCTTTTCTCTGGGTAATATATATGAAAATTATGCTGTTGGTTCACTGGAATAGTCCCTCAAACCTAGTGTTTCAGGTGGATATCAAATCTTTGAAACAGACGTAAATAATGGTGAATGCTTTTCGGTGGAATAGGAGACTGAATGCAATTTTGGAAGTTTTACTAATGATTAATGGCCTAACAATTTCAAGACCCTGGAACAAGTGTTGTGACAGGCCATAACCTACCATGTACTTGCGTCATGTGTCTTATTAGCCTAGCATACTGTTGCCATGAGCAATAGCAGGTGACAATTGATGGCTGTTGTTTTCTGTGATCACCATTGTCTCAATTCTGCACAGCTTCTCCTTTACTTTTGGTCTCTTATGTAGCTTTTAGCTCTTTTCTGGAGATTAATATGATGTACTAAGGTCTTTTGAGGAGTAAAGTTGGAATGGCAAATTAATCTTTCATGAGGGTGCACAATTCAATGCAGTTGCTCATAGTACTTTGTGAACTCAGTTGCCATTTTTATGTTTTGGGTTTATGATTGAACAGGACAGTTGTCACATCCGTTGTGAGTGGTAGGTGCCATCACAACGAGATCATGTAACGGACCTCATGATTTCAGAGGCAATGGAGTGCCTCCACCGTGTGTGTGCACGGGCAGCATACACCGTGCACACACATATGCGGATATAACCAACTGTGGTGGTCGGTGCCACTGCGAGGAGGATCATGCGAGGGAGCGCATGATCATCTGAGGCGACGGACAACCTCCAACGTATGTGTGCGCGGACAGCACGCATACGAGGAAACAACCAACTGTAGTGGTCGGTGCCACTACGAGGAGGATCATGCGAGGGAGCTGGTGATCATGCGAGGCGACGGACTGCCTCCAACGTATGTGTGCGCGGGCAACACACATGTGAGGAAACAACCAGCTGTGGTGGTTGGTATCATTACGAGGAGGATCATACGAGGGAGCGCGTGATCATGCGAGGCGACGGACTGCCTCCAACGTATGTGTGCGCGGGCAGTACACATGTGAGGAAACAACCAGCTGTGGTGGTTGGTGACACTACGAGAAGTATCATGCGAATGAGCGCATGATCATGCGAGGCGACGGACTGCTTCCAACTTATGTGTGCGCGGGCAGCACACATAGCAGTAAGTGACGGAGTCACGACATGTTCGGATGGAGACCCGAACAGCCCAAACAGTCATGCAGAGTGAGCAGCGGGACATGTTGGCTAAAGTGAGCTGCAGGAGCATGTGAACAGCCTGAACACTTGGCGTTGTAGGCTGAAGACACGTGGCTGTAAGCTAGAGAACCAGAGCTGCAACTGTCAAGGGACACGTGGCCAGCAAAGAGCCAATTGAGGGCTCGTGAGACAGGTAGCAGCAGCTCAGAGAGTTAACTGCCAGGAGAACATTGTGGAGCATGTTCTCCATGACCTCCAGCAGTTGAACTGCAAGGAGAACATTGTGGAACATGTTCTCCATGATCTCCAGCAGTTGCTCATAGCCAAATATGTGTATTATAAATAGACTAGGGGGTCTATTGAGCTAAAACATACACAGGTAGAGAGACTTATAGTGTTACTCCGCATTAAGAGTTGTATTTTCTTTTATGTGAGTAATAAAAGGTTGGCAAAGTTATTGTACTTCTCTTCTCTTCTATACTCTTGTGGGTTTGTGCGAGTTTGGCAGGCTGAGGTGGGCGAACCTTGGCGCCATCACGGGCGAAATTTCAAGGTAGAAGTTTGCCAGTGTGACAACAGCCATGGTCTCCATGATCATTATTTGTAGTTAAAGGACAGATGCTTGTCTGTGTTGAGAACCTTGTGCTATTCAGCTCTTCAACAGATGATATGGATATGGCCTCTTCATATTACTCCATTGACTTGTGCTGCTTGATCCAAAACATAAAAGAAATGGTATATATATATATTTCTTTATATCTATAAATAAATGCCTTGCATACATGAAAAGCATGTAATTGGTGCATTTTGGGTGCAAAGCAAAGCCACATGCTCTTTGCTCTTTATTTTCTATTGATTCATGAAAAGAAGCCCTTGCCTTTGCTAGCTTGACTTGTACATTTGTGAATTTGAATTGACATGTCCTGGGTCTTTCAGATATTTGTTTGATTTTTAGTTGGTCTGACTCTCTGTCATAATTAACCTATAACCTTTTGCATTGACAGGTAATTGAAGTCAATAATGATAGATGTATTACCTTATCTCTTAACCTAAAGAACTCTGGAAACACCATTGTCAGCAATCTGGAAGAGGATGTCAACAAGGAAAGGTAAGGCATGCCTTCATTTGGAAACTGAAATGGTACTCTCATGGCATGCTCTTAAGTTTGTGGCATTAATCAAGGCAATATATATGGGATTGGCATCTCATCCCCTACCTATCAAGTGTATATGGTAAAGTGCTATCTCATTTTCTATCCATCAGGTGTATATCATAGAGTGCCAATTTTTCGGCCCCTTAAATTCTCTCTGTTCATTCTTCTACCTGCTTGTCCCAATCGTTTTTGTACAGTCATTTAGTGTGCCACTAAAATTGTTTGGCCAATTCTTGCATTTGTGCCATGTAAAAATGCACATAGGTACAATGACATTGTAAATTCAATCTTGCGCTGCCTGAATAATAAGTTCTCCACAGTTTTGACTTGTTTTATTTCACTTGAATGCTGAATTTAAAGAGATTGAAATATCTCAAAACATTAGGAACACCTGAGAGAATCAAATGAACCCACTTTCTTTCTTATATTTTAACATTTTAAATCTGAAGTTCCTGCTCAAACAAAACTGGGCATGCCTCATCGTGTTCTAATACCATCATCAAACACACATCCCCTTCACAGGAATTCAGAGCCAATCCAGCAGTTGACAAAAAAATACCCCCTAAAAAAAATAGGCAATAGTAAATAACTTAAAAAGCAATGGCATTTTATAATAGGAACAAAGCTGCTAGTAGAATTCCAATGATTTTAAGCGGTGTCACAGCACCATGATCCTGTCCCGCAGCGCTCGATGAAACTGAAGTTGAATTTGAGGAAGGTGCCAGCGATGTGCCATTCACGAAGGTGCCATTTTTCCCGCCACTGCAAACATTAATGCACTCGTTTAGATTTAAAAAATTTGATAAAAAAACACCATAGCAAGTATAAAGAAACATCAAAATGGATACCTTCCAGGAAATTTGCACGAATCGTGACCTGCATCAGAGGGAAAAAGAAGAAAATTCTTACAAACTTCTTAATTTCAATAACTTGAGCAGAAGCTATAAATTTGAAAAGAATAGAAAGAACAAAATGCTGAAACTTACTGGGATCAGTTGTAGTAACGGCAGCCACTCCATTGAAGTAGCAAGTGCCAGAAGCCATCCCCATCTGATGGTAATATGCATTGAACGCATACGTTGCGTGTGCCTCCACAGTGTCGGGATCATAACACGGCTGCCCCTGCAGCATCACCGTGCAGTCTACCTTCCCTGGCCCGCATGCCCAATCCAGTGCGGCTTGCAGCATCTTTGGATCTGCTCCATCCCTTGCAATGCAGTATGTCTGGTTCGTTGTATCATTTGCCAGCACCAGCCCCGAACCCGTCAAATGTAGCGTGTACACTGCCGCACCATTCGCATCAAACAGCCCCCAGTACTTCTCCGACAACGCCCCTGGTCTCAGGTCCTCATCATACAGCTCATATATGTACGTGCTAACTGGCACGCCGGGGTGCTTCGGCGTGCCAGTGTTGTTATACACATGGCGGATCAAATTACTGTTGTAAGTATCGGCATTGTCAACGGTGGCATCCGGTTCATTGGCGTCACCCTTCCTCGGCCACCCGGTCTCCATGACCACAATTGGCACATTAGTGACGTTCAAGTAGGCCATTGCAAAATAGGCGGCATCCACGACAGCGTCAAACACATTGGTGTAATGGAGCAGCGTGTTGGCGTCAACAGCCTCCTTGTTAGGCGGCAGTGGCCGGAAAAGCGCATAATCCAACGGTACAACGCCGTTGGATTGTATATAGTCATAGTAGGGATAAACATTGAGCATGAGATACGAGTTGGTGGACTGAAGGAACTTGAGCATGGGCACAATGACCGGATCCCACGAGCGGTTGAAGAAGGCCTGGGAGGGTGGGAAGGAGTCGAGGATGATGGAGGACGAGTGCGGGGTGGAGACCTTGATCTGACGGTCGAGGTTGGCGGCGACGAGGGCAGAGTGGACGAAGCGGAGGGCGGATACGAGGACGGGGGCGGCGTTGGGAAGGGAGGTCAGGACCTCGGAACCGATAGCAATGGCGGTGATGTTGACGGCGGGGACGTGGGCCGCGACGTTGCGAGCGACCCAGTTGGCGGCGGTGGCGTTGGACTGGCCCACGGCGAGGAGCTGCTCGTTGGGGACGGAGACGGTGACGCGGATGCCGGTGTTGGCCAGGGCGGCTAGCATGCCGGCGTCAGCGTCGTAGAGGCGGATGTGGCGGATCTGCTGCCACTTCAGCAGCGCCACCACCTGCGTCGGCGATGGCATGTCGGACAGCGCCGTCCCGAGGTTCACGCCGATGAATGCGCCTGCCATTCAAAAGGATAATCATCAATAACCCCCTCAAATATTCTAAAATTACATAGTTGTGCCATGAGTCATATTCCAAATAGGCCCTCAGAAAGTTTTTATTGACAAGTGTTCCATTTCAATTTTGGCCACGCGCGTACTAGCGAGATGGCATAATAGCTTGCTATAGTGGTGATAACGTGGTCCAGCGGTGCAGTGGAACGAAAACAGCTGGAACGCAAGGACGTCGGAGACAGCTGCGTACGAGAGTCACGTGAGGGCTCGAGCTTCCGGTCGGGAATGACTCGGGAAAATAGTGAAATCACCGGAACGACCCCCGCCAGAAGAAGCTGTAGCGGAGGAGGCGAGGGCATTTGCGACAATCAGTACTCGGGTTTTGCCGCATTAGATTAAAGGACAAACCCACGAGTAATATGTATTTATTTGCATATTAAAAAAAATCTTAACATGTGATGCAGGGACGAGATGTCAATATATTTATATTAGTTTTATCAATATTTTTGAAGCTAAATTCGGCGCAAAATAAATAAAATAAATAAAGAAAATCAGCGAGCGAGATTTTGACCAGACAACCGGGACCGACTGCTATATTTGGTACACTTTTCTGACACAGTTTTCGGGTCTGAATAGCACCCAAACCGAAATGAATGCGGATTTTAATAAGATGGGACCCGGTCGGTGTCTCTCATTAAATAAATAATAATAATACATAATTAAAATTTCTTTTTTTCTTTATGTCTCAATTAAAGGAACCAAAGGTTGGGTGTTGAAAGAGATTTGCCAGCAAAACATGAACGACATATTGGAAATGTGACGGGGAGACAAGAAAGAAATCTAAGAAAAATGGGACCCGAGCAAGAGAATGTCTCAGAGGAACTCCACTGCAAATGTACCAAGAAATAACACACAAGCATTTAATGTCAAATTTTACCAGTTAATCCATCTGTTTTAAGCAAATGAAAGACAAAATTATGTATTTCATCCAAAATGAAAATACTGAAAGCAATAACTAAAATTTTGATTAAAACGATACTTGAAAAAAAAGTTCCACTTCCAGCTTCAGCCGCTCAAGAGTCAAGACTCAGCTACCCACCAAAGAACAGAACTTCGATCGAGGAAGAAGACCAAAATGCTCAAATATATGTAAAATAAGCAGGTTCAAGCCGCAAAAAACTTCAAAATCCAGCTCAAACGAAGATGGATCCTCATGGAATGAAGCTTATCAGCTAAAAGAAGAGACATAAAGTAATCGGCGAAAGCAAACCATACCTTCATCAGCATAAGCTGCCGAGATGACCAGAAACAAGAGCAGAACCTGCGCCATGGTCACTCTCATCTGAAGATCCCAAAACCAGAAAAGGAGGGATTTTTCCCCAGCTCGAGCTACCAAAAGAAAGCTTTTACCACAAAAACGCCGCCGAAAATACTGAAGAAATTGCAAGTGAGGGATTTTGAGAAAGAAGAAGAGGAAAGGGGGAACAAAGCCGGAAGTGTATTTCCGAGAAAAGGCCGGGCTTTTATGCAAGTGGCGAGACAGTCGGCGACGAGGCGTCTTGTCCTTTTCCCCTGACCATCCGCTGCTCATCACGTGGCATCCGGCATGATCGAACGGCTCAAATTGAATCCGAGTCTGACGAGGCGGTGGGGACACTTGGGCCGTGTGAGAGCATGGGCCTGGGGCAGTGGAAAAGCGGCCGTCGCGAAGCCCGAGATCGGCCCGATGCTGACGAGGCAACGCAGCTGGACACTAACGGTCGTTTTTCGAACCGGTAGGGGTGGGTCTCGTCTTTTTCATGTTGCGAGTTGCTACAATACGTCCGGGCAAAAAAACCCGTGGGATCTTGGTTGAGCACGTGGCGGTTGGTGATTGGTTAACGGTCTGGTGCGACTTTGGGGAGACGACGTCAAGGCTCTGAGAGCGAATCTGGAGGTCTGATGGTGGTCGGATGGATGGTGATGGATTCTGTGTGGTCCGATCGCGTTGGGTTTTCGAACCCAAACAATAATTTTCTGTTATTTTCGGACAAAAGGTAACCTCTCTGTTTAATTTATGGCAATATGAGGACTCAAATGTAATGAACTAGCCTTTTTCTATTTACAGAAATCACGCGCAGCGCACGTGCTTGCCTCGCCTCACATCAAACGAGTTCGGCCAAAGAGTCGGAGATCGGAGCACCACCACCACCGTCTCCGAAACCCTAAAATCCTATCTTCCGGTAGGAATCTGGATCCCTAGAAACGCAATGGAGGACGACGATCTTCCCTCGATCTCCTGGGCAAACGGAGAAGGCAGATACTTTCGACCAAGGGCGCGTCCTCTTACATTTTTGAATTCCGATGTTTTTCCCGCTCCTATTTTCGTTGGATTATTTTGTTCGTTTGTTTGATTGTTTTATGGGATTCCAGGGGTTCGACTGCTGTTTCTGCTAATCAAGTGCCTAATGGCGCTTTCCAGGTAGTCTTTTGCCCGTAGGTTTGATTATCTTTAAACACTCGAGTTCGAATAATGAGATTTACCATTAATATGTACTACGTATAATTCTCAAAATTTTGTTTTGATGAAGATTAAGCTGCGTTGTGAAGTGTTTATTGTTAAGCAGGATGTACGGTTCAATTTATTTTTTTAGTTTGTCGATTTCCTTTGTTGCTGTTCAATGGAAGCACTTTTTGCTCATTATAAAACGCATTGAAATCAGCTCTGCTGGTCTTTCTTCATATGTTAGAAGAACACTCATCACTCAGATCGAGTTGTTTAAATCTAGAATTTGTAATTCATAACAGTATTTCTTTTTCTTGTCAGAGCCACTAATTTTTGAACTAGACGGTAAAGGACTCTGCTTGCTTTGTTCTCTACTTTTCTTGTGCTTATGATGGTAGAAATATGATTTAAAATCTTGGGGCACGGTCACGAGCGGAAAGAATGGGGCATTCAAAACCAGACAGAGATTCCTTCTCCGCAGTTTGCTCTGAGGTAACCGCTCGTCTTGATGCTGGCAGTCAAGAAGGCAAAGAGTTGACTTCGACTGTAGAAGTGTAAGGCCTTCGCCAAGGATCGCCAATGCGACCCCATCGCTATAAAATCAGCTTATTACTTGTCTTTGCAGGAATGGCCAGGATTACCGAGAGGCATAAAATTTGATCCATCTCATGAAGATTTACTGCAGTATTTGCTGGCGAAAATAGGGAGAGGAGGTGCTGTGCCCCATCCGTTCATTAACAAATTTGTAACGTCCCTTGATGAACATGACTTAATTGGCTATTCTCATCCCGAGAGATTACCTGGTAACTTTTGAAAAAAGAAAAATTTAACCTCTTGTATTATCATCTCTGTGTTTTCTTGTCTCTTAAGTATCTCCTGTTTATTAGGTATATAATAGGATGGCAGTCCATCATACTTCTTCCGCAAAACATTCAAGACCTGTGGGGAAAAGTGTCAGAAGATACCGCATGGCAACCATGGAAACATCGGCTGGAACAAGGTTGGCAAGGCAAAACCTGTACTTGTAGATGGGGTACATCCAGGATGTAAGGTGGTCATGATTCTCTCTATGAACATGAGGAATGGTGAGAAATTTTAGAAGACGGACTGGGTGATGCACCACTACCACATTGGTTCAGGAGAAAGTGAAGAGGGGGAGTCTGTAGTTTCTAAAATCTTCTATCAGAAAAGATCTAAGCCAAGTGTCAAGGATACCCAAGACATACATTCTGACTCTACATATGTCATTAAGCAAGCAAAAGCCTTTAGTTGGTGCTGAGCTGCCTGGATCTGAATATCCTATTGAAAAACAACCCAATGAAAGGGGTTTCGGGCTAAAACCTGCTCGAGTATGTATCTCCTCCATATTTCTGGTCCTAAATCTTTATTGAACTGGGATTGGAAACTCATGTTCTGTACTAAGCTTATAAGGAAGAAGAAATACAGTATCATCTGTAGAATGTCAGTCACTTTACTTTTTCTATCAAATTAGTCCTTGAAGAGTATAAAATTTGTCCTTTACTTCAGTCATTCACCTTTTTGATAGGTTTTGTTGTGGCAATTCACTATTAGAAAACCAGAAATGCTGATAGCATCATATTAGAGCTTGGGGGAGAAAATATTTCCTATTTTAAGAATCAAAATCTTGATTTTGTAGAAATCATACAGCAGTTAACACTGATTCTTTTAATTTCCAACTTGTTGATTGTATCTTGATGCATGGAAGGGTTTCTTGTTTCCTCAATTGCAGTTTTATGTAAGTGGTGAAGAGATATTGGCTAAATATTGTGACCATTTTGGTGCTCAAATATATATTGGAAAATCAAAATGAGATGTAAGAGGATGTCAAAATGTGAATTTTTGATGGTTATCAGTATTGTCGTTTCTTGTAACTAAAAAATTTGATATACTGCTTGATGTTTTTTACGCACATTAGTTAATAATCACAAATTAGAGTTCATTTGATTGTAGCAATAATTGTTCTCTGGAACCAAAAAATGTTGCACAATTTTCATGATTAGGTTTTCTGCGGCAAACATTTCTGATGATTTCTATGTTTTTCTCCTCTAGTTGATTTTTTCTGTCAAAAGTATGGTAGATATTTCTTTATTTACCTCACACAACATTCATTAATTTGCAATCAATTCAGTGAGAAAATATTCATTCCTAATTTGCTTCATTGAAAAGTTGGTCTGAGAATATAATTAAACTTTATTAGTTCACATGACTGAGAAAGCAGATATATGAAGCTCTAAAAAGCTTCCTGCTTAATTTAGATGTCATGCAAATCAGATTCCACCCTTGATTAACATTTTCTCCCATTAAGTTCTCTTTGCAAGTAGAATAGTTTCTGTGCATCATGCAATGCTGTTCTGGTAACATGCTGCCTTCCTGCTTCATAGGACAGTATCTATGATATAGTCATGGCCATTGTAGTTGAAGTTCCCAAAAGTTGAATTTAAGCCTAGTGCACACATATAGGTTTAGTTTCTGTTTGGAAAAGATAGTTGTGAGGGAGATTGAAGCTTTACTACTGAAATGTATTAGTTGGAGTCTTCGTCTTGTGACAATATACTTGTTTTGGGAGGGATATAATTACCCAGATCAGAACAAGATGATTAATGGTATTATGTTGTGATTATGGATGAAACTGGTCTGTGAGTGATGGATTCCACAGAATGGTTGAATACATCCTACTTTCTATTAATCTCAGAGCAGTTAAATCCGTTAGCATACAGCATAGTTGGATATGCACAATTATGTCAAAAGGAAAATGTCTGAGTATGTTCAACTTAAGATGATAAAATTGACATGACATGTTGATTATTACTCAAGTTGAATCCCATCGATACTTCAATGACTACTGAAATATATGCTTAGCTATCCTATTTTAGGTTATATCAAAGCTCTTTTTTCTTTCCTTTAATGCTGCTGTGCATAAGCGGACCATGGATTTTTTTTTTTTTTAAATTTGAAGTATGCCATTTGTTACCAATACATTGCTTAAGTAGACCATGTTTCTTTGTGTTGACAAAATGCATGTGGTAATATATGTGCTTAAACTGCAGGTTAATGGGATGTTGCTCCAAGGCTTTCTTATAAGCTTACAAATTATAAGGGATCTGGTGCATTGAAATTTCAGGGTGATACTAACCTTTATTGGCAACAAGCAATGGATGAGTTTTCTGTTTATGGTCCTGGGGAAGATGCTGCAATATCAAATGACACTTCATTGACTCATTCATCAGAAAGTACAGTTACTCAATACCCATTAATTGTTTATTAGACTACTCTAGTTGCCAACAGTGCAATTCCTTTGTGGAACCTCTTCATTCTAAACCTAGAGAAAGCCACAAGCAAATTCTCTTGTGCAACGCATCTGTCTCTGATGTAAAATGGCATGCAGGAGGGGAACATGCACAAGTAAATGAAGGCTCCCAGTCTCAGGATTTGCCATCACTGAATTTTAACATCTTTATGAAAGCCCAAACTGTGAATGGAGGTCAATATATCTATTAAGTGATTTGGCACATGCAAGGATTGATATTTTATCACAGGAAAGCCAGGATCACAACCATGAACAATTTACAAAGCATTTATGTCAGATAAGAACCTATCTAATAAAGAACAAGGTACAGGAAATCTTAGTTATGATAGTCAGCTACTTGACCCAGTTAGATTGACAATTCCAATTAAGGTGAAGCATGAACCCTTAGAAGAAGATAGTACCGATTGTTTGGGGAGTGCTCATATAGAAACTTGGAATTCAACAAAGGATGAAAATGACCAAGATCCTATTCTGTCAAACTTAATTGTCAATATGAATTTTGAAACATAATGAGCGTGGATTATATGTACCATGCAAGCGTGCTTTGTCTAGTTCTTTGGATCATGATGTGTTAGCAAATAAGGTCAAAATGAAAGTAGCTGAGGATCATAACAAAGATGATACGGGACAAATATATATTTTTTTATAATAAAATCGGAGATCAAGTCCAAGTTGAATCCCAACCTTAATTATATGTTCCAAAAGTCATATTTTCTAGGATATTTATTCAAATTCAACAAATAATTATTCGTTGGAAAGTTAAAATCAATTCTTATAATTTTCTTATTTACTATTTTGGCTAATTTGGCTTTTATATTAATCAAAATTAGAGTTTATTTACGAGTTCAAGTTTATAATAGTCTTAATTCAATAAGAAATATGATTTAAATTTTTTTATTTACGATATGTTAAGTAGAATTAATAGTGGAGTGTAAGTATTTTTTTAGTTTACGCTAACTGAAATTTGAAGTTTATTAAAGAGCTATATATACAGTCCAATATTGTAATAAAAAACTATTAATAATTTTTTTATTTTTGGTTTGTTTTCTTTTCATATTTCTTATGGATTTAAGGATGTGTCATGCTAATAAGATAGTGATCTTTTTCCTATCCTTTGTGATTTTTCGGCTGTGTCAATTAGTATCAAAATAAGGTTATTCTCTATTTTAACTCCATCAATTGTAATTGATGATGATAACTTTATGAATGGTGATTCAAGAGATTTATCAAATTCAAAATTTAATCAAATAAAATTTTCTTATTTTTATCATTAATAAGTATGAAACATTGAAGTATATTGAAATTAAGAATTCAGTTTGTCAATTAATCGTCGAAGAGATTTGCTGTCTAACTCCTTGGGGATCATTACATGAGATAATTGTTTTAAATAAGCTTTTTGACTCTTATAAATATGAAAATTTTCTCAATTGAATAGAATAACCTAAAGGCTTCTTCAAGTGCCTAAAAGTTTTTGAGATAATAAAAATTAAGGTCCTTGAATTAAATTCAAGGAATAAGTTTTATCATGGTGGGAGGAACTTCAATAACAACGTAAAAAAGAAGGTTGTCAAAAACTCCAAATATGGTTGGAGATACAACACATTCTTTTTATAAAGAAAATTTTTACAAGAGGATTATTTTATTCGTTATGAGGAGATACATCCTAAATTGAAGCATGAAATTCAACAAAGGATAAAATTTAATCTACCTTTTCAAAAATTTCAAAAGAAAATTTCAAATTTCAAGATAAATTATTCAAATGTTAGTGTTGTTATGAATTATGCAACTCTTTTTTATATATTAAACCTTATTTCCTTATAATGATGAATGCCAAATAAGAACATGATAGTGAAGAAGTAATTTTGGATACCTCTTCTGTGGATGAAGTGCGTACAAACGAGAATTTATATATGTCTATTAAAAGTTCTTAAGAAAATTCTAATTTATAAGAGAAGTTATCTACATATGTTGAAAATTTCAATTAATTTACAAAATTATTGGTGGTATAAATCACAATATTACCTTTGAAGAGGACCAATTATTTTATCCAAAATTTACCAGTGAAGATGCGAAAATACCATAAAATTTTTCATCACTTAATAATGATAAAATAATACCTGATTTTAATTGTTATATATTTTACCTAAAAATTTATTATGATTACGCAAGATGTATAATTGAATATAAAAAAAATTACTAGTCATAAAGACTATTTTAAGGATTAAGTAAAAGTGCAAGTACGACTAACAGCAAAAGCGAACAAGTTGAGATATCTGAAAAACAAGGATTAAACAATTAAAATATTTTGGCAAAATCTAGTTGGCTTTTATTATTAAGTTTTATATTGGAAAAATTTTAATAAGAGTATAAATATAACAATAAAAACTTCAATATTTGACTTGAGGACAAGTCTTTTATAAGTAGAGGAGTTTGATATAAGACAACTAAATTTTTTTACAACAAATTCAGAGGTTGAGTTCAACTTGAACCCTAACCCTAATTATGACATATCAGGATTGATGCAAGTATAGTCAGAAGGTCATATCCTTTATGATATTTATCCAATTCAGTAAATAATCATTTGTTGGAAAGTTAAGATCAATTCTTACAAATTTTTATTTACTATTTTGGCTAATTCGGTCTTTATTTTGGTAAAAATTAGAGTTTATTTATGATTGTAAGTTTATAACAATTCTATCTCAATAACTAATAAGATTTAGATCTTTTTATTTATGATATATTAAGTAAAATTAATAGTAAAATTTAAGTCTTATTTTTAATTTATACTAACTAAGATTTTAATTTTACTAGAGAGTTATATATATATAGTTTAATGTTGTAATTAAAAATTTTTTATTAATAATATTATTTTATTTTAGATTTGTTTTTTTTTATTAATGATTTATCATGGTGAAAAGACGATGATTTTTTCTCCATCACTCATGCTTTTTCCGCTGTGTCAATAAATACAATGGACTCCATTGAAAGATCAAATATGATACACACATCTTTTTTCTGTCATTGATAATTGCACAAAGAAAGATGCACTCTACCGAGTGGACTCCTTATTCCAGTTTTTGATTCGGTTAGACTCTGTAGATGTGAAAATAGATTATTTCTCTCTCCCAAAGAAGAGGAAGAAAACAGCTACATATGAACAACAAATTCCTTTTTTTCAGCAAATATGCACGGACGACATTTTTAGTCTCTCTCTGGCTCCCTCTTCTTTTGATGCTTCAGTACATCTCTTGTTTGTGAAATCTTGCATGATAATATGGCTTGACTTCATTATTCTTCCTACACAATATACACAATATTTTTTGCAGGGATTCAGTTGTAATTTCGCTCGACAAATTTGCACCTGGACTTTTGCGGGTATACTGTGATGATCAAGTGTTTTGATTTTGTTCTGAGTTGTTTTTCTTAAGCTTCTGCGCTCAATTATTATGAACAGGTTCTTCTAGACAAAGGAATAACAGCTGAGGAAATCAAGCTCTATGGGGATCATGAAGATGATGATGCTGTAGAAATTTTTTCCACTGGAGACAGCTTTGAAGATCTGGAAACTGTGATTACTAAGGTTTGAAATGTATCTCACAGACATTTTGATGCTTATCTTAGAGCAAAGAAAATGCTTTTCCTGCTGCGTGGCTAGATCTCATCTGAAGAGTTAGAGATCTTCATCAAGTTTATGTTTCCACTTCTTCATTTTCTAAACATTAGTTATTTATATTTTACATCTTATCCAGTTTTGCATGCTTGACTAACTGGGTTTAGATTATAATATATCATTACTTGGCCGGTAACCATGATAAAATAAGCTTGAAATGTTGTTCTACAGAAGACAGCTTTTCGATCTTGCTATTGGAACAATATACTAGTCTTTAGGGTATTCACCTTTTAATTGGTCACTATATGATTTGTTGTCCAATAATATGGTTACGTCTCAATCTTTATCTTGTTGACTATAAATTTGCTCGAGTCTTTTACTATGCTGTAGTTTTCTTCAGGTAATTTGATAGAAGGCCTGAATATTTTACACTCGAAGATCTTGTTCTCTATTTTATCTCAACATAATCTTAATGTGCAGCAATTGAAATTAATGTAAAAACATACTCACCGAGATGCATGAAGAACATTCTGTAATCATGTCGTTCCTAAAAGTTATTAGTCAGATAAATGAAACAATGAAAATTGCCCTTTCAGTATGGTTGTTTGCAAGGTATGTTTGTGTGGAATTAGTCTGGCAAGGGCTAATTTAGTTTCTAATATAGTTGATTGCAGTGAAGAAAGTTTGTGAAAGGCACAAGATTACATCATGATTCTACTTTTTGTGGTGTATGTCTTCAATTTTATTTTCTAGAGTGGTATGGTGATCCTTAGGTTTATAGGAAAAGGCCCTTAAGGACATTCATATATGTTGATTGATTGGAGTGAACTCATTATTTCATCTATAGATTGTAGTCGATAATTTTGCGCGTCAAAAGATGAACAAGCACCCACACATTTTTTTGCTAGACTCCAGCACTTGTCTTTCTCATGTAATATGTTTGCCTTCATATGCAATGACTTTTCACCTACGTGCTGATTGACTTAAATAGTTTCAGTTATTCTCCTACCATCCATCTCTGTCCAAGTTTTCTTCAGTAGGACAGATTAGGGGATCACAAGCTGATTACTGTTTATTGTGCTTAATGTCACTCATTGAACACTTACAGTGCTGATGCAATATCCAATTTTTATATGAGATCATGTTGATTCCTTTTTATGTAACCTTACATCTTGATTACGTTGCTTATGTAATTCATGATGTTCATCTTATGATTGAATACTATATTATTACAATTTCAGACTCGATACCTATGATTTCAAACTATTCCTGTTGAATGGGAGTGGTGTAGAGATATGCAGTCCTTCATTTTGTTTCGAAAAGCATAACAGATTATTTTCCTTTCTAATTTTTATTTTCAGTGAATAATTCCCTCTTTAACTTTACTGGATAACTGGAGTATTGGTACATAGGCTGTTCACAATGATGAAGCTTGCCAATTGCAGCCGAACTAGCATCATTTTATTGGTAACACTTGCTACTATTTGCAGACTCCTAATTTTATTGTCTCGTTGTTGGGCTTTAAAAATTCTATTTTAAGGCTTATTGTCACGGTAGTTAGTTTCTTTCCTAATGCAATTACTTTAATCACTACTCTTGGCCTGAGAATCCGGGGAAAGCTCTTGTGTTATTCATTGCTGTTACCATTTTGTTTCGAATCTGCGACCTGTTGCACCAAAACAGTTACTGTTTCATTCTGAAATAGGGAGCTGCTGCACTAAAACTGGTATCAGAGTGAGGATTTTCTCCTCAAACTGATGGTTGAGGACAGTTCTAGTGGACAACGGGCCACCAACAACGAAGAATGGCTCTAAAAAAAAAAAAAATTCAAACAGCAGCTTGACGGGTTCCACGAAATCCTTCGTAGTTTAACGCAGATGGTGACTGCGTTGACCGAATAAGGAAGGTCCGAAACCGTAAGGGATGATTGGCGAAGGGGCAGTGACTTGGACTTCGGCGGCGACATCAGAAGGAGGTCGGCGGCCATCAACGACGACGGATCCGACCATCAAACGACCGGGACAGCAAGATTCGTGCGTATCTAGGTCCGATCTGCGCAAACCTAGGCGTGGCACGCAATTTTTGCGACTCGCCCCATCTGCGCGTGTACGAGCGAGGACCCAAGGCAATTGGGAGGGTTTAAGGAGCCAGATGAGTTTTACCCATCTTTCCGTGGGAGGGACACGGTTCCACCGCCAACAACAGGATAACCTCCCACGTGGGTAGCCACGGCAGGTGGTTTACTCTTTTAGAAGACGACGATTTCAGTTTTGACTATCGAGTTAGCGGTTGATGTCCAAATACTCAGAGCATTTAAGATAAAGATGGATTTACTTAGTTTTGACGGATAGTTAAATATTGAAGATTTTTTCTGACTGGATCTATACAATCAAATGTTTTTTTGATTATTTGAACATAACGGTTGTTATAAAGGCGGTTCCTACCTTCTTATTACGAGTAATTTTTATATTAATAATATTAAAATTGTCAGTAAGATAATCGTTCCATGAATGAGTATACAGAAAATATTTTATTGTTTAAATGTTTGTGTCAATTTGTCAAAAATCAATTGATTGCTCGTCGGAGGCTTAAAGATAGTTATTCAAGATCGTTTAACTTTTCAAGATTGTTTGGAATATGTCAAATACAATTAATTTGGTGGTGAAAGTGGAAAACTAAATGAGTAGATATATAGTACGCTCTCAATAGTGACCACAATAATAAAAATACACCTTCAAATCAAAATTCACTGCATAATTGAAGCAAACATCTAGCCCTCACTCGTCCCAACACTCCAGGCAGAAACCAACAACAACAACTAGTCAATAGTGACCCTTATGCATGTCCAAACCTTGATAAGTGTTTCCAATGCAATTAAATGGTCATCTCTTCAACAACTGCCTAAATAGGTGATCGGTTAATTTTGCAGAAGAACACGGTGGCAAGAATGAACAAGCTTTTGAAGAAAATATTTATGATAGTGCTGAAATTGAGGCAGGAGATGAAGGGGAAGAAGTAACGTGCATCGTTCAACGACTTTTGCTTATTGAAAAGAAGTTAGATGATTTTCAACGACATAAGACATTTCGAACTTGATGTACTATTCGAAATAAAGTATGTAATATGATCATCAACAGTGGGAGTAGCAAGAATGTAGTATTTAAAGCCTTGGTTGAAGCGTTAAACTTGAAGATTGAGAAGCATTCCTCCTCATACAAAATTATGTAGATTAAGAAATGATCGAAAGTTCAAGTACTATAAACTTGCAAAGTTCCTTTGTTAATCAAGAAGTGCTACAAAGATGAAATTGTCTGTGATTTGATGAATATGAACGCTTGTCATATTTTGTTAGAAAGATTATGCTATTATGACGCTGATGTCACCTATAAGGGTCGCACAATACTTTTGTCTTTTGGTGGTTCGATAAGAAGATTATGTTGGTGTTATAATTTCAACCAAAGTAAAATAATCATGTTACTAAGGAGGACAAAATGATTTTCACCAATATAACATGTCAATAATTTTTTGAGCAAATCAAGAAGCTGAATTTCGTAACGGCATTGGTTGTTAAGGGCCAATCTATCATAGCTGTTGAGATTCCAATTAGAGTTCAAGAAGTAATTACTGATTTTGTTGATTTGTCTTGTAATGAATTATTTGATGAATTGTCTTGTATGAAAAATATTCAACACCATATTAATTTGATACCTGAAGCTAGTTGCCTAATCTACCACACTATCGTATAAGTCTAATCGAATATGAAGAATTATAGTGACAAGTTAATGAGCTATTAACTAAAAACTTGATTCGTAGCACGAGCCCTTTGTAAGAGTTAGTAATGCAGTTGGTGAATGTGTGTGGACAATTGCGCCATTAATAAAAATAACTATCAAATATAACTATCCCATCCCATGCCTTAATGACATGCTTGATAGGTTAAAAGGTGTGGTGGTGTTTATCAAACTTAATTTATGTAGCGGGTATCACCAAATTCACATTCGTCCTGATGATGAGTGGAAGACCTTTTCAAGTTTAAAGATGACCTCTATGAATGGTTACTAATGTTGTTCGGATTATCCAACGCTCCAAGCATATTTATGCGGCTAATGAATAAGATTTTTCGCCCATTTATTCGTAAATTTGTGGTGGTTTACTTTGATGATATCCTTATCTACAATGATAATGAGGAAGAGCACTTAGCGCATCTCAGAAAAGTTCTCTTAGTCCTACGAACTAAAAAACTATATATTAATCTTAAGAAGTGTAGTTTTATGATTAATCATTTCTTATTTCTTAGATTTATAGTAGGAAAAGATGGTATATAGATTGATGAGGCGAAAGTGAAAGCTATTAGAGAATAACCGACTCTTGAAATTGTCATGAGGTACAAAGCTTTCATGGTTTAGTTACTTTTTACAAGCACGTTGTTTGAGACTTCAGCATGATTATGACGCCTATCACTGATTGTTTGAAAAAAGATTAGTTCCAGTGGGAAAAGGCTCAAGAGGATAGCTTTGTACTAATAAAAGCTAAAGTTCAAGTAGATAGTTTACATCAATAAAAGCTAACTTGTGTAGTGCACCCGTATTAGCACTCTCCAGTTTTGAGAAAGCGTTTGAAGTCGAATGTGATGTAGCAGCTCTGGGAATTAAAGCTGTTTTGTCCTAAGAGGGTCGTTCGGTGGAGTTTTTTTAATGAAAATGTTAGTAAATCTTGTCAACAGTAGACTACTTATGAGTTTGAATTTTATGTAGTTGTTTGAATTTTAAAGCACTAGGAGTATTATTTGATTCAATATGAGTTTGTCTTATTCACGAATCATCAAGCTTTAAAGTTCATTAATTCTCAGAAAATGATGAATTGGATGCATGCTCATTGAATTACTTACTTGCAAAAATTGGCTTTTGACATTAAACATAAGTCTAGGTAACATAATAAAGTAGTCAATGTATTGAGTAGACATGCCTTTTTACTTACTACAATTAGTATTGAGGTACGAAATTTGACTACTTAAAAAATGTTTATGCTACTGATGAGGGCTTTGATGATGTATGGGCACGTTATAATAATAAGAAATTTGTTACTAATTTCGTTATTTAAGATGAGTTCCTATTTAGAGGTATGCAGTTATGCATCTCTCATTTTTCTTTATGTAAACATTTAATTTGAGAATTGTATGATAAAGGTTTAGGAAGCTATGTTGGTTGCGAGAAAACAATTAGTTTGATGGAGAAAAGATTTTACTGACCCCAATTCAAACGCAATATAGGGCGTTTCATTCAGCATTGTCCAATTTGTCAGAAAGTGAAAGGCCAAACTCAAAATACTAGCCTATATATACCTTTACTTGTTCCTAAGACAATTCGGCAAAACCTGCTCTTGATCTCCCAAGAACTCAGCGTGATGTTGATTTAGTATTTGCTGTCATTGATCGTTTCTTTAAAATTGTACACTTTTTTTTTTGTAAGAAGACTTCAAATACTAATCATGTGGCTAATTTATCTTTCAAAAGGTTGTTCATCTGCATAGTGTTCCTCGTTCTATTACTTCAAATAGGGATATGAAATTCTTAAGTCATTTTTGAAGAACTTTGTGAAAACTATTTGATATCTTTTTAAAGTTTAGTAGTATAAGTCATCCATAAACTGATAGATAAATTTAAGTGGCTAATTGCACTCTTGACAACATGATTTAGTCAATTAGTGGAGGTAAACCAAAACAATGGGATGTCGCCCTCTCATAGATTGAATTTGCTTTTAACAGTTTGCCCAATCGTTCTACCAAAAAAATGTCTTTCGAAGTTGCATATATTAGTACCCCAAAGCATACAGTTGATTTAATTCGTCTTTCTTTTTCTCGTGATGTTAACTCTAATGCTAAGAGTTTGCAAAACGTATTCAACGAACTCATCAAGAGATCAAAAAGAATTTAGAGGATGCAAATTTTCATTATAAGACAACCATATATTAACATAGATGTCTCAAGTTATTCAATTAAGATGATTTGGAGATGATTCACCTTTGTAAGTATCGCTTTCCAGCTGGCACTTACAATAAGCTTAGGATAAAAAGTTTGAAACTTTTCGTGTTCTACCAAAGATTGGCGATAATGTTTATAAAATAGACCTCCTTGCCGATATAAATATTTCTAACATCTTCAACATTGTTGATATTTTCGAGTATTTTTCTCCTAATGTGGTTTTTTTGCAGCCAACAAACTTGAGGATGAGTTTTTTTTAAGAGGAGAGGATTGATGCAGTACATCATTATTAGTCTCATACTTTTGAGTCATCCTAGATTTACTCCTAGTTATTTAAGAACTATTTTCTTCGGTCACTTAATTCTGTTTCCTATTTTCAGGCTTCTAATGTTATTATCTTGTTATTAGGCCCTAAAAACCCTATTTAAGGCTTATTGTCATGCTAGTTAACTTCTTTTCTAATGTAATTACTTTAATCACTACTCTTGGTCTAAAAATTCGGGAAAAGCTCATGTTATTCATTGATGTTACTGTTTCATTCCGAAACAACGACCTGGTGCACCAAAACAGTTACTGTTTCATTCTGTAACAGCGACCTGCTGCACCAATTTAATGGAGTTCTTGAGCTGGAACTGGACCCAAGTTCAAAATCGAGCTTGTTTTCTTGACAAGCCAAGTTGAACTCGAGCCGAGCGGGACTTGAGCTAAATCGACACCACTCTTATCTTCTATAGAAAGCAACATAAACTCATCTTATCACGGGGACATGTATGTGTTTAGGAAGAGTATGGTTGGAAGCGCAACAATGGGCTGGGCTCAATGCTCAAATACCGTGACAGGTGTTGCGGAAAATATCGATGTCCACCACAATTCACAATATAGAGGAAGAACAGAAAAGAGGGAAAGATAGCACACAAGAGATATATGTGGGAAGACGATCCAGAGAATATTGTATTGATGAGGAAGAGAAAAGAGAAGATTACAACGACGGAGACGAAACTCCAATATCACCAACTCTCACTCTCTATTTTCTATATCTTGAGACTCTTACATCAATGGTGTATTTATAGATGTGGCCTAATGATGTTTGAGTCAAAATAGAAGACTGACTCAAATAAGACTTCTACTAATTTAAGACTTCTAGAAGATAAATCTAGATAAGGATTAGGCCCATTAATATAATTAAGACTATCCGGAAAATCCGGATTCGAGACACCATAAAGCTAACAATCTCCACCTTGGCTCGAATCATCTTATTCTCTGAATTTGAATCTTCAATAGATGTCTTTACCATTACCTCCTGGGATAGGATCAACGACCTTGAATATTGATCAAGTCCAAACAGAGGTTGAACTTATCAATCGGAATCACCTTCGTCAACATATCTGCAGGATTTCTTGAAGTATGAATCTTTTGTAAAGAAATCTCGCCGTCTTCAATAATATCCCGAATAAAATGAAATCGGACATCTATATGCTTTGATCTGGCATGATACATTTGGTTCTTCGCAAGGTGTATGGTGCTCTGACTGTCGCAAAAATAGGAAGAACATGTTGAGAAAAACCAATTTCACTTGCCAAACCTTTTAGCCATAGGGCTTCTTTGACGGCTTCTGTAGCTGCCATATACTCAGACTCTGTTGTAGATAATGCTACAGTTGACTGTAAGGTACACCTCCAACTAATAGGTCCTCCACAAAGAGTGAAAAGATAACCAGTGAGGGATCGGCGTCGATCAAGGTCTCCAGCATAGTCTGAATCGCATGGCCAATAATTTTGGCCTCTTGCACTGTGTTCCTGTCGAAACATAAACCAATATTAAGAGTATCTTTAATATATCTTAATAGCCATTTCATGGCCTACCAATGCTCTTTTCCTGGATTTGCCATGTAACGACTAATAACGCTGACTGCTTGTGCAATATCAGGTCTTGTGCATACCATAGCATACATTAGACTTCCAACAACACTTGAAAATGGGATGTTCTCCATGTATGCATGCTCTTCATCTGTAGAAGGACATTGTTGAGCTGAAAGCTTGAAGTGAGATGCCAAAGGAATACTGACGGATTTTGAATTCTGCATGTGAAAACGAGAAATAATCTTCTCGAGATATTTGCTCTGTTTAAGCCATAATTTTCCATGCTTTCGATCTCGATCAATCTCCATACCGAGAATCTTCCTTGCAGCACCTAAATCTTTCATCTCAAATTCCTTTTTTATTTTAAACTTTAAATCATTCAGTAGAGATATGTCTTGAGTAGCGATAAGCATATCATCAACATAAAGAAGCAATATAATAAATGAGTTATTGGCATGCATCTTAAAATAACACACAGCAATCATGTTTGCAGTGGATGAAATCTTGACCCAGCATAAAACTGTCAAACCTTTTATACCATTGCCTTGGAGACTGTTTCAAACCATAAAGTGATTTGTTCAACTTGCAAACAAAATTTTCTTTGCCTTCTTGGATGAACCCTTCAGGCTATTGCATAAAAATTTGTTCTTCTAATTCTCCATGCAGAAAGGCAGTTTTGACATCAAGCTGTTCTAACTCAAGATTATGAAAAGCAACTAGAGCAAGTAGAAAACGAATAGATGTGTGTTTAACCACAGGAGAGAAAATTTCATTAAAGTCAATACCCTCCTTTTGTGAATACCCTTTTGCAACTAAACGGGCCTTGAATTTCACACCATCTATCTCAGAGAAATCCTCTTTCTTTCGAAATACCCACTTGCAACCAATTGCTCTTTTACCTTTTGGTAATTTCATCAGATCCCAAGTATGGTTCTTTTGAAGAGAGTCCATCTCTTCATTCATAGCAGCTTGCCACTGAGAAGAATTCTTATCGTGTACTGCTTCTTTATAAGAAGAAGGATCACCATTGTCAGTAACTAAAGTAAAAGCTACCATATCTTCAAAACCATGCCTTTCAGGTGACTTTATTTTTCTTTGAGATCTTCGAAGTGGAGTCTTTTCAGAAATTTGATTCTTAAGATTTTCTTGAGAGTTGGGCATACCCTGAATATCTTCTTCTGAAGGAATTACATGCTCCACCTCCACTTGGATTATATCATTGGGATCTTTCTTGAAAGATTTTAGCATACCACTTTCATCAAATACTATGTCTCTCTCAATAATTACATTTGAAATAGTAGGATCCCACAAACGATAGCCTTTGACGCCTTTGGCATAACCCAGGAAAATACACTTTTTGGAATGTGCATCTAGCTTATCCTTGACAACATGCACATAAGCAGAGCAACCAAAAATCTTTAAAGAAGAATAATTTGCAGGTTGACCAGTCCATACCTCTTCAGGAGTCTTGCAATTAATGACTGTTTGAGGAGAGCGATTCACAATAAAGCATGCTGTATTGACTGCTTCTGCCCAAAATCTTTATCAAGATTAGCTGTACTGAGCATACTACGTGCTTTCTCCAACAAGGTTCTGTTCATCCTTTCAGCCACACCGTTTTGTTGAGGTTTTCCTGGGATGGTAAAGTGACGCTTGATGCCTTCATCTTCACAGAATTTGAGAAACTCTGTTGATTTGTACTCTCCGCCATTATCACTTCTGAGATATTTGATTTTTCTGCCAGTCCTTTTTCAACTGAAGTTTTCCACCGTTTGAAAACAGAAAACACCTTGGCTTTGTGATGCAAAAAATAAATCCACACTTTTCTGGAAAAATCATCAATAAAACTGACAAAATAACGAGCACCAGATTTTGATGGAATAGGAGAGCACCACACATCAGAATGAATATAATCAATTAAGTCTTTAGTGCAATGAATACCAGTGTTAAACTTTACCTTGGACTGTTTACCATAGAGACAATGCTCGTAGAAATCCAATTTGCATGAGTTAAGACCTTTCAGTAATTTTCTTTTGTTGAGCTCATTTAAACCTTGCTCACTCATATGACCGAGACGCATATGCCATAATTGAGTCATATCAGAAGAAGAAGAAGAAGACTGAGAAATTGCTGCTCTACCTGCAACGGTTTTTCCTACTAACTCATATAAATTTCCATGCTTTAGGCCCTTCATTACTATCAATGAGCCTTTAGCAACCTTAAGAACTCCACCTTCAGCAGAATACTTATAACCAGCAGAATCCATAGCACCCAAAGAGATCAAATTCTTTTTCAAATCAGGAACCTGTCTGACATCAGTAAGAGTTCTAATAATATTATCAAACATCTTAATTTTGATTGTTCCAATTCCAACAGTTTTGCATGGATTATTATTACCCATCAAAACTAAACCACCATCATAAGGCGTGTAGTTTTCAAACCAATCCTTATTAGGACACATGTGATAAGAACAACCAGAATCAAGAATCCAAATATCATGGTAACGATCAAAATTAGAACTAATAGAGAGAACGTTACCCAAATTATCATCAAAACTCTCTTCAACAACTGAAACTTGTTCTTTGGCTTGCTCTTTAGATTGAGATTCTCTTTCTTTCTTTGCTTTGAGCTTCCAACAATCTTTAATTGCATGTCTCATCTTCTTACAATACCTGCAGTTTATTTCTTTGGATTTGGATCTAGAACGACCTGTTCTTGATCTTTCTTTGGTACGACCTCTGACAATTAATGCTTCTGAGTGTGACACATCCCCTCCAATCTTTTTCAAATATTCATTAGATAGAAGGGCAGCAGAAATATCGTCAAATTTCAAATCCTTTCCATACATGAGAGTAGTTTTAAGATTCTCAAGAGAAGGAGGTAAGGACGATAATAAAATAATTGCCTTGTCTTCATCTTCAATTTTAACATCAATGCTTAACAATTGAGAGACAAGTTTATTGAAAGCATTAAGATGATCAACTATATTCGTACCTTCTGTCATTCAAAAATTGAAAAGCTTCTGCTTTAAATAAACTCGATTTGAGATAGATTTACTCATATACTGTTTCTCCAGCTTTTTCCATAACTCTGAAGGTGATATTTCATCAAGAAACGGATAGAGTACCTCATCGGTAAGACTGAGGATGATTGTGCTATGTGCGCTGGCCTTTTGGTTTTCCCAGACACTTTCGGTGACATCTTCAGGCTTGACGTCCTCCAATGTGTGTCTCAACCCTTGTTGAGTAAGAATTGCACGAACTCTTGCTTGCCAAATAGGAAATCCTTGCTTTCCATTGAATTTCTCTATATCGAACTTCGTAGTAGACATATTGAACCAAACTCTGATACCACTTGTTGCGGAAAATATCGATGATGTCCACCATAATTCACAATATAGAGGAAGAACAGAAAAGAGGAAAAGATAGCACACAAGAGATATATGTGGGAAGACGATCCAGAGAATATTGTATTGATGAGGAAGAGAAAAGAGAAAATTACAACGACGGAGACGAAACTCCAATATCACCAACTCTCGCTCTCTATTTTCTATATCTTGAGACCCTTACATCAATGGTGTATTTATAGATATGGCCTAATGATGTTTGAGTCAAAATAGAAGACTGACTCAAATAAGACTTCTACTAATTTAAGACTTCTAGAAGATAAATCTAGATAAGGATTAGGCCCATTAATATAATTAAGACTATCCGGAAAATCCGGATTCGAGACACCATAAAGCCAACAGACAGGGTCGTCCGTGACGGGAAGAATGATAGGTTAAGTTCAGACTGGAGGTCCAGGTCCAAGATAGTGAAGCTGCTGATGCAAAGTCAAGATGGGGGCGCACTGATCTGACTCTGACTAATCTCCTGAAGAAGGCTGTGGAATGCGTAGGTTATCAGATCCCAGAAATCAAGCTAGAGACGGAGCAGCTTGGAGGACATACCAGTAGTTGCTACCCTGAAATCAAGTTAGAGAGTTAAAGATAGTTGTTCACCTGGCATGAGTGACTTTCATTTCTAGTAATGTGAGTATCATATTCTCTATCTATTTCTTTATTCTCTAAGCAAAAGGCAGTAAATTTAGGGGTAAGAGGTGCAGGTTTTGGACCATCAAAAGGCTCCATCAATGATTACTTCCGCCAAAGGTTTGAACTTTTTGTTATAATGTCTTAGTTTGAGCTCTAGTTGTTATTTTGGATTAACTCATCAACTCGACACCTAACAGTCACTCATCTGCAGTCTCTGTCGCTCGCTGATCATCCACTGAAGCCACCATGTGGGCTGTAAATGAACCATGACAGTCTGTCTCGCCATCAAAACGAAAGCCTAAAGACGGACAAACTGGCTGGTACCAACAACAAACCCACCGGGAATACCACACAAAACGAGTGGTGCAGTCCCCCGGTTGTCTTGTCGAAGATCAACAAGGTCAGTAATCATAATAAAAGGTGTTCCCGTGACTTCGCTGCAGGCGTGCTTTGTCTATTATACTCCATTTGAACTGATCAGAACACTGACGATATCTTAGTGGCGAAGGGATCAGAGCACTAATATCAGTGACCCCCCATGGCTCGAAAAAGCGAGCTCAAAAATTTCAAATGTCTCATCTATGACACTAGTTTTTGGGTGATTTCAATCCCACAGCCTTGCATCGCATCACGCAAGAAGATAACAATGTATAACTCAGTAGAACGAAGGATGATTAGGTGGGATATCTGTCTCTAGCCCTGAGCAAAGGTTCTTTCTTTCGCGTGCGGCTGCCGACTTGGATTCTGTCTATCTCTACGTGCTTTATAAAGTAAAAGCCGCGTGTATTTGGAGCACGCCGTCAGGTCTCAACAGGCCAAGCCGGCTTCGTGTATTGCGTTTGGCGCGTTTGGTCGGAGGTGGGTTGAAAAACAAAAAGACTACCTTGTTGTACACGTAGAGACGTACCAACCCGGTTTAGTTGTTCATCGGGGAACGCTGACCAATAAATAGTTTTCATATCTAGTGCCCACAGCGCGATTCACTCAAACCGTTATTTCTAACGTCACATCGCACTCGTTTCTTCATTCCGCACGCCCACAAGAAGTTCCGGTTCTGCAATCCCAGTCGGGTCAAAATAATTCTGATTCGACTGGTTTGACTTGGTCTAAATCATTTTTGGCCCACCACTAGAGCCCGGCCTATCCGAGTCGTTACCCGTGTCTGCCGCCCCAACAGCTGATCTCCGACGACATCCACTACTGCCTTCTTCTCGTTGCTCCACGTTGTCCGCATGGCATTGCCTGCTTCCTGTCAATCTGTGCAATCATTTTGCGGATTGAATCGTTTATGTTTCTCTGATGAATCTGACTATGTATCAGTGAACATTGGACCACTTTTTGAGCTGTGGCCTTCTTCTTTTTTTCTTCTTCTTTGATATGCTGCTGTTTGCACTTCGATTGGACCATTTTTCTGGGGGTTGTTGAGCTCTTGGGGCTTTTTTTCCTCATGTCCCACGTTTAGGGCTTTTTATCTCGTTGGACGACGTTACAAGTGTCCAAATATGCGCCATTTACGTGTCAAGTGCTCGACAGGGACACATGTAGCATGCTTAACATGTTATGTTTGATTTTTTTTTGTGGACCAACACTGTACGTGTTTTTTGTTTTTGTGAACTCATGAGTTTGATGAGTCCATTTAGCATTTATTTGACAAATCAAATGACATATGAGATAACAATGTCAACATGGTGTCAAATGCATTAGATTGTTTATTCAAGGGTCAAATGGTGGAGTTTTGTCACTTGACAAATGGTAGTTTGCATGCAAGCCAAACAAGCAAAAAATCAAAAATAAATAAATAAATAGATAATTCAGCATAAACAAATTTAAGTTCACTAGGAATTTATCCAAATTGAGCGCATGCATTGCATCGTTTTATTTAAACTCTCTCCCTGTTTACTCCTGTTTCTGTACATCATCACGGACAACGCCAAAGAATAAAAAAAAAAAAAAAGAAGTAAGCTTCTAAGTATTCCTCAATCTTCTTTTCCTTTTATTTTTTCTATCAACACAAATTACAAAACACATTTTTGAGTCTCCAAATCAAAACGGCTCAAATTTCCATGCCTCATGATCAAATCCAGCAGTTTTTGGATAAAGAGCAAGAGGACCAAGAGCATCGTCACAGAATAGATCCCATCCGGTGAACTCATCCACTCCCCAGAAGCACATGTACTCCGGCCACTCCATACAGGGCAGCTGGATGTCCTCAGCCTTCAATGAGCAACTTGAAGAGGAGGTGCAAGAGGATGAAGGAACAGGAGCTGGAGAGGATGCAGAGGAAGAAGAAGCACAGGGAACCAGGATCTCATGAGGCTGGATCATGGGTACCTCATCAGTGCAAAACGCAGGTGATGCACTCAGAAATGCATCACCTTCTCTTGAAGCAACCTCCTCTTGCTCACTCTTCTTCTCTTGGAGTTGTTGCTGTTGTTCATGACCGCTAGGAGGAAGAGGCTTGTGAGTGAGTGGGTCTATCCCCATCTTCCTCAGCTTCTTCTTGATGTGGGTGTTCCAGTGATTCTTGATCTCATTGTCAGTTCTACCAGGGAGGTGGGATGCTATCTTGGACCATCTGCATTACAAAATACAGACTAAGCACCAGCAAAAGGAACACTAAAGAACAGAAGAAAAGAAACAAGTAGCAGCACCTGTTTCCAAGTCTAGAATGGAGATCAATGACCACCTTCTCCTCGGATTCCGAAAGCAATCCCCTTTTGAGATCAGGCCTGAGATAGTTGATCCATCTCAGCCTGCAGCTCTTGCCACACCTCAACAGCCCTGCACCAGCAACAGCCAAAGCTTTAATTTGGTGAACTGGCAAAGCACCAATAATTGCGCGACAGAGGGCTATGTCTAAACAACCTGCAAGCTTGGGAACAGCTCTCCAGCAGCATTGCCCATTGTTGAGGATGAAGTTGATTAGATTCTTGTCCTCCTCTGCAGTCCATGGCCCCTTCTTCAGCCCCACCTTGTCACAGCATGGCTTCCTCCCCATCCGTACTCCAAACGTACTACTTCCACTGCTACTACAACTCCAAAACAGAGATCATGAACCAATCAAGCAGTGAGGCAGTGGCATGGAGCACGACTAATCTTTATTATAAGAGGATGAGGAGAGGGAGGAGGAGGAGAAGGGTGCAGCGCACGCCACGTGTGGGGTTGGACCAGGAAAGCGCCACCTCATCTGCACGCCTTGCTTGGGTTGCAAGTGCGTATGAATCCGGGCCAGGCAAGTCTTGCACTGGAGAATTTTTCTTCAAAACAGGGGTGACACATTTCTCATGGTTAAAAAGTAGTGGAGATCTTTGCTTCTCTACTTTCTTCGTTTCGCACACTCTTTGATATCACCGCAGACATGCACATGTGTCCTCATTTCAAAGCATTTGGCACCACAAAAACCTGTAAATCTTGTCAATTACAGCTGTAAAAGCCTAATAAAATCACCAATTAATCAGCTCTGGTCAATCTTTCATCCACAAGTGATTGACTTGGGCTGCCATTATGAAGTTTTTGCTAGAAAACAAGTCTTCAGGGATTTAGATCCAGGGTTTATGCAGAGGATTGGTCGGCTAGTCGAAGTCAAACTGTGATGGTTTGGCTAAGTTCAATGGAGCCCGCAACGCGACACTGAAACTAGTTATATCTTTGAATATTAGTTTGTCAGAACTTGAGAAGTTACTCTTCAATTGAAATACATAAGTTCATTAGTTCCAAAGGCACGCCTTTTTCCTCAATTTAAAAATACATGTATGCATATGACTTCCACCATCTTGAATCCCGGGAGACAATTTCACACCAAGAAGGAGGTTTTGGGAGCTCAAAGAGGATGATGAAGCTGCGATCACGAAACAAAGCGTCACACAATTTGCTCATCTCTTCCTCAAAAGTGTTAAATAGAATAGGAGCACAGAACGAGCTGGAAGAAGCCGATGCAGAAGCCGGACGTGTGTTGTTTTCATGGGAAGGGTGTGTTCTTGAAGTGGAGTGCAGCCCAAATAGATGAACAGCTTGGGAACTCTTGTCTACTCCATGGGAGAGAGAACAGTAACCTCTACTCCACTCTAGGACCACATGTCCACTTAACTTACAGCACAATAAATAAAGACACTGAAGAGAACAAAATAGAGTCAGAAGACTTTGATCTTCTCTTTCAAATAGATTCCATTGCTTCCTGTAATGACATGGATGGAATCTTGTATAAAGAGACCTCAAAACCCTAACTTCCAAGCATGGTTTCTTGAAGCATCTCTTTTGGTGCATGGGACAGATGCTAATGAAAGCAAGTGCCAACCGCCGTCGAAGCTTGAAGAAGCAACAATTGCATTAGATACTACTCTCATCAACTATAAGAAGTTTAATTGGTGAAATAATGCAAGAGAGATCATCGTAGCGATGGTGTTGAACAGGGATATCCTAGCGGATCAGATAACATACTATCCAGTCGAATGTAGGTGGGACAAGGACAGAATCAGTCCCCTCGACAAGAGAGATATGGTGCTAAGGTGCTAATATACACCATTAATGACAAAAAATTACGAGTATATACACAATTTCGATGAATAGGCATCTACATAGGTAAATACAATTTTTACATACAATTTCTCAGCTTTTCAAATAAAAAAACATGCATGCAATTTTTTAAGAAATACTGAGAAAGCAGATTACGTCACAAAGAAAGCAACCTGAAGCTCAACAAGCTCAAGAGACTCTGGCAACAGCTCCAATTACACACGGCCAAAAAAATTCATACCGTAAGACATAATTTAGATGTTTTCTCAACACATCACATTGAGATGCTTGAATATAAAAACACCAACTTTTTTTGTTCTTTTAAGACGCCGGCTACATATATTCTTCTTCGTTCACGTATCCATCATCATCGTGCTCCCCATAATACTCTTCACCATACTCACTGTGTCCACCATACTCATCTTGTTCATGAGCGTTCTCTTCCTCCTCCTCCTCATCACCGTGCTCATGAGCGCCCTCCTCCTCCTCATCACCATAGCAACGATCTCCACCGCCCGCATCGACTTCTTCGTCCTCGCGACCGTTATACTCGACGGCGGTGACATGACCATCCGGCACCGACAGCTGCTGCCTCTCCCGGCTATTGTCCAAATCCCCAATGATGGCCGCCAGAGCGTCGTAGTTGATTTTGGAGCTCCGCCGCTGCTCTGTTTCCGCATGGGCGCCGCCTCCGCTGCGGCGCCCGGCCTTGGGATTCTCTCCAGCGCGCCGCGGCTTCTTGTTCTCCGGAGCCCTTGCGTCGGCGCCAACGGTGGATTTCTTGGCGGCCTGTTCGGCGAGGTAGTCGCGGTTCATGGATTCCCAGATGAGCTGCTTGAAGCGCGCCTGCGCGTCGGTGTGGAGGTACGATCTGATCTCGTCGTCGTCCAGATCCGAAAAGGCTCTCTTCTTCTTTTTCGATTGGCGGAGCATCATCGAGGCCGAGATTCAGGGACGGAGAGGAAGGGAAAGCGGCGGAAAAAAAACGGTTTGGTTTGATGGGTTCTCGTGGAGGGTTTATGCTTTCTTGAGGAGGAAGTCGGACAGGTCTACACGGGCCGGGCCGTGATCTGACAAGATCTTGGGCTCAATCTGATCGGGCTGGACCAAATTAACCTTATTTTGAATTAATTTCTTAAATAAAGGGTTAATAACTTAATTTTTTTGGTAAACCAATTCTTTCTGAAAATAACAAAGTTAACAATGTTCGAATACATGTGTAAGAAATTAAAACAATTACTGGATTAATGTTTGAAACGATTATATCTTCTTTTGCAAAATTCTGATATAAGTCCTCGTGTTTAATTGCATACAACTCCTTGACTTCTCCATTATTACCATTTTAACACTCCTCTAGCCATCTACTTACAGAATAAAAGAAACGGGTTCTAGTAGAACTGTGCGCCATTAGGGAGAGATCGTAAATACAAGCGCAAACTTGAAAATTAGCTGCAAAATTTTTCAATCTAGAACTATAATCCAAGTTGGAGTCCAACATTGAGCAAGTCGGTCAACCTAGGTAGCCTTTCGACCTGAACTTCCACGTTGAATAAAAAAAAACAAATAGTTTCACAATGAACTGTAATACACAAAGTAAACATCCATAATTTAAGGGGATGCCTTTTTTTACATTCACCGAGCTGTTCGAAACAAATTTGTAGTTCCCCTTCCATCAGAAAACCATCCAAAATCATTCCTCAGTGAGCTCACAGTAAGATGTGTGACAGACCCTGTGACAAGGCCAACACTGGCTTCAAAATGCTCATTAGACTGACGAGAGAAATGATCACCTACCGCAGCACAGTATGGAAATGTAGCATGGCAAATAGATGCGTCCCTATATCACTTGTATTATATTCTTGCAATAGCATGTACCACTTCGTCTGTAGCAGGCTACAATCTGGATTGAAAGAGTGATCACCTTGCAGTGTACATCATAGGCAAGAAAGTAAAGCGAAGTAACCCTTGGAAAACTGTAGATCAACAACACAGAGATGTAGCAGTATATGAAAGACATCCACAACTTAAGACCTGAGCTCCTATATCTGAAAAACGAGAGGAATCAATGAATTTCCAATGCTAATGAAATAAAGGAACTCCACAACAATTCTACAGTATGATGTTGACTTACATTTACATCCTGTACATACAGAGCTTTTTAGTTGCATCCCTAGCTTGTAAAGGTGCTCAGAAGGTCAGTTCACAGTAGAACTCAGGAACCATGGTTTGGAGGCAATTCTTCCTTCCAACCCTTGCTGAGCAAATCATAATTGATAGATGCAAGCTGAGACAGATTCTAAACACCAAACCATAAAGTTAGTGAAACTATACATAATCCAGAATCCTATTGGGCATATAAAAAGCATAGGCAAGCATAAGTACAAACTATTTAGAGTGATGAACTAGATTTACTAGTATGTTCAAGTCTAAGGTACTTGAAAGGAAAGATACCATGGATTGCCACAAAAGCACGAAGGATCAAGAAAACCCATTGTGATAGATCACTCAGTATCAGGGAAAAAAAAATTCAGTTTCTGATTCATTGGTTTGAGATTGGATTATATGACACATGGCTGATCCATCACAACTACTATTGTGCAACAATAGTCCAACCTCCAGAACATAATCCAAGCTCCATCAAAGCAATTTCTAAAAGCCTTGGTATGGTATACACACAAATTACATCCCTGGTTCCATTACTCCACTTTAAGGCAACTTGCACAACCTCATGAAACTGCACCTTATGGTTGCTGAACAAGGCTCAAAGCCGTATATCCAATGCACACAAATAGCTTAAATTCAATTTGATCTTTTATCACTAGGATCAAATTTCCACCCTATGCCTAGCAGTCTTCAGAATTGCTGAATCAATTGTCAGATGCACCTTGGTGGACTATTATCATCTGAACAATAGGAAGATATGAACGTGAATCAACATTTCACTCCTATCTACTAGTTTGTTTTTCCAGAACACCAGATCCATGGGCCTTTGTCAATATTTGTGTTTATTATTGTGATCAAGTCATCGAATTCAGTTCAAATGACTGAACGGAAACAAATCTCTGGGAAGTTTATACCCTCACCCAATGACTTCCATTTAATGAGCTCCTAACAAACCTAGAAGGTAGAGCCGGACCGTGGGCCAAAAGGAGAGGGACTTGGGCAAGGCTGGCGTAATAGATTGTAAGATTTTTTTTTTCTTTTCAGGGTTGAAGTGCCTGAAGTGTCACATCGAAATGTGATAAATAAGATGAGATGGCATCCCAAGCAAGCTAGAGACCATTCTTGCAGATAAAATTAATGAATAGCTGATATTAAAATTCTATTTAATCTACGGGTGATTGGACAACTTTCATTGAATTTTTTCCCATCGTTGTCTGAGAAAACACCTATTAGAGCTGGTCTTCTCTAACATCAATCCACATTGAACCATGTCAACTAAAATTTCATATTAATTTAGCTTATTTCAAATTCCAAGGGCCTGCAGTATTGAAGTGCTGCATTATATAGCAACCGCAATAAAAGTGGCTTCTAAGGCAGGATCACCAAATGACCTATTCTGATGGTCAAGCATAGGACCCTTTCTCTCAGATATGGAACAGAAACCACATGCTTCTACAGGTTAGTTCAATAAGAAATGAAAATCAAAGCTTCAGGTATGGAGGAATGCTAATCTAGGGAATGCAGGATAAGATCATGTAAAAAGGTGCAGCTGTTTTTCTTTTTGTTTAATCCACTTCCTCAATTCCTTTTTCTCTCTCTTACCTCTATCAAACTTTCAATAAAATCATAGAATAAGCATGGGATGAAGTGCCTCCATATCATTTGATCAACATTTAATTGTTCGTAAAATTTATGAGAGACAGAGAATCAAAACCCTGACAGTGAGAAGCTCCACAATAATATTGCATGCAAACCTCAAAATAATAGCAAACTAGTAATTTGGAAATAAGAAAGTCTAATGTGTTATAGCAAAATGTTTACCTTGAAGGAAAAATTGCTGAAGGAGTAGTTAACTGATGAGCCAGAATCAAACTCATTGCAACCTCCATATTCATCCCCCTATTTGCCATGATTACCATACAACACACAAATATTGTCAAAAGAAAGTCCAAATGCGTTTCTTGCATGAAAGCATGCAAAATGTTGCAGTAAACATTGGATTCAAAATCGGAACTAACATTCATTGCCATAAGTTGATACCTGTACCTTCTAAGTTGATATCTGTTTACCATTTATCTGAACAGCAGAAAAAAAAGAAGAAGAAAACACTATAATCAACGATTCGAGTACATACCAGTTCATCATGACGATTGCTTACACAGCTACTGTCACCACTAATGCTATCATTCTCACTGGAATCCTCAAATTCACAGGCCTCATAGATATTTTGATCTGATGGATTCCAAGAATATCGACTAGTAAAATAGCTTGTATCAAGTGCACTTTCTGAAGAGGGAACAAAAGCAGCCTACAGTGTGGGCCAGAATTGAAAAGGTTAGCAGACAAAGAAACAAGGATCCTCTTCTAAGGGCAACTGACAAATGCATCTTGGTATCACCTTCTGTCTGGCAAGTGTATCCCAGTTAATATCTTTAAAAAACACATGCTTCTTCACCTAGTAAAATTAAAAAAAAATAAAAATAAAAAAGCTCAGAAGGGCAGGCTTGGAACTTTCAGCAATTCTCACAGGCATCAGAGAATGAAACCATTCTTTTTACGCCAATCTAATGTGCATCAGTTACCTCTGATGCTCCTTTTGCTCCAAGTCTTTGATTAGGATCTTCAGTCAACAACCTGCAAATACAAGATCAAGGCAAGTCCACGATTCTTGAGTTCAGTAAACAATATTGGGCAACATGGAACTGAGTGAAAGAACAAAATATGATCTGAAAGAATAACTAAACAACATATGAGTTTGGACCTTCGGTTGTAAATATTTTACAACAGAATCGGAACCAAGTTGGTTCTATTTTCTATGATCAACAAGTTCTGTTATCTACTGCCAAATAATGTCCATAAGATAGATATCCACTCGCAAGATGCTATTTCAGCAAATATATATACATTGCCTAAGACATACGAGCTAATTCATATCAGTAACCTGGTATGCAGATCTACCTCGTAAAAAGTTAAATACTTTGATGTTACACCCTTACCTAGAGCTGTGCACTATTCAGTTTGAACTGAATAAACCGACTGAATCAAAACTGAATAACTGATTCAGTTCAGTTTATTCAGTTCTTGGTTTGATTCAGTTTTTAAAACTAAAAATTTTGGTGTTCAGTTTCAGTTTCTATTTTTGATTTTGAAAAACAGTAAAAACCGAACTGAACCGAATTACATGTATATATATATATATATACATAACATTGGTTTTGATTTTGGTTTTTTAGTCCAATTTGAATTTGGCTTGAATTCAAACTGAAAAAATAAAATCGGTTTAAAATTTTGGTTTTCAATTTAAACCGAACGGAACTGAAATATTTCGGTCCAGTTTTTGAATTTTTTAAAACCGAAATTTTCAGTTCGGTTCGGTAACCGAATAGATCGAATGCACAGCTCTACCCTTACCTAGAGTTAGAAACACACCGATTATAAAAGAGAGATTACTCAAACCTCTGAAATTGTGTTCCCAAACAGTCTCTTCTTCTTAGGAGGGTTATTCAGGAAATTGTAACATACATCTCACTTAAGCACTTCATTTAATAAGACTAGAGATGGATGAAAGAAACTCGAGGCTACAATGTAACCAGGATCAGCATTTTAAAGAGTAAAATAGAATAGGAAAAAAAATCAAGACATAACAAAGATTCAAAGAACATCCAAATATCTCAGCCGTTGTCTTACTTGTCAATTAGATCTTGTGCTTCAAAACTCATCTCTTCAGGCACTTGGGGCCAAGGAATCTTACGATTCAGGATGTTGTCAAAAATTATCTGGAAGTAGAAAACAGATGAAAAGTGTGCCTCAATTTAACATCATTGAATTTTGTGATATGTAAAAGGAAAAAAAAGTTATGGTACTGATATGACATGAACAAGTTAGCATACCAGCAGTTTTAAAACTAATTTCTGATACAAAAAAGTACATAAATCTTATTAGGTCCTTGCATAACTATTATGCAAATTTGAATTAACAAATAGCCTTTTGCAGAATGCTTCCATATTTCTAATAATAAAGTGAGGAACTCGTAGACATATAGTGGTTGTATAATCAGTGAAACCAGAATCAATGTTTTGTGTGCGGGACACAGCTCACATACATGTGATTCTTCAAAATCAATAAATTGCTAATTTATACACAATAGAAAAATCAAAGATTTAGAAGAACTGTACTAGCTGATTAGAGCAAACGAATATCAGAGTTTTAAGAAGAAATATAAACTTCTGAGAATGCCATGGTTTAACAATGTTAATGTGAATCAGGTTTGAGGTGCAAGGCAGATTGTCCAAAAACAAAACATAAAAAGCATTGCCCCACATAACTTATATATAACTAACTTCCAATTTTAAAAAACACACTGCTTATCAAGCCCAAACAAATTATATTTGGATGAAAATGTTGCCACATCAAGATAATGCTATATAGCAACAAAAGGGGGAAAAAAAAGAGAAATAGCCAGTGATCAATGGAGAGAAACCTGCGGATGTTCCGCATTAAATGGTGGAATTCCAACAATGAGCTCAAAAAGGATAACACCAACAGACCACCAATCTGCAGTTGCACCTGAAAAGATGGATGTGTCATAAATCTTGATTTGCAGACACAATACAGGAAAGCTATCATTTCCTCTCAACAAAAAAAGAGAGCTATCCTAACCCGATCTAATTCCACAAAGCCAAGCTAGCAAGGGTTAACACACTAACCATGCCCGGTTCCTAAAAGGATCTCTGGAGCCAGATAATCAGGTGTTCCGACAGCAGACCTTTTCTTTCTCCTTTCTCTTTGATGAAACTCCTTTCTCTCAGATAACTGAGGTTCATCTTCTCCAAGAAGTGATGTTCCACTAACAGCTGGACCAGACAAATCGTCTGTACTGTTAATGAGACCAACCTTTGAGAGTCCAAAATCTGTCAACTGTTCATCATGAATGAATAAATTTTGATGAGAGAATGTCAGAGAATAGTTTCGGCTTGAATTGAATTGATATCTCCCTTAAAGAAAACAAAGTTAAAATCAAGACTACAGATTCAAACCAGGTTGCAAGCCAAAAAACTATTAGAAATGTGGTTTGAGAGATGTCAAAAAAAATTCCAAGAATTTAGGCTGCCCTAATTTCCTAATAATTTGCAGTGTGAAAATGAGGGACAACTGTGTCGTTCTTTTGGTTTATCATCAATGGGAACAAAACTGGCACATCCAACAAATTAGAAAAGGTGAGAATTAAACCATATACAATTAAAAGGGAAAGAAGAAATCAATCGCAATTACAACAGATAAAAATGTTGGATGAAAATTCCTACATATTTGAATTTATATGTTTGCTTTCAAACAATCAAACAACATCTCTAGAATTCCTAGACATTCTGCACTATAGCCACGAGATGAGCACATTGAGGGGCATAAATGGAAGAGGCAGGTCTGCATCAAACTGCGTTAGTTCTAAAATTTAGCCTCAAAATAAAAGTGAAATGTAAGGACCATTTGGTCACATTTGTTTGAAAGTAATCAAACAGCTCAGTATGCTGCTTGTTCCAGCCACCTGCTTGGAACAATTCTTAATTGGTTGTTTAACGCTCCTGCTTAAAAAGGTGATCATCTTAGTGACTGGAGCAATTAATTTTCAGTTTAGCAACCAAGCATCATGGGAGCATGATATTGGACCATGCCATGTGTCGCTGCTTCACTAATATTAGGACCATAAACAGTTCAAACAGGCTTAGGCTGGTGTTGCCTAAGCCAAAGCTAAGCCCAGGCCCAAATTACTTGGAAAAAAAAAAAAGATAGACCAAGTTCTTGACAAGCCTCCCAAATGTTATGGAGACACAGCAAATTTATGACCATCTATCTAGAAAAGTGGAAGGAAATATTGGAAAATGAGTACTCGTACAAAATGAGTACCAAGGCAAAGACCATTTCATTGCTCCGTTGTTCCCATATCAATAAATATCCAAATGGAGTTTTTTTATTATCATATAGAATAAGATATTTTCTATATAGCATTTCTATTGCATGGAAATATCAGCACAGTTCACTTCTTGCTGGCATAAAGTGATATACATAAATAACCACCAACAAAACTTTGTAACCTTAATATGACCGTCGTGTGCAATCAGCAGATTATCAGGTTTCAGATCACGATGGACCACACGTGAAGAATGTAGATACTCCAAAGCAAGAACCTGTAGGTCATTAATGTTTGTCACAATGAAAAATAAAAGTCGCAGAAATAGAGTTCCCAAAGAAAATAAGATATATAAAAAGAAACATGGTGAGAGCTTATTAGAGCTTACAACTTCTGCTATATATATGCGAGCAACCTCTGCATCCAAGCATCCTAAATTTCTTAGCAAAGAGTAGAGATCTCCACCATTCAGATACTCCATCACAAGATATAAGTTCTCTCGGGATGTAAAAGAATAAAAGAACCTCACCTAAAGGACTCAAGATAAAAATAAGCCAGTTTCTATTGGAATCAGAAATAAATATAATGCTAAACTTACCACAAAAGGATTCCGAACTGAGATTAGGATATCTCGTTCGGCCAAAATACTCTCAACAGCATTTTTGCGTATCGTATCTGCTTTTCTCAGAACCTACATGCGCAAGCAAAAGATTAACTAAACATACATATTTGGCACTACCAGATTGATTTAATCACTTATGACATAAAACTGTGTTGCCCCAATCTCTACACATCTAATAGATCTATTTGTAGCTCTCTCTACTGGATTATCTTTTTTTCTATTTCTAACCAGAAAAAACATAATTGCTAGGAAAAAAATTCCTTTTATAGGTGAACATGGCATATAGTGCTGTTTTCTGTTTTTTATTTTCATCCTAGCAATGATATACAGTGCCACATATTCCGGTAAAAGGATACAAAGAAGCTTTCATGGCAGATACTCCCTTCTTTTATTTTGAAAATGAAAATATCAGAGAAAATAATGCACAATCTCCAGCAAATACTGACAGTTCATATTATGGTACTAAACAAAAAGGTACCTTTATAGCGAAGAGATCGCCGGTTGTTCTCTTCTTTGCCAAGAAAACACGGCCGAAAGCTCCACGACTGATAGGCTTGATTATCTCAAAGTCATCAATTGATGTTCTATCCTTATTAGTAGGGTAATGAATAGGATGCACAGGGCTTGCTCGCAAGCTATGAACAACACTGTCCTCTTCATCCATTACAACACTAGTCACATCGACCTTTTCTGCATCAACTGCATCACAAAGCTGCAGGTATTTCTCCCTATAAAGTACTAATTATTAGAAGCACAACTGAGCACAACTGTCACAAGCATCTCCAAATATAAATTAGAAAATAGGGAACCAAAACAAATAACAAGTAAAATGACAACTACACGTCAAGAGGACAGTCACAGATATATAGTAGCTATTCTTACTGGAAGAAAATTGCAGAGAAACGTCAAAGGGAGCTTGCAAGCTCCAAATGTGATGCTCACCTATGAAGTTTTTCTATGCGAGCACCAAATGTCTGCACAGTAAGTGCCTCAAATTTCCGACGACTAATAACCTCTTGTAGATCTTCTATACAGGACACCAAGTATGACAAGGAGTGCTCATCATCTATGGGTGTATTTGTAATGCATCGAGCAATGTCAGCAAGTTCGACAATCTGCAGCATTGTCAAGAATGTGTAAATATGAGAACTATGGGTATACTTCTCCAGTAGTACAAGGCAACAAGCATTATCACCGTGAATATAAACAAGCAACACAAGGCATAGGCCAAGAATGCCTGTACCAAGCTCAAAACATATGCAACTCCAATAAGCAAAAAAAAAAAAAGGAGATACACCTAGATAATGCAAAACTACCTTGATTTTAAGCTCCTCGGAAAACACAAGTGTTCCTCTCATACAGATACAAGGTTTAAACTTCAAGTCATATTAATTAAGTCAAAAGGATGAAATGGAATGATACTTACGCAAACACCCTCAGTTCCCAAGGGTCAATGAACAACTTCAATATGCAGACTAGCAAAGGTCCTATATCAAAAACAGGCAAATGTCAACCACTCAAAGGCATCAAGAGAGTGGTTGGCTTTAGTGTGGAAAGAAGCCCTTGATTTCCATTAATAGGTAGACCAGAGACAAGAATGCAAATGGAACTAGCAGTTATACCATAAAGTTTGTCTTAACAATTGCTGGAGCTCTTACAAGAAATAACTGAACATAAAGGAACAAAAACCTGATCCCAAACAGTTATAATTTTTTCTTCACAGGTAATTCTTCATTACCAATATAACTAGATCTATTCAGGTTACTACTACTGAACCACCAAGATACTACATAAACATCCAAAGAGGGAAACAAAAAGATGCTAGTTAAAAGGTCTAGAAACTTACAATCATGGATAACTCGATTACAGAATTCAGCTCACTAGAATGAGAGCAGAAAAATACTACGCTAGAGTTCTGATTTAACTGCAATCTTTCCTTCCAACATGCAAGGTTTTAAAAAATGTTAAGCCTATTTAGGCTGTCAGAGGACTGGATATGACCTAGGCATTATTAGGGGGTGTAAACAAACTGAGCTTGAGCAAGCTCACCCTGGCTTGGGCTTGGCTTAGTTCAGATTATGAGCTCAAACAAGTTATGCTTGAGCCAAGCTCAAGTTCGAAATTGATTTTTGAAATTTCAATCTTTAATAATCATTTTCAGCTAATTAACATAAAAATAGTTCTTTAAAAAGCTTAACATTAATATGATGAATTAACATCCAAATATTTATATAAGATTCTAAATAAATATATATTATATAATATATATTATAAATAAAATAATATAGAATTGAGCTGAGCTCTCAAGCCAATCCCAACTCAAGCTTGGTTTGTTAAGAAAACGAGCTCAATTTTGAGCTCGAACTTGGCTTGTTTTCTAAACGAGCAAGCCAAGTTAGAGCAGCTCTTAAGCCTCAAGCTAAATTGACACCCCTATGGGGAATATGTGGATGTATACACAAACACTTAGGCTGCTTGAATAAAAATATTAAAAAACCAAACATACACATATATAATTAATGATAAATCACATAAAATTATTTTTTTATAATATATTCTCAACTATATTTCGAAATATAATCATTAGCATATTGTTCTTTTTGAAATAGTATGAAAAATATCATATATGATCGTAAAATATTGTATAGAATGATGTTTAACATTGATTTGATATAATAATACAAAATAAGTCATATTTTACTCAGTCTCTAGGTGACTCGTATGGATAATTGGCCTTCATATACAAGTATCCAACCACTTGTCGATCCACAAAATTAATTGTGTCAAAAACTGCATGATGGATACTGCCTAGTGCTATCCAGAGTAGTTTAGAGACCACCTAGGCCTAAATGGCCACCTAGATGTTCTAGGCAGCTGCTTTTTAAAACAGTTGTGACACATCCTAGAAAAAGAAATAGGTTTCAGAATTTAAGGGACCATCTATTTGCAAGAAAGTGAACCTTTAAGTAATCCACTTGGAGGAAATGATCCACTTCCAATATTGGTTGCACGCAAGTGAGAAAATGGGTAGAAAGTGACATGAGGTTGACATATGCCCAAACATAGAGTACACCAACCACAATGAGGTGGAGTTACAACACATGCTATATGGAACCAGCTGAAAAGAATACCTGTGGGAGATCTTCACTTTCAGAAAGTGCACATCTTCCTGTCAAAAGCATGTCTATATGGTTTGTTCGTGGTGTCATTAAAGGAGACTTAGGAGTCATACTGCCAGCTGATGAGGTAGCCATCCCTTGATCAGACTTTGGGCCAAACCGTGTCCTACATACCACAGATGGAAGACTCTTGAGGTCATCCAAGAAACTAGAGTTCTCCACCTCTGGCAAACAATCGAGCATATCTGCCGATCCTCTCCGAGACCAGTCACTGAGTTTTGGAGATGGAACATCAGATTCTTCTGTGATACTTGAGTTGGAGATTTTTGCAACATCTGGGCTTCCGCCAGCATTAGGCAGGTCCTTCTGTGAGTAGGTCTCAATCATCTTCTCCAGAGTCTCAGCAATTCTAATGAGACGGTCATCAACACTTAAGCCTTTCTGATCACACCTATCAGCAACTGCACATATTTTTGAATGATCTTCAACATATAAAGTTGGGACATACTCCTCACAAATTCGGCACATTATTGAACCATCTTCAGAAATATTCTGCTGATCCACCCAGTATCCCCAAGAGATCTTGTGCTGATGCTTGGGAGGAACTGATGCATGCACAGAAGAATCTTCTGAACTTGGCAATTCAGGTGGATTAACTGAAGTAAGATCTGCAACAGAAACTACTTTTCTGTTTGACATCTGCAAAGACTCATGTGCGCCGTCAGATAGTGCATCTTTCTCTTGACTGCTGTCTTTTTGGCTTTTCACTGGAGGAGATGGAAGAGGCTTCCAGGAAGCTATACGTTCCCTGTTTGGAGGAGAATCGATATCCTTTGCACTTTCCACATCCAGAGAAGGGAAGAAATTTGAAGGCTTTATCTCCTGACTTCTTTTCCATTTCAAAGCATGTTGTTCCTGACTGTATGACTTCCTTGAAGCAGCTGCATCATTGGAGCTTCTCACAGAAACAGTGTTATTTCTATCCCTTTCAGGTTTTCTTTTATCAGCCGAATGGATAATTTTTGATTCCTGAATATCATTAACAAGTTCATCCTCAGCAAACCCACTTTCTTTGTGGAACTGAAGCAATCTGGTACATCTTGTAAGGATAAAGAGCATGCGGGTGTGGAGTTTCTTCAGCACTCCCATGGGGAGTTCCTGGCGGTGATCATCCAGATCCTGAACTATGCCTTCACATTGCAGCCAGAACTCATTAGGAGTCATAACCACACAGCTTCGGGCAAGCAACAACAAATCTTCCAAAGTTTCCTTCCATTCTGGGTGACTTTCTGCATTTTTTTCCATTATGCCAACCAGATCCCCAGCAAAGATTGACAAATCGGAGTTCACCTCCGATTTGGCTTTCTCAAATTTTGTCTGAATGACATCCAAAACTTCCTGCAAATGCTAAAAGGGAAGTGAGGAAATAATATACCCTAATCAGCAGTCTCTACAAGTTGTCTCAATATCTCAAACAGAAAATCCAGATGAAAACTCGATAAAAAAAAGCTTCAGAACTTTTCAAAATAGATCGTTACAAAAAAGTTATGGATATACAATATGCTATCACCTTTAAATTATAGAAGACCTTGGAAATCCACAATGTACTCTCACCTAAATTATAAAGCCCCTGAAAATAGAATATACTATCACCTTTAAATTATATAAGCCTCTTGGCTTCCAAAATGGAAATGGTCTCACTCCCTTAGAGTTCAACTCATGTGAAAAGCTCTTTATGTCTGCAGGATGCCTCTTCCTAGGTGCACTAGTAGCCTGCACTATGGCTTTGAAGCGAGGGGATTCAGACTCCTTTGGAGTTTCACAGCCATCATATGAGAACTGCATGAAGTAATTGAATGAAAATAATACTTATTAAAAAATCATAAAAGTTTCTCAGATATCATGTACGTAAAATAACAAAAGAAAATTTTTATCACCTCGACTTCCAACTTGGCTGCAGCAGAACTTCTCAACTCTCCAGAACGGCTCCAAGAAGAATTAATTTTCCCTAAATGGAAAAAAAAATCGAAATTTTGGTCCATAAGATCAATACTGCTTCAAGTAATTCTGGAAAAGCTGTAGCACATATGTAATTTATCATCAAAACATCTTATATGAAAAGGCCATAATGGAGAACAGTCACTTTTGGCATTAGAGCTACAAACAAAACTAACTATGAAAGAAAATAGAATGCAGTGTACAACTGATTTAGAACAAGAATGTACCATGTTGCAAAACCCATCGAAAGCCTAGTAGTATTGAAGGCACAAAACTAAGATAAGGAAATAGAAAATCGCGCATATGAATTAACCAATCTTTTTGATGATGCACACACACGTGAGTCCTTGCAATCAGCTCTAATAAACATTGGAATTGCAAAATGATGCCTAAAAACATGCTGAAGTCCACTGTAAATGGATGTGGATACCAACAATAGGCAAAAGATAGAAATAAGCCCCTGATACATCAAGGAGTGTTTACTGGAAAACAAAGAAGGTGATTCTGAAGCCTCACGAGGCCCGACTGATCTCCCGCCATTTAAGAAATAACATACTTGATTCACTAGGTCTTGTTATTTAGATAATCAAGGAAAGCAATTGTATCGAAAGTTTCACTCTGAAACAAATAAATAAACCCAAAATCATTGGCATTCAGCTGGATCTTCATTAATTTTTTGACAATTTTCAATAGAATGTCCAAGCTGCTTCAACATTTTGGATGCTTTCTGGCTTCTTGCCCATTATTAAACCATCAGTTATAGCAGGGCAGCATTTTTTGGTAAATGAGGAAACTATTTCAATACAATATCTAAAATAAGAAGCTCAAATAGTTATTATTCTGGTCATAATATAATGCATGACTAAGCAAGTGAACAATAAAAATGGACATTCCGATGCATTGCATTCCAATTTTAATGCTCATATTTAAACCTCTGAAGGATAAAGAATAAAAAAATTCTGATCTCCCCATAAGACTGACAGAAATGCCCCCCAACAAAGGTAGCTAAGAGACTGAAACAAGATGTGTAGTAAATAAAAGATGAAACTAGGATTAGTAGCACTGGAGCACACAAAGAAAAAGAAAAAAAAAGATAAAAGATAAAGCAAAGATTGCAGAAATAACATTGCTTTGTGGAATGATCTGCTAAATTTCTTGTACCCTAAACAGTCCATATAGAAGACTGTTACTGAAATAATGAAGATGAATTCTAATCAATGCAAGTCAACCTGTTATCATAGACATTGATGGTGACTTAAATGCCTTTTGAAGCCGTCAAAGCAGCTTTCCAGTAACCAAACGTAACAGAGATGATGATATTCCCACCATTATCCACCCAACACAAGTTATATCCAAAGAAATATCCTTTCTACAACAGATGCAATGATATAAGCAACCAAATCAATATGATATGCTACGAAATATTACATTCGCAAATCTAGCTGTATGAATTTATCTCTCTTATTGAGGATAAACATAATCCCACAATTCAGGCCGCTTAGGATATTTGATATTCACTGTAAATATAAAATCAATCAGAGTTTCTAAAACCGAACGAATTCAAAAAAAAAGAAAAAGAAAAAGAAAAAATCCCCATAATCAAAGGAGAACATACCCATTTGTGCAACAGAGGACTCGGCATTCCTCAACTGCTGCCCAAACCGGAAGTCCGTCCTCGCCCCCCACTCTTTCGCGTGCGACTCCGGCACCTTCTCCAGCCCCCGCACTTCCTTCTTCTTCCCGCTGCCCCTCCCCACCGCAGACCCCAACAAAGAGCCCCCCGGCCCGGACGAGCTCGAGGTCGAGCAACCATCCCCGGAACCCCTCGCCAAATTGCTCGTTCGGATGCCCGAGATCCGGTGATCCGACCGAAGACCCTCCTGGGGCAGCGGCCCGGATCTCGTCTTGATCCGATTCAAACCCAGAGAGGAGGCCAGGATCGGGGACAGCGACCCCGCCGCAGCGCCATCCTTGACCCCTGCAGACCCTTTCCGCAGCTTCGCCGGGGCGGTGAGGGACCCGGCCGACGGCGCCTGCTCCGGCGCGGGGTCCTTGGTCTTGGAGGAGCTCTTCTCCTTCTTCCGATCCTGCTGCTGCTTCTTGGACTTCTTATTCTCGGATCGGGCGGGAGAGGAGTCGACCGCCGTCGGCGTGCGGGGGCTACTGCTGGATCCGTCGGCGCTGGAGGAGTCCGACTTCTTGGAGGAGAAGAAGCGCCCCTTGAACACCATCTCCCTCCTCCGCCGCGGCGTCCGTTGGCTTGTCAGAAGCTGAGCATTTCGGACACGCAGACAGTGAAAAGACGAAGGCGCTTCGCTCTCGCTGCTCTCTCTGGTTTGCTGAAGACTAGACGAGACTGATGGGAGGCGACATCAGCCGCACGATTGCCTCGAGATCCGAATATCGGATTCGGGTTGCTGTACTTTAGTACGTGGGTCAGATGCCGTATCGGATCTACAGGGGAGCGTTACTGATGTGGATCCGAACCCGCAGTGGTTGAAGTTTGACTCGGGCAGGAAGGAGCTTGGACTTTTTAGGAAAAAGAAATGAACCATTTTAGACGAAGGGTGGGAAACAGGTTTTCCCGAAATCGAAGGTGAACAAGTGAAAATTAGTCACCTGCGACAGGAATATTCTTGGAATATCCGATGGTCACGTGCTAGGCAGGGGCAATTTCTTTTTGAATCAAGGATGAGACCAGAGAAAATCTTGGTGGATTTGACTAGCGAGAAAAGATTGAGAGTTACTCAATTTGACCATGTTTCGCTTTATGAAGGACGCCTTCTGCCAGGGCCATCAACGGGCTACATTTTAACTGGGCTTGATTTCATGGATAATGTTTTGTGTAGATAAACTTAAACAAATGACAAATGACAATCCGGGTGCGGCTCAAGACAAACCGGCATCCGGTCACTCTACGCGTCTACCAGGAGACTGCTAACGCTTTTACACCACGGATGATGATCGAAATCCTGCTTCCAATCTGGTGTGTATTGATCAGATCCCAGTTCTAAGACAACACAAGATTATTCCTTCAGTGATGTGTAGTTCATAATTCAATGACTTTTTTCAACAGTAAAATCTAAGCCAAACAATAGGAACTTTCTGCAAGAGAACAACAATTATCAATAACAATTTATCAATGGCGATAACTTTCATCACACAAGAAGGTATCATAGTTCCATATACGAATACAACTTGTGAAAAATGAATAAATACTTGACAAACAAACACCACTTCTGAAAGCATCAAATATCACAGCCAACAAATACTATTTTGTTCTTTCTTATATGAAGTGTCTCCAATCTGCACTGGTTGAAAGAATCACATTTTTTTGCTATGTATTTTGGGAGAATTTGTGAAAGAAATTTGGACATTCATAGAAAACAGTCTGGCCTCCGTCAGCTGATCGTAGCTGCACTAAGGTTTAGAAGAGACTTGTCAGACAGAACTACCAAAGCAAATTTAGATATTCATGAAGGATAAGGATGTGTTTGGTTTAGGATTAACTAGTCATACTATAACTAATGTTTTAGAACCAAACGTCTACTAACTAGTATAACTAATGTAACTCACCCAAAAACTAACACTAGCGAAGCACTAGTCATACTAACTTCATACTAAATCTAAACACCTACTACCTAGCATGACTAACTAGTATGACTAAAACCTTAGTCATACTAAGATGACATCATTTCAAATCAAATGCAATGTAAGCAATTGTTGAGTTGCATGAAGAACCAATAGATATGATCATTTATTTGTTTCATGCAATATTCAAGTTGTGGGTGATTGCATTGAGGACATATTTCATTCACCTAAAGCATACATATACACAAAATGAAGTTATGAATAAAATCATATGGTGCAGAACTGTCCATTTTTTTTGTTGAGAGAAACCTTCACTTACAATTTCTTTGTTGAATTTTCACTATTAGGACCACTTTTCGAAAATAGTGACTCAATCTTAAAGTTCCCTTCTAATGTCCTGTGACAAAAAAAAATGCAATAATGTCATTTAGTTCATCTCAACTTCATAAATCAAAGGGTTGACAATAAGGAAGCAAGAGCAATTGTCAAAAACAAAAGACAATCATAGTAATCCAGAAACAAAAAAATTAGAAACTTCTACAGATAGTATTACAACTTGGGCAGAAGTGAATATAGGTTGCAACTATTGCAATGACATGAAGAGGCTATACAATATATCATAAATATAGGAATGGAATGATAAATTGGAAAAGCCAAGGAAGCATGCAAAATTAGTTAATGGGATCTTACTACCAAAATAAGACTACAAGAACTTACTAACATGATATGTTCACATATATGCCAAGACTTGTCACGCTTGTGATAAGCTTGATTGCAAAAGCTCACTGAGAATAAATTTAAACAAAATGGAAATTAAGAATAAATATGTCAGGTATTATACAATGCTTCATCTATTAGTTTATCAACTATGCCCCTTCTCAAGCCAATCTCTAACTATAAAATGCAAAAGATAGACAGTAAAATAGCGTAATAATTTACATATAAAAACCAAACAGAAGCAAAAAAATGTTGAATCCATTAAAAACTAACAACAAAGCAGCTAGCAAATTGTTCATCAGAAAGAATGAGATTCTTTTGGATATAAAAACAAGTCACATAAAGAACCCCCAAACAACTAATGTGAATGATTCCAAAATACTAGAAAACCAAAAGGCTTCCTAAACTCACTAGAAAATGATACTGCTGAAGTTTATAGCCAAAATCTGAGCATAAACCCCAATCAAGATTTTCTTGTCAAAAAAGATAGCAGCTTGAACAAAGAAAAGATGAATAATAACAAGTTTGGATAAATTCAAGATGATCAACAAAAAATAGAAACTTCTCTCTATTAAAATATTGGCACCCAAGCTTCCTTAATATGAGATGAGGAACGGCAACTAAGACCTGCAGCAGGCAACTTGTTACTCACAACTGCTCTCATGGTTTATAATCTACAAAGAGAAGGACATTGAAGTAGAAGATTAAAAATTTATAGTGGGAAAGACATACCACAGTAGTAATAGTGTAGATCTCCTCCGTATCTCTAAAAAAAATGACTTCATATTAGAAAATAATTAAACAACAAGAGCAAAAGAAGAAACTAACTCAGAAAGAACAATATATTGCTGTAAGGCAGTCTTACTAATAGCAAACATATAAAGATCGATCCGCCTATTAATGCAAATAGAATCAAGGCTAACCAAAGCCGTTTATGCATTGGAGAAAATGAGCCAAGGTTTGTTCTGCATCCATAAAAAGTTCAATTTCATCAAACATTCAACCATCAATTTTTGGTTCCATAAAAAAACTAATTTTTTATCATAGAACATCCCAACATGACTTAAACCTGACTAGGATTCTTGTTCAAATATATATCTAGATTGGCAAGCATCAAAGCGAGAATGAAGCGAAGGAGAAAGGTGTACCTTCAGCAGCACGCTCCAAGCCGCAGAGCCGGCAACTAGCAAACCTGACAGAGTTCAAAGGGAGCAGGTTCCAGCACATGCTGCAGAACAAGAAGTCGCGCCTGTGCCTGTGCGCCATCCTCCCTAACTCTGACAGTACAGCAAAAAACCAATGCTTGTTTACTCACACACAAAGTTTCCAGGAAAAATGAAGAATTGGATTCAAAACCTACCAATCACTTAAACAAAATACAAATACACGCCAAAATCGGAAACTGAAACATCTTTCAAAGACGAAGGAAGAGGGAGAGAACAGCTCGGAAGGTCTCCGAGGAAGATATAGAGGGCAAGGGAGAGCTTGAAAACGGAGGGAAAGAGGCTTATCGAAGCGGCGGCGGCCCCCAGACCAGACGTGAAGGAGCGAGAGAACGAGGGCCTTTGGCCCTCCACGCGCGCCTAGGATGGGATTAAAAACCCGTTAACCCGTTAAATCGGATTTCGGATCCAAAATCGTAAATTATCATTGGCCTACATTTTTCTCAAAAGAATTCAAATTAGATGAAATTAGAGAAATTAAAATTTTAATTCCCTCAATTTTGATATTTAAGTATCTAATAATATTTTAAAATTATTTAAATGGTTTAATTTTAGATTTAAATTCCGAATTGAATCAAGCCCAATTCCCAATTTGAATTGTTTGGGCTGGCCAACACATAAAAACAGTAGTTCCGACCAGGTCAGAAATGGAGAATTTCTCATCCAATTCCTGGCATCGGCTCCCGTCACCCATCTTTTCCCTGGCTTCGTTCACTCGTTGCGCACGGCGCTATGGACCTCTTCGTCGCCGCATTGCAGCGGCGCCAGCGCCACCCTTGCCGCCACGACTCTCACCAGCCTCGCCATCGTCGAGGTAAACAAGGGCCTGTTTGGTATAAGATTAAAGTCAAGAATAATAAATTATTTTTATAAACTAATATTTTTTTATTAAAATTAAGACTTTAATAATTTAAAGTTCAAAAAACTATTTAATTTTTTATAATAATTTAATTTAATAATAATATAAAATAATAAATATTAATTTTATAAATAAAAAAATTTCTAAAAAAAATTAACCTGATCCTGACCCATTCCAAACACAGCCCAAGTGTTCAATCGGCGCCCACCCTGCCGCGATTCCAGCTCTGGTCGCCGTGCTCCGTGACGGCGAGAGCTGGGAGCGTCGGCGACGACGCTCTTCGTGCTCTGCTCACTGCCGAAGAACCGCAAACGCATCGTCCGCTAAGGGGCCGTTCCGACGTTGTCAGCCTTCGCTGCCTCAAGTTCTGAGAGGGCTGTGGAAGTCCTCGTCCTGCTCGCGAAGTGCTGAGAAGGGAGAGAAGAGATGAAGCGAATCAAAGGATTAGTGGAAATTCTCGTCAGAATCCTGAAAGACGGAAACTTGCGGGCAATTGAGCACGCTCTTGCGGTGCTTAACTTCGCGTGCATGGATGATAAAAAGATGAACTTTGAGGTGAGGAAAGAAGGCATTTTGGAGATCTGCATCGAATTGATAAAGAAGGAAATAGGGAAGATCAGGAAGAACGCCATTGAATTGGTGCGGACCATCGAGATATGAAGCGAGGTGAGTTGTGCTGCGATGGTTTCATCTAGTCTTCTGTAAAAACGATGGTGCCTTCATTGCCTTAGTTTCATCTTTATGGCTTCTTAGGATGTAGTTGGGTTAGTATTGTATAATCAGAATAACAGTTAATGTTTATATCAGAGTAAAGGTTGTAGCTTTGTTAACTTAACCTATAGCTGTTCTTGTGGCAATGAAATCCTGATGATTTACATTGGTTCTGATGATTCATAGTGTGCAATTTTAAGATTAGAGAGCTTGATTTGCTGGTATTGCTGCTCCCTTTGTTGCTGTGAATGGAAACTCTGTTCTTGAGTTTATCTACTGTGTGAGTTGCAATCTTCTATTTGAAATGCTCGAATCAGTTTGATCTTTAACATTCGAAGTCTTTCTTTTGGGATATTGATATGTAAACGGTTGTGGAATTTATATTCGTCTTCTGTATCAGGATGCACCGAAATAATTTAGAAGGCATCGTCTATTTGGTTCACTTGGGAATTTATCTTGGACCAATTTATCTTCTTTAATTGATTGAATATTTTTTTAAAAAAAACTATTATATTTTTTTTCTAATTTATCAAATATTATAAATATGTAATTTTGATATTATTTATATTTTTAATTATCAAAATATGTGTAATTAGTTTACTAATTTAATATTTATATTTATTTACAAAATAAATATAAATAAAGTTAAAAATGACGATAATTTCATCTATTTAAAATTGAATGATTATATCTTCAAATTTAACCAAACACTAGAATTCTAAAATTTGATAGAGTTAAGTGATTTTCATTTACATTGCAAACAACTGAATTTACGAAATTATGAGAATTAATAATTTCTCTTTTTCACTCTAAGACACCATTTGATTCGGGATCAAAATCAAAATCATGATCAAGATTATTGAACCACTTTTATAAACTAATATTTTCTTATCAAAATTAACGTTTTAATAATTTAAAGTTCGAAAAACTATTTAATTTTTTATAATAATTTAATTTAATAACAATGTAAAATAAGTAATATTATTTTTACAAGAAAAAAATTAATTTTAAAATGGGTTGATTCTGATCCTAATCTCAAACCAAACGGAGCCTAAAAAAGCATCCAAATACCGAAATTTATCTATTTGACCACTTCCCTCAATTTCTTGGAATTGGTCGAATTAACAATTCACCTAATTTTGGATCTAGAATTGATCCAAACAACCCCTATATTTTTTCTAAAATATTAAAAATTAAGGGTACAAAGACAATATTACATTTTAGTTAGACAAATAATGAGCGCATTTGCATCCTAAAAATGTAAATATTAGGAGGTATCGTATTTCACTTAGTTCAGATGGACTAATGCCTTAGATCTTTTTCGAGTTGCATACGACATAGTTGTTGCCTTTTGAATTTTAATGATAATCAAATTAGCATTTAACAAATTTCTTTGTTTTGATAAGTTTCAGAATTTGCATTGATTATCCATATTTGTGAAAGATTGAGTCTTAAAATTAAAACTTGAAGATGTTGATTCAAAAATAAAGAATATAATAACTTGAAAATAAAAGTTAAAGATCAAGTTAAGAGCTAAAAAAATATTCAAAAGATTAATATCGATATCGATTAGGTTCAGATTTTTATTTATTTTAGTCATGTCGAAGATTTATTTTGAGATCATTTTGTTTAAAGTTCTGTAACATTGCTACAGTAACTACTACAATAATTACTGTAGCAATTATTATAATACCAAACATCCAATTAACAACTAGACATCCGATTGCCATATTAGTTCAAAAAAATTGGACATTTGGTAGGATTTTGAGCCAACTATATAAAACTACAACCGATCATCCAATTGTCTAAAATGAATATCCAGTTAATTGAATATGTGTGAGCAATGGCTAACTTTCTTATCATTGGAGCGAACCAAACGATGAAATTTCACTCCCAACAGCTTTTTTCGACCTGAGGATTATAAATAGGCATGTTTGGGCTTTTCTAAATAAGATTTACAATTTCACCTATTATTTATAAAAGAGATCAAGCCTCATATCTTCTATCCAATAAATATTCTAAATTTTTCAATCTCAAAGTAAATTCTCATTGCCCTCGTTTTCAACTTTTTGATTGATTTTGTAATGAGCTTAAAATGTATTTTTTTTTTCTCTCTACTTGTAAACAATTGTAGGTATTAGAAGTGTGAGAGTATAAATACTCTAGTGTGGAGTGAATCTTCTCGATAAAAGAAAATTTGGTTTATAAGGGCATAGCTTCACCCTCACAAAATGACACTCTAGTTTGAAGTATGATGTAAAGGTTTTGTTTTGTCTTAAAAAACGACATCACTAGTGAAGTGATCCAAATCCTCAAAAATGAGGTAGAGACTGTGGAGTAAATGTGATTAGTCACTAAATTATGTAAAAATTACAGTGCATTTTTCTCCTTACTATATTTTACTTTTATAACATTTGTGGTTGAGAAAATGTGTATGAGATTACTTGAATTTTTGAATAGTAAATTATCTTAGAAAATACTATTAGGGTTTGATCTTATTTATTTAAATTTATATTTGTATTTCAAAATCTCTTTAATTCTCCCTCAAAAAGATGCCATATGGGTCAATAATAGCCTATCTTTGGTCATTTTATGCAGCCCTAGCCGAGCTAGGCTAATATGTGTATCATATGTAGCATCATCGATTGGATCATAGGTGGGGTCATGTTTGTCATAATCTTTCAAGACTTGATATTGAAGTGAAACTTCTACCGAGAGATTATGATGACTTGGGTGGTCTTATCTGTTGGAGTGTACCTTGCTCATGGCATGCAGCTATGACTCATATTGTTGATTCTATAGATTTTGCATGATTTTGCATCTAAATCTTAAGAAACTAGGTCAGCTATTGGACAACAGTGGTCATGGTCTGAAACTCCTAGTGGCTTACTATCACACGGCTAAACTTCTACCCTGAAATTTTACCAGTGATGGCGCCAAGGTTTGCCCACCTCAACCCGCCAAACTCGCACAAGCCCACAAGAGCATAGAGGAGAAGAGAAGTACAGCAACCTTACCAATCTTTTATTGCTCACATAAAAGGAATATAACTCTTAATACGGAGTGACACTACAAGTCTCGTCCTCCGCATTAAGAGTTATATTCCTTTTATATGAGCAATAAAAGATTGGCAAGGTTGTTGTACTTCTCTTCTCTTCTATACTCTTGTGGGCTTGTGCGAGTTTGACGGGCTGAGGTGGGCGAACCTTGGCACCATCACGGGCAAATTTTTAGGGTAGAAGTTTGACTGTGTGACACTTACTAAGTTGGAGGGACCAAATGCTACATCAAAAATTGTTAACAGGGGGACGCCTGAGGCTACTGCTATACTAGTGGTCGAATCATCGAGTTGACTTGTTGAGTCGGCTCACTTGATCCACGGGAAGAGTCGTGACTCTGTCCATGCTAGAACTATCTACCCTCCATGCTAGTTTTTGGATGGCGAAGACCTTATTGCTTTTGAAGGTATAGTTGGAGGATCATCAAAAATATTCTAAATTAACGAAGAAGAGGAGAGGAGTAGCTCCCAATAAATATTGCAACTATTGATAGAGCCCAATTTGCTACTGATAAGCTCCTCAAGACCTTAATTCATTAGGTTATTATTTCGCCAATTTGTAAGAGAAAAAAACAACGAAGGAGACTACTAAGAATGTTTTTGCTCCAAAACTCAAATTAGTAAATATCTCGATTAGAATAGTGGAGAAAAAAAATTGACAACAAATGACCAAATCTTAGATTTCTCAAAATTAATTTTTGAATGTAATTATATATTAGATTCCATAATTATTTAGTTTATATTATGCAAAACAAAGATATCCGAACTTCTCATACCTTAATGTCAAACTAGGTCATCGGTTAGAGTATATTGCGTCATAGTTGGGTTCAACCCTTACATTCGGTGGATACAATTCAATGCGTTATTCGAATTAAAATCAAATAAATTAGAATCTTCTTGACTCCCTGTTAGATCAACCGGCCAAAAAATCAGTCAGCAAAATAAAACTAAATAAACCAAAACCAACTTAACCCTCTGTCAGGTTGACACCCCAGCTTTCAATCATCACATCAACTCAAACTCGATACAAGGTGTCATATGTAATTTCATTAAAAGTGACATGCGAAAGAAATTCATTAAATGTGCCAAAACAATCCAGAAATATTCATGTCAGATCATTGAGAAAAATAAAGAACACGGAAGCGTATCTGATTCCATTGGGTAGATTAAAGAAGACTGACACCCAATCAAGTCCACTGTGCTCCGGCGACCGGCAGCGGAGACGGCGGCGTGCGGCGCTGTTGCACGCAGGCGTCGAGATTAAAGAAGACTGACACCCAGTCAAGTCCACTATGCTCCGGCGACCGACAGGGGAGACGGTGGCGTGCGGCACTGCTGCACGCAGGCGTCGTACGCAGGCAGCACGGGACCCGGCAGCAGGCGTCGTGTGCAGGCGTCGTGCGCGGGTAGGCGTCGTGCGCAGACAGGCGTCGTGCGCAGGCAGGCGTCGTGCGCAGGCGTCTCGGGCTGCGGCGGCGCCTGCTTCAGTCTGACGGCTCGGGGTGACAACGACCGGAGGCGTGGGAGAGCACGAATCTGACGACGCCGGACGACGTGACGGCCTGGCAGCCGTGGCCCAGCAGTGACGATGGCGTAGCAGCGAGGAGGCCGGACGGCGTCATGGCGTGGCAGCGCGGCGGCCTGGCGGCGGCGGCGGCGGCGGAGCTGAGGGAGAAGATGGCGGTGCTGGAGGAGTTAGGGTTAGGGTTTTGGGATGAGGTCTTCTGACTATTTGAAATTTTTCCCCACGATGGATCTAGGGTTTCTTTGTCTTTTATATGAAATTCCACAGTCAGGGACCACACCCATAAATCTTAATGGGTTAATTGTTAATTAGTCCATCAATAATTAACAATTAAACCCCAGAAATTCTACACATTCACAATTTAACCACCACACTTATATTTTAGATGACAAAGACCCTAAATTAAATAGATCACCTCAATTGGGTCCTTATACCATATAATAGAAATATATATACAATAATTTCATGCAATACATGTACGTCTACATGTCCTTATGCATAAATGTACATGATTTATAGTCCAAATTCTAACAATCTCCCACTTGGACTATATATAACCATATACATATAACTTCTATTGCATATACATCTCTACATCTTTAATGTGTACACAACTAGAAAAGTCATCTAAACCGATTCCGTCCATTAGTCTCACTAACACAAGGACCAAAGAGGCAGTCGTTACTATTGTTTGCAACTAAACCCACATTAATCTCATGCATCAATTTAACTAAATGACATAAATCAAGTGTGGATGTGTAGCATGGAAATTACATGTAATGTGATCTGCACATGCCTATTTCCAACTGGTCCAACTTTAACCAAATGACATCAAAATTCAGAGTAAATATTGAAAACTGAAAATAACTGAATAATTTATTAATGTCATGACATTAAGTACAGTACCAAGCATAAATAAAAACACAAACTCTCACTAAATCAAATGGCATCAAATGCAACAACACCCATATTTGTAACATGATCATGAAAGGTCTTATGTGCTAATGCCTTAGTGAGCGGATCTGCAATCATAGAGTTTGTTCCTACATGCTCAATACTAATTAACCTACTCTGAATTCTTTCCTTCACAACAAGGAACTTAATATCTATATGCTTAGACTTTGAAGAGCTCCTGTTGTTATTTGAGTACAAGACTGCTGCTCTACTGTCACAATGCAACTTAAGTGGCCTTTCAATACCATTAACTATTTGCAGTCCTGAAACAAAGTTTCGCAGCCACATAGCATGATTAGATGCCCCATGACAAGCTACAAATTCAGCCTCCATAGTGAAAGATGCAACGAGTGTTTGTTTGGCACTCTTCCATGAAACTGCACCTCCAGCTAGCAGAAAAAGATAGCCAGATGTCGATTTACGACTGTCTTGGCATCCAGCAAAATCGGAATCAGAAAACCCAATGATGTCAAGTCTGTCCGACTTCCTATATGTGAGCATTAAATCCTTTGTGTTTTGTAAGTATCTGAAGACTCTTTTGGCTGCTACCCAATGTTCTCTTCCTGGATTAGCTTGATATCTACCAAGCATTCCAACAATATATGCGAGGTCAGGACGGGTGCAAACCTGCGCATACATAAAGCTCCCTACCGCTGATGCGTAAGGAATATTTTCCATAAACTTGGAATCAATATCAGTTTTGGGACACTGGTTCAAACTAAATTTATCTCCTTTAGATATGGGGGTATCATGTGGCCTGCAATTTTGCATGCTAAATCGTTTTAATAGACTTTCAATGTAACCCTTCTGTGATAATCCTAAAACTCCTCGTGAACGATCACGATGAATTTGGATCCCTAATACGAAGGATGCTTCACCAAGATCTTTCATTTTAAATTATTCCGAAAGAAATTTCTTGGTTTCTCGAAGCAGTTCTACATCACTACTAGCAAGCAAAATATCATCCACATATAAGATTAAGAAAATAAATCTACTCCCACTGAACTTATGGTATACACAATATTCAACAGGGTTCACTTTAAACCCAAATGAGAGAACAACCTGATGAAACTTTTGATACCATTGACGGGAAGCTTGCTTAAGCCCATAGATGGATTTCTTAAGTTTACAAACCAATTGGCTAGATTCGTTGGAATCCAACCCCTCCGGTTGTAACATATAAATTGTTTCCTCAATGTCTCCATTAAGAAAAGCGGTCTTTACATCCATCTGATGTAACTCAAGATCAAAATGCGCTACAAGTGCCATGATGATCCTAAAAGAGTCTTTCGAAGAAACTGGAGAGAAAGTCTCTTTATAGTCAATGCCTTCCTTTTGGGTGAATCCTTTGGCGACAAGACGAGCTTTATATCTTTCTACATTACCTTGTGAATCCCTTTTGGTTTTAAAAATCCATTTACAACCAATAGGTTTCACACCTTCAGGCAATGAAACAAGATCCCAAACGTCATTGTCTTTCATGGATTGCATTTCCTCACCCATGGCATTAATCCACTTTTGAGAGTTGGAACCATTAACTACTTCATGGAAGGTGAGTGGATCCTCTCCCTCTAAGCCAATGTTATTCTCATGTTCCTGAAGAAAAACAACATAATCATCTGAAATTACTTTTCTCCTTTCTCTAGTGGATCTTCTTAAAGGCACAGGCTCTTCTTGAATTTGAGTATGTTGAGTTTGATCCACATTTTCCTCATGAATAATGGTTTGAGGAATAACTGGATGATCTTGATGAGTTGGAAGTTCAGCATTGTCTTGGATTTGTACCGGATGTTGTTGAATCATGTTAGGAATGAAAGCTTGATCATGATCAACAACTACTGTAGGAAAAGGAATATTTTCCAACTCCTCCTCAAACACAAAACCTTTAACATTATCTTCCCCCCCAAACTCAACATCCTCAAAGAACCGAGCATTTCCCGTCTCAAAAAATGTTCTTGTTTTAGGATCGTAGAATTTAAATCCCCGTGATCTTTCAGCATATCCTACAAAATAACTACTAACAGTTCTTGCATCCAGTTTCTTTTCATTTGGCTTATAAGGCCTTGCTTCAGCTGGACATCCCCAAACTCGTAAGTGCTTTAAGACAGGTTTCTTACCCGTCCATAACTCATAAGGGGTTTTGTTAGCAGCTTTTGTAGGAACTCTATTGAGAATATACATTGCGGTCTTTAATGCATCTCCCCATAGTGAGTGAGGTAAAGTTGTACGACAAATCATACTTCGTACCATATCCTTAAGGGTTCTATTTCGTCTCTCAGCTACACCATTCATGTTCGGAGAACCCGACATGGTGTATTGAGGAACGATCCCACACTCACTAAGAAATCTAGCAAATGGACCTGGACGTTGTTCACCTGATCCGTCGTACCTTCCGTAGTATTCACCACCACGATCAGATCTTATAGCCTTAATTGATATACCATGTTGGTTTTCAACTTCGGCTTTGAACAACTTAAAAACATCCAATGCTTGTGATTTCTCATGAATTAAATATAGGTAGCCATATCGAGAGTAATCATCTATGAATGTGATAAAATATTGTTGACCATTCCAAGAAGCTGTAGGGAACGGTCCACAAATATCTGTATGTATCAAGTCTAAGACTTCCTTAGCTCTCTCAGCTCCTACTTTGCTCTTATTTGTAGTTTTTCCCTTTATACACTCAACACAAATATTATGATATGAATCATCAAGTTTTTCAAGAATTCCTTCTGACACAAGTCTGTCAATTCTCCTTTTAGAGATATGACCCAAACGCTTATGCCATAATTTAAAGGAATTTTCATTTGAAAATTTGCGTTTAGTGCCTTTTGTTTCAGTATTATGGGACTCACTGTATGAACTTTCTATATGAAGCAAATAAAGGTTGTCATTATTAGTTAAATGACTGGTTCCATACAACACAGAATTAAAATAAATATCACATTTTCTATTACCAAATGAACAAACAAATCCTTCTTTATCCAAAATAGAAATTGATATCAAATTCCATCTAAAAGACGGTACAATAAATGTATTATTTAATTCTAAATAAAAACCAGTACGTAATAACAACCGAAAAGTCCCAATGCCCACAACTTCAACCCCTTTTCCAGCCCCCATATAGATGTACTTCTCGTCATCATTTGGCTGTCGGGAGTTCAGGCAACCCTGCATAGATATACTTATGTGAGTTGTGGTAGCCGAATCCAACCACCAAGTATATCTGGGTACTGAAACTAAATTAACTTCAGAATTAACAAGAGCAAAAGATGGACCTTTCTTCACTCGCCAAGCGTGAAATTTGGCACAATCTTTCTTAAAATGGGAAGAGTCCTTGCAAAAGAAGCATTTCTTTTCCTTATGTCCCTCGGACGTATTTTTCTGCTTCTTTTGCAGTTCCTTCACCGCAACATCTTTAGTTTTTCTCTTCTTGCCTTGTCCGTAAGAAGATGATGCCAAATGAGCACTCTCGGTTTTATATTATTTCATCCTGTCTTCCTCTTGCACTAAATGAGAAATGAGCTCATTCATTATCCATTTCTCCTTCTGACAATTATATCTCACTTCAAATTGACTGAATTGCGGAGGAAGAGAAATCAACACTAAATGAATGAGCAAGTCTTCCGAAAGCTCTAATTTTATTATTTTTAATTTCCCTGCAAGATTAAACATTTCGAGAATATACTCTCTTATGTTCCTGTTACCCTTGTACCTCATGAAAACAAGTTTTCTTAAGGCTGCACTTGTTTCCACCTTATCGCTTTTCATATAGCGCTTTTCAAGGGTTTCAAGGAACCTTTTAACATCAGTCTCCTCAGACATAGTGTCCAAAAACGTCTCTAGGATAGCATTTTTCATTATCATAAGACTCAAGCGGTTAGAGCGTTCCCACCTCTCAAAAGCTCTCCTATCATTAGCAGAGCTTTCATCTGTAAGAGGTGCAGGACGTGGCTCCCTCAATGCTAGGTCAAGATCCATACATCCCAAGACTATAGTTACCTTATTTTTTCAAGTCTTAAAATTGCTCCCATTGAGCACTAGAATGCCATTGATATTGGCAGTGACAGCAGAAGCATTCACAAAGTCAACTGAAAGAGAACAAAAATTCAAAACACAATCAGCTCACAAAAAGAAATTAAATCTCATCTCAAGATACCTAGCACAATATTGAAATTAAGTCTTTGGACAAAATTCAATTTGTAAGTGGTACTCTTGGTGTGGCAATCAAATATTGACAATAAAGTCCTGTCAAATAATAAGCCTTTCTTTGGACCGACTTATTACCCACATGGATAAAACCAAATAATTGTCACATATTTATTACCACAAATATGCTTTAATTTCGGCCAAATAATAACCTTCCTTTGGGCCGGTTATTACCCGCATGAAACTTCAAGCATGTAATGTCTTCCTAATATTTTTAGTTTAATTCAATCTACACAATAGAGGTTACTTTGGAAACATATTGCTTGAACCAAATTAAATAAAAAATATTAGTAACTGAATCCATCAGAACAATATATGAATTTTGTAACACAAAATAAGCATACTTTACAACATGAATATAAAAATTCATTATTCTGTTTACACAAACAACTTTAACATGCTTCTTAAATTTAAAAAAGTAAAATATATATTTGACATTCATTCTCAAAAATCCAACATGAAACCTGGCTCTGATACCACTTGAAAGAAATTCATTAAATGTGCTAAAAAAATCCAGAAACATTCATGTCAGATCATTGAGAAAAATAAAGAACACGGAAGCGTACCTGACTCCATTGGGTAGATTAAAGAAGACTGACACCCAATCAAGTCCACTGTGCTTCGGCGACCGGCAGCGGAGACGGCGGCATGCGGTGCGGCGGCGTGCGGCGCTGCTGCGCGCAGGCGTCGTGCGCAGGCAGCACGGGACCCGGCGGCAGGCGTCGTGTGCAGGCGTCGTGCACGGGCAGGCGTCGTGCGCAGGCAGGCGTCGTGCGCAGGCAGGCGTCGTGCGGCAGGCGTCGTGCGCAGGCGTCTCGGGCTGCGACGGCGCCTGCTTCGGCCCGACAGCTCGGGGTGACGACGACCGGAGGCGCGGGAGACCACGGATCTGACGACGCCGGACGGTGTGACGGCCTGGCAGCCGTGGCCCAGCGGTGACAACGACGTAGCAGCGAGGAGGCCGGACGGCGTCACAGCGTGGTAGCGCAGCGGCCTGGCGGCGGCGGCGGCGGCAGAGCTGAGGGAGAAGATGGCGGCGCTGGAGGAGTTAGGGTTAGGGTTTTGGGAGGAGTTCTTCTGACTGTTTGGAATTTTTTCCCACGATGGATCTAGGGTTTCTTTGTCTTTTATATGAAATTTCACAGTCAGGGACCACACCCATAAATCTTAATGGATTAATTATTAATTAGTCCATCAATAATTATTAATTAAACCCCAGAAATTCTACACATTCACAATTTAGCCACCACACTTATATTTTAGATGACAAAGACCCTAAATTAAATAGATCACCTCAATTTGGTCCTTATACCATATAATAGAAATATATATACAATAATTTTATGCAATACATGTACGTCTACATGTCCTTATGCATAAATGTACATGATTTATAGTCCAAATTCTAATAACATGAGTCTTTCATTTATTCAACGCATCACGTAAGCTTTGGATAGATAATAATACATAAAGTGAGATTTTTTTCGTGAATTATATTAATAAAATTGACCTCAAATTATCTCAAAATTCACTAACATCTTTCATCAAATAAAACATTTGAAATATCTTTTGATATTGTGCTGCATTCACCATTTCTCGTCTTTATGGGTAAAAAGTCAAATTGTGACCACTGAAAACTTGATTCAAATTTAAAATCAGAATATTATAAATTTATGCTAAATCAAAAAATAAAAAATAACAAAAGTAAATGATGGTCGCGGCCAACATATCAGTTTTTATTTTTTTTATTATTTTTCTTTTTGTTGTTCTACTTATTTGAATTTAAAAATATGCCCAACAATAATAAAATATTTAATTTAAAATAATTTTATTTTTGAATAGTATTAGAGAAGGATTTAAGTTTGGATTTTAGGATCAATTTTAGGACTCACGAAAACTGAAATGTTTAGATTATTTTGATTATTTTAACTATTTTAAATATTTTATAATTTAAAAATATTAAAATTGTAAAACAATTTATAAAGTTATTTTATTATAGTGTTAGCTGAAACTAATACATTTTGATCGAAATATTTTGATTTTGACTAAAATTTAAGACTTTGATGTTAAGTAGGGCTTGGAATAGGCCCAATTTAAATGAATTTGGGTAGGCTCAAAGTCAGCTTGCATGAACTTAAGGCGGACTGAAGCCCATTATAGCCTACTAATTTTTATATTAAGTCTGTTTACATGTTAAATTTATATTAAGTACATTAAGACCCGCTAATATCTATATTTATTGTTTCTAATAATAATTTAAAGTGGTACTTAAAAATAAATTAACATATTAGTAAAGTTGTGCTTAAACAGATTTTTAATGGGTCTCCAATAATTTCTCTAAAATAAATTTAAAATTCAATGAGTTATCGATTAATGCCCGTTAGATATTTTGGATAGACTTTTAGCAGGCTCGGCTCATGAGTCCAACGGACCTGGAATCCATTAATAGCCCTAATGTTAAGTACTTGACTTAGTATTTTGGCCTTGAGGTTACGCCAATAATGATAACAAGTAGGAGGGGAATGAAAAAAAGGTTTTGATACTTGAATTGTAGTCCAACTCTAGACCCTTGAATTTTGAAGTTAAGTGTCTAGATTAGTCACACCCTGCGGAGATAAGTTCAGTTTATCAGCTCAAATGAATCTAGTTTGATCCAAACTCGAGTGCTTCAGTTAAAATCATGAATTTAAATATGATATATATATATAATGGGTATAAATCTTATCGATAGGATTTTAATATTAATCTTATTAGATTTTTAAATTATTAAATTTATCTAAAAATTAGTATATCATTTAAGATTTAAAACTTAGAGTTTAGGATATACTAAAGAGTATACTAATCTCTAGATAAGTTTAATGGTTTAAAACATAATAGGATAAAAGTTAAAATTCTAAACTTTAAACCGTAAATTCTAAACTCTAAATTTTAGACATTTAAAGTTAGAATATACTAATTTATAGATAAATATAATGATTTATAACATAATAGGATTAAAGTTATTTTATATCCATTATATATATATATTACATATAAATAAAAAATATAAAAAGAATGTGTCAAACTCTAGAATAAGAATTGAAGGAGTCAATTCCACCTTAAACTCATCTTACTAAGAAAACCGAGTTTAATTTTAAGCTCGAACTTGGCTCATTTTCTAAATCAATCAGTTGAGTCTGAATAATTTGTAAGTTTCGAACTAAATCTACATTCTACTCACAATTACAACGATAAAAACAAACATGTTTGCATTAATTAATAAAAACACAAATTGAAATATATGTTACACCTTAAAAAGAATATATCTTCTGGAGATACGTTATGTAGGACAAATTTTTTTTTCTCAACACTTAATGTCCCAACAGCAAAAGCAAAATCTTTGCCTTTTTAAGCTCTCGGCACAAAAATTAATCAAATTAGAAGAAAGAGATTTATTACTCAGAGCACACTACAATAAATCATAGTATTTTTTTTGAAACATATTCCAAAAATATAAAAAATGTTAGAAATTTTTTTTTATATATATTTTTTCCTGACGCTTCTCAAATACTAGAAAAGGCCATTGGGAACTTTTCCCAGTTTTTTTAAAAATACGGGAAAAATATGTTCTCGGTGTTTTTGCCCATTTTTTATGAAAACGTTAGGAAATTTTTTTCTAAGTTGTGGAAAACGCTGCTATAATTTACTACACTAATTGCTACAGTAATCGCTACAGTCTTGCCATAGTAATCTAAATCCGTTTGGTTTGGCATCAAGATCAGGATTAGTCCATTTTAAAATTTTTTTCTTATAAAATTAATATTACTTATTTTACATCATTATTAAATTAAAATATTATAAAAAATTAAAATAAAATTTCAAAATTTAAATTATTGAACCGATATTAATTTATAAAAATAGTTCACTAATTTATAAAAGTAGTTCACAATTATTGGATGAAACATAGCACCAAAACAATTTGAAACAAGGATTTGGAGAATTTCAAAAGAGGAACCATGGGAGGCTCCTCCAGCGATGGCTCATCGAGATGGAGTTGTGCATCCTCAGCCACCAATCCCTTCCTCTCCCTGGGGACGGTCTCCTTCTTATCCTCCTCAGCCTTATCCACCTTCTCTTTGGTCATCATGCTCACATCACCAGCTCCTTTCACCACCTCGTTGAATGCATTCGAGAACCATGTTGCCCCTGTTGATACATATTGGTTGCTCATAAGGGCTGATCCGGCAATGCTGGCTTTCTGCTCTGCAACAGCAAAGGCAAACTCGATGATCTCAGAAAGCTGGCAGTATTGTTCAAGGCTTAACAGTTAACCCACTTAAGCATCAAGGTTAAATTGATCGTGTATACAAAAAAGATGGTATATTCTCACAAACCTGTCCAGCAGTTTTGTTCAAGGCCCAGTTGAATGCAGGCTGGTCATTTGACTTAATTTCTAATTCATCGCTAAGACTCTTGATCCTGCAAACGGAAGTATCAATTAGTAAAAGTGACAAAAAGATTTCCAATCACAAAGGTCATGTTCTCTTCTATGCTTGGCCAGAAATTGGCAAGCCTCACAGCTTTGCTTCTGTTTCTACTACAGTGTGCATGCATAACATGACTTATTTTAAGACAAAGTGTTCTAGCTTGCAACTCTGCAATCTCGAGAAGCAATAGACATTCTCTTTCTACGGTTGTTGTTTCTACCTGTAAAAGAAAATGAATGAAGGCATAAAGAGATTATACAAAAAAAAAGAACAAACTGCTCTCGCACGACTCATGGTAAATGAGCTAAGCAAAAGCAACAAAATGCATCAATTCTACTCAGAATCATGGCTTGATTTACACAAATTGACTTAAATTTATGCGGAAGTCAGGTTAAACTTTACTAGTCACGGAGAAGAATAAATTTAACCAGAATTTCGGATCAAAATAGGATTAAATTTCAGAATATATCCAAATTTCAGAGCATAAGAAAAACAACATTAATATCATTGCTGTTCCCATTCATGCCGGTGTATGTGTTTTTCGTGGATCCATCGCCTAAAGCTCTCTTTTCTCAACAAGGTATGTAGAGATATTCTATTAAATTCGCAAGAAAAACCTGAAAAAATTATGAACATTGTTCAGCTAAAAGCTTGTAATTCAATGTAAAACAACTGAGTTATTATCATCAGTAAATACAAAAACCCTAAGGGCCCGTTTGGGTGGAGTTCAAGTTTAGGATCATTCCGGACTGATCGCCTATCATCCAAACACCAAAAATTTGACCTGACTAATATTATTTAATTTAATTAAATTATAAATAGAAAATGATTAAAATACCTTCATCTCCCCCGCTGAGCTCCCCATGCGAGCTCAGCTGACGAGCTCGCCGCCTGAGCTGCTCATGCGAGCTTGCCTGACCAGCTCCCCACGCGAGATCGCCGCCCAAGCTGTCCGTGCAAGCTCGCCACCCGAGTTGCCCTGTGAGCTCACCGGCGCGCCGAAACTCGTCGGAGAAGACGGAGTCGGCGGCGAAAACGGCTACCCATTTAAAGAGAAAGCTGAGGACAAATTTATCCAGAAAAAATTTAAACCACCCGCTAATCAGATTAGTAACCAAATAAAATTTACTTGACCGCATTATCATTTTATATTTTTCCTCCTCTTTTCATCTTAACCTTAACTTTGACCTACAACCAAACGAACCTAATATATTACCGTGGCAGCAATCATGTCCGTCTTGATTTGAAACTTTAAAATTGAAGTGCCTGTTTGGTGTGAAAATAGCAAACCTTTCTGATGATTAATTTGATAATACTTTTATAAGAAAAATGAGAACGTTCGAAAAGACCCCTCTTTAAAGTTAATTTAACAAAGCTTTCCACCGACCAATGAAAATAAAAACAACGCTTTTTCTTTTTCTTCTGCTTTCTCATTAATGGAAAAATTATTAATTCATTCAATGTAAAATTTGGCCACCTTCCCAACTACTACAAATACTAATAATTCCTTCGGAAAATATCTGAATTTAATTTAGTGAAAATTCACCATATCCCCAAAAATTTTTCATATTTGCAAACATTCCTTTCAATGTTTAAAATTCTCATTCAGGTTGATGTGACAAATATTATAAATATAATTTATGCAATTATTTATCAACACTATTTAAAAATATTATAATAAATATTGTAATAGTACTAGTCAAACATATAAAAAATAAAATAAAATAATTTAAAATTAGGTATATAATTTAAAATTAAATATTATGAATAAAACTAATAGTATATAATTAAAAAATTTGATCATAGTATTTAATTTTTAAATATAAATTATTATTATAATATTATTATATTACTATTATAATGCTTTTTGTACTTGCTTTATACAGAATTGGATTTCTCACATAAAATTTTTTAAAACTTTTGAAGGTTTTTAAAAAATTTCCTCTAATTTATGATCGAAAAAGAATTAAAGCTTCATACTTTGATTATGAGTAAATGGAAAAAAATGAAACTCTTGCAGGTAGGGTGTGAAAAAAAAAAATAAAAAATATATCGATGAGAACTATATTGGAAGACTAATTCTCAAAACAAACTAGTACATACCAATTATTATTATTATATATTATAAAATCTTAAATATAGTTTTTTTATATTATGTGTATGTTAGTATATTTAAAATTAAACCTTTATAGAATTATATAAATAAATTTTTTTTTGAATAAATTGTGTATTAGTGTATTTAAAATTAAATTTTTATAAAATTATATTATAAAATATAATATTTTAAAATTAATATACTGATTTTAAAATTGATTCAAAATTGAAATAAAAAATTAATTCTTAATTGAAACCGATATGATTTCAATTTTTAATCTTGTAAAATATAAAAAAGGGGTATGGAAAATTAGTTTTGCTCCGCTCTACCGGCCAGACATATCTCTATAAATTGCACGGGTTGCTTTCCCGATCCACAATGCATTCAAAACATCAACCTGCGTTTCTCTCGGTTGTAAGCCCCCTCTCGTCGCACTCTCCCACGAACACCTGCCAATCCAAAACAAATCCAAGAAGATGCCGGCCGTCGCACCACCAGAGTTCTTCCACTCGGTGAAGCTCAAGTACATCAAGCTCCATTTCATCGCTATCATTTTCATACTACTCTTAATCGGCTTTCCACTGCAACTGGCCGGAACTGGGCTAGAGGAACTCTACCTCTTGAGGCGCTCGCTCTACATAGTACCACTGCCAATATTGTCCTCGTCTCTTTTGGTAGTCTTCGCCGCCGTCGTCTACTTCATGTCGCGCCCGTCTCCTGTGTACCTCGTGGACTACGCGTGCTACAAGCCGTCGAGCACCTTCCGCGTGCCCTTGGCCTGCTTCCTGGAGCACATCCGCCAATATACATTCATGACCCAGAAGAGCGTCCGGTTCTGTACACGAATCATCGAAAACTCCGGCCTCGGCGAAGAGACGTGCGTCTATCCAGCACTTAAATATATCCCTGTCAGTCCCACCATGGAGAGCTCGCTAGACGAGGGGCGCCTTGTGATCTTCTCCGCCATCGACGACCTTTTCCGTCGCGCCGGGATGAATCCCATGAATGTAAATATTCTCGTCTTGAACTGTGCCCGATTCTCGCCAACTTCGTCGCTCTCCGCCATGATCATCAACAAGTATAAGCTCCGAAGCGACGTGCGCAGCTTTAATCTTTCCGGTATGGGATGCAGCGCGGGGCTTGTTTCCATTGACCTCGCGCGCAACCTCCTTTGGGTGCACCCCAACTCGAGCGCGCTTGTCGTCTCAACTGAGATCTTGACTCTGCCCCCTTATACCGGCAACCACTCCTCAATGCTTCTTCCGACTTGCCTCTTCCGCATGGGCTCCGCAGCAGTGCTGCTGTCCAACCGACTGGACAACGCTCGGCGTGCCAAGTACCGGCTCCTCCACTCCGTCCGGACCCACCATGGCGCCAACGACAAGGCCTACAGCTGCATCTTCGAGAAGGAGGATGACGATGGCTTCACAGGCATCTCCCTCTCCAAGGACCTGATGGCCATCGCCGGCGAGGCGCTCAAGTCCAACATCAGCGCCCTGGGCCCGTCCGTGCTCCCGGCTTCCGAGAAGCTACGCTTCTTGTTGACTTGGATAGGGAGGAAGCTCATCAATACTAATTGGAACCCATATATCCCCGACTTCACGAAGGCCTTTGAGCATTTCTGCATCCACGCCGGGGGCCGAGCCGTGATTGACGAGCTGCAGAAGAGTCTGCGGCTGTCGGCGGAGAACGTGGAGGCGTCGCGGATGGTGCTTCACCGGTTTGGCAACACGTCGAGCAGCTCAGTCTGGTACCAGCTGGCCTACATTGAGGCCAAGGGCAGGATGCGGCGTGGCGACCGAGTGTGGCAGATAGGATTCGGCAGCGGCTTCAAGTGCAACAGTGCGGTCTGGCAGTGCTTGCGCGCTGTCCAGCCTCCAGCCGACGGGCCCTGGGCTGACTGCATCCACCGGTACCCGGTCCACGCTGCTCAGGTCGTCAACCCCTGAAATCTCTCCGCAACCGAAAACAGAGGATTATCATTTCTAAATAAACCTGCATTAACAACGAAATAATTTTTATCAATTACAGTTTGTTTGGCCAAAAATTGATGCACTAAAAAAATTAAATCTTTTAGTATTTGCGGATCCTATAAATATGGAAATTTTTGCTTGCAGGGATTTGAAAATTTTTTGAATTTTCAAAATATTCTGTTTGGTTCCAACAATTTTAATTTTTCAGGTTTTAAATGGTTAAAGGTCTATTTCTAAAATCTAAATGGGATTTCTATTTTCTAAATTTCAATTTTTGAGGGAATATAATTAAATGAAGATTAATTGTAATTTTATAATTTTAAAATTACTCAGATATTAATTTAATTTAATTATTAAAGTTTAAAATTAATTATTTAAATAGCCTCGAGTGTAGAATATTTTAATTATTAAAAATACTTTAAATATACAAAATAACTTAATTATTAAATAATTAGAATATCTAAAATACTTTTAAATTTTATTTTAATTACTAAAACTTAAAATTTAAAGATCATATAACCTAAAAAATTTTTAGGACTTTGATTTTTCATTATTTTCACCGAAAATTAAAATTCTTGAAATCATAATTTTTTTTCAGAAATTTAGATCTTTTGTAAACTTTTTTATAATTTTAAATATCATCATTAGAGCGTCAATTTTTTTTTCATCTTAAACTTCGACCTCTCCTAAAAAGGGGTCTGTTGGTTGAATCAGTCAAAAGACTAGGAATTAAAATCAAATAAACCAGAATCTGCTCGACTTCCTGTCAAATCAGTTGGCCAAAAAATAAGTCGGTAAAATAAAACCAAATAAACGAAAATCGACTTGACCCTCTATTAGGTTGATACCCAACTTCAATATTCTTGTTGAAAAGATATCGATATAGTCTATAGAGTTCAATCATCGTCTTAACTCAAACTCAAAAAACAAGATGTCATATATATTTTAATTAAATGTGACACAAGTCTTTTAGCACATCACATAAATTTTAGATAAATAATAATACATAAAATAAGATTTTTTTTTCATAAATTATATTTGTCAAAAGTGCCTAGTTCGTCACCAGCTTTGGTTTAAAAGTCTTCATGAGAACTCGATTCATTAGGCCATTAGTTGCCTAATCTGCACAAAAAAGAACTATCAAAAAAATTGATGGAAGCTCTCTAATGATAGCCGCTCTGATGATCAAGTCAATAGAGAACTCTATTTAATTAAGTGGAATGAATAGTTGGGTATTAGTTCTTACATCTTCGAAGAGTCAGCTAATTATAAGACGTGGATTGGTTTAGCGCATCAAAATCTTGTGATTTTTGTCGATAATCTTTCGGGATTCCTTGCAACAAATAGCTACGAATCTCGAATCGTTCAAAATTATCTTCTAAAAATAAATATGGACAACATCCCCTGATTATTTGGTCTCCATCTCATACAAAAGTGGGGCATTCGAGCTTAACAGTAGCTTTGTGTAGTACCCTTTAGAGACCCACCGACCTATGCGAGGAGTTATCGTCAACCGAGTGTGGGATTGATTTTGGCAGCCCTGGATAGCAGAGAAATCGAGAGCAACCTCGAATCACAAATTAGAGTTTGCTTTGATTTTAAATACGCTATCAAGTATAATAAGAATATTGACTTTCAATAAACGTAAGCTTTTGTTATTAATTATTTCGACGATTGGCAAAAACCTCTTAAATTAAAAAACCTAACTAATAAGAAAAATAGAGAAACAAATAAAGAAGAAGAAAGTATTTGATTTAATTTAAGAAAGGATATATAGCTTAAATAAGTGTATACCTTTATTTTACAATTCCCGATGTAGAAGAACAGAAAAGAGGAAAAGATAACAGACAAGAGATATATGTGGCGAAGACGATCCAAAGGATATTGTATTGATGAGAAGAGAAAAAAGAAGATCACAATGATGGAAACGAAACTCCAATATCATCAACTCTCATAAAAGACTAAGTAGTTTAACCATCACAAAACGTATTAAAAGTATTGATCTATATATATCTCTCTCATTCTATATTGAAACCCTTACATCAATGGAATATTTATAGATGTGACCTTACTGTGTTTGAGTCAAAATAGAAGACTAACTCAAATAAGACTTCTACTAATTTAAGTCTTCTATTAGAAGATAAATCCATATAAGGATTAGGCCCACTAAATTACTTTCTAATATAATTAGGACTATCCGAAAAATCCGAATTCGAGACACCATTAAGCCAACAATATGCGAGTTTGAAGGCTGGCTAAATGCAAACCTAAGGCTAGATTAGTTGCGAGCTTGAAGGCTGGCCAAGTGTAAACCCGAAGGTTGGCTTGGATGTAAGCCTAAAGTTTTGTTGAGTGCGAGCTCGAAGAATAGATTGGATGTAAGCCTGAAAGCTGGCTTAGATATAAACTCGAAGACTAGCTAAGTACGAACCGGAAGGCTGGTTAAGTGTTATTCGAAGGTTGATTTAAGTATAAGTCTGAAAGCTGACTTAGTATAAAATTGAATATTAACTTGGATGTGAGTCTGAAAATTAGTTGAGTGCAAACCCAAGTGGGACGAAGATCTATCATCTTCGCCATCATCTTTAAAGAGCCGCAAATAACTATGGTGAGATCATAAATTTACCATTTTTATTGTCATTTTTGAGAGACTGAGGGTGGTTGCGACGAGATCATAAGTCCATCGTCTTTATTATCATTTTTGAGAGACTACAAATCACTGCAATGAAATTATGGTGCTGAAAATCGAGACAATAGCAAATATAATTTTTTTAACCCAACAACTCTTTATTTATTTATTTATTTATCTTTCTTTTTATACCTCCTTTCCTCTTTCAGCAAGACCCATGCCCTTGGTTGCTTCCCACGACTTGGCCACCATTGGTTGCTTCCCACAACCAGGCTATAGTGGTCCGGTCATTTCTCCGATCGGATCCGGTCGGCCTTTGCCACGGCAGGGTGTCAGTTAGAGTAGATGGAGTGGCGGATGAGGAGGGAGGCCTCGTCGAGGTCATTCTCATGGATGAGGGCAAGGATGCGGTTGTGGAGGTCGAGGCTCTTGCCAGTGATGGTGCAGAGGGGCTCCATGCGGAGGTGGCGCTCGGAGCTGGCTTCGTCCAACGAGGCGAAGGAGAGGGGGTGAAGGCGTGGGAGATTGAGATGGGAACGAGGGGCTAGGATTTCGACGTGGAGGAAGAGGGGCTTCGAGATGGCCGCCATTGGTGGAGGAGCTGTCGGTGGAGATGGGCTTGGAGTGGCTCGGGTTTTCGGCGATGGGGGCAAGGGAGACAGGCCGACAGAGGAGGCGTGCAGACGGTGGTGGCAGCCAGGGCTCTAGGTTTAGGAGCGAGGCGGGGTTGGAGAAGCTAGCAGGCCGACGAAGGCCATGAGGAGCGTCAATGAAGGGGGTAGAGCAACATGTGTAGCACTTCTTCAGTGGAGGAAGAAAAAAAACAAGAAGCGGGTGAATGAAAACAAAAACAGGAGGTAGAGATTAAATATTTCTGGATTTTCTCTATTCTTCTTCTCTACAATGGCTCTGTGATCTCCTCTCCCGGTTCTGATTCCTCTTTGTTCTACCTTTTTTGGTTGCAGTTCTTCTCAATTTAAAGGTACTGAGAAGATTTAACGCTGACGACCCTGAATCAATTCTGATTTGAAATAAAGAAATTATCAGTTGGATGAATTATAAATAATTTAAAAAATTGATCGAAATTAACCATTTCGATATTTAAATATATTTTAGAGTAATGTTAAAAAATTATCAATTCCATCAATTTTGTGAATTTCGATATTTAGATTGAAAATAAAAATCAATAGTATTTTCAAATAAGTAAAAATATTTATTTTATTTTATTTTTATTTATATTTTAAAATTAAAAATATTTAATAAATAAATTAATAAAACATATTTTGGTGATTAAAAATATATATAAATATTATAAAATATTTACACTAATTTTTTTTTAAAATATTTATTCAATCAATAAAATATATTTCAAATTAGAAATTGATAATATATAGGTATTAATATCTAAAAAATATGTAAAAAAATAATGAGTAGAGGAAAAAAAATGTTGTGTAATTTTAAATAAAAAAAATTAGTTTATTTTTTAAAAATAATGTTAATGGTTGAATTAAAAAATATATAAAAATTTTCTATTGACTTATCCAAATAAATGTGGGCCCACCTAATTCCGAATCGAAATTGTGAATTTCACTTTTTTAAAAGAGGAATTCAAATGTTATTATTCAGAATTATTGGAAATGTCAATTCCCTAATTTCGAACAGTGTTATTGTAACCAAATAATGAAATTGGGGAAATTAGATCCTCAATCCCCCAATTCAGGCTGTTTGGAATTGATCAAACAGCCCCCTAAATGGAGAAGATTTAAAATCAAATTTTTGATTAGTTTAATTGGCAAATTGAGCTGGTTGATCATTGGCAAGTTGGGGTGATTATAATATTTGATTAAATTATATTTTTAGATTTTATAATTGGTTGTGATTCACTTGATTGGAATTTATTTTTCCGACGAGAATATTCAAATTTTGTATTATTTTCAAATAATAAATTTTCAGATGGTTATTTTGTAAAATTTTTAAAAAATTAAATCAAAATGTAATTTTATAGATTTGTAAAAATTTTAAAGTTTTTGGGGCTTGGACTTGTCTATAAATAAAAATTTTGAGGTGTTTATTTATAAATTTCTAGAAAAATTGGACCAAAAATATTTTTTTTATAAATTTTGGGGGTTTTTTATAAAAGGAACATATTTGAAATTTTCAGTCTTTTTTGAATAAAATTTGTGCTTGTTTATAAATAAATTTTTTTGATGGAGTTATTTATAAAAATTTAAAATTTTGGAGATTTATTTGTGAAAGTTAGAAATTTCAAGGATTTATTTATGAATATAAAACTTTGATGGATCGATTCGCAAATCCTAGATTTTGCTAAGAATCATTTGAAATTTCAAAAGTTTCAAGAATTTTTTTCGCAAAATTTTATTACAAGGACTTATTTGTAAGAAAAATTTTGATATAAACTCATTTGTAAAGATTTTTTATAGTTTTGATTTTAACCCATATATTTGATGAATTTTAATTATAATTTTGGTCCAAATATCCAGCTTATTTAGTTCTCTTTAATTTAAGCCCAAATTTTTAATAATTCGAATTCAAATTAAACCCAATTTTCGATTAAATTTGATCACGATTTCGGTTTAATTAAGACCCACATTTTGATTATAGTCCAATAACATTCAATTCTATAATTTAATTGAATTATAATTTAATTTAATTTTTGGTTAAAATTGACTCAAATGAATACCTCATTTGCATTCATTTTGGGAGTTTTCTTAATGAAATGGTAGATATGAATAAATTCTTCGAGTGCTGTCTTTTATGTCAATGCTCTAAGAATTAATTATGTGAGTTTAAATCACCAAATAAAATAAACTTGAATTGTTATTGAAAATAAATTTAAGCTAATATATTGAGTGAATTTAATTTTATCATATAAAAATAAATTTAATTATTTAAATAAAAATACACTTGATTTATAATATAAAATAAATTTATATATAAAAATAAATTTGATTTAAACGAAAACGATGCCACTGGCATCCGCGGCGTCTCGCTTTCCAAGGACTTCATGCCCATCGCGGCCGAGGCGCTCAAATCCAACATCAAAACCATCGGCCCCCTCGTGCTCCCGGCCTCCGAGAAGCTGCCCTTCTTGTTCACGCTGAGGAAGGAAGCTCATCAATCCTAAGTGGAATCCATACATCCCCGACTTCAGGCTAGCCTTCGAGCACTTCTGCATCCACGCCGGCGGCAGCGAGGTGATCGACGAGCTGCAGAAAAACCCAAGCCTGTCGGTGAAGCACGTGGAAGTGTCACACATGGCGCTGCACTGGTTCGGCAACACGTCGAGCAGCTCGCTCTGGTACGAGCGGGCCTATATTGAAGCGAAAGGCCGGATGAGGCGCGGCAACCGCGTGTGGCAGATTGGCTTCGGCAGCGGGTTCAAGTGCAACAGCGCAGTGTGGCGGTGCATGCGAACCGTCAAGCCTACGGCCGACGGGCCCTGGCCGACTGCATCGACCGCTACCCCGTCTACCTCCCCCACTTCATCAAGCTGTGAAGTTATTACTCTGATTAGAACCAAAATCCGACTGTCAATCCTCGAGAGAAAGCTGCATGAATGAATTAATGTACTCAAACTGTGTAGTTTTCTGTCTGTACAATGCGATACGATGTTGTTTGATGTTGCTTTTGGATCTGTGAAGATTGGTTTGCAGATTCCAGTTGCAGAATACAGAGACTTAACCTAAAGCTCTCGGATTGAATTCAATTCACATCAAAGCAAAATATAGGATATATTTTAGTAAATCATCATCAATTGCAATATATACGGAGGTAAAGCGATGCAGTGCAGGAAAGAATCTGCTTCAGGCAAATCCATGAACAAACGGATGGAGATATCATCAGATCTGTAGATTTATTTTTTAGTCAGATTGGATTCTTGCTTTCTCCGTTTTCATTTGACAGGGACACTTGTTTGGTTTGAATTACCACAGAAGCAATCAAATAGCGCAAACACTGCCGAGTTTCTGGAACCTGTTTGGATCAGTAGAAATTGGAGTCAGCATGATTCCAGAGGAAAGAGAAAATTGGAGACGATGGAACAACATTGTGTGCGTTGAAAGGATGGAAACTGAGATTCTACTTTCCCCCAGGGCGTCGCAGAATTATAAAAAATATATGAATAATAATATTATAATATTAAATATAATAAATTAATTTCATATTAAATATTAAATAAATAAAATTAAGGGATAATTACATGTGATCCTCCCGTAATTAACCTTAATTACGGTAAACCCCCCTAATTTCCGTAATTACCCCTATTCCCTCGAATTCGCTCATATTTACCCACAGCCCCCTGATTATTATTTAATAAAAATTTTGCCAAAAAATTCCGATTTTACCCTGGTTATTTTTACACATACACCCCTAAAAACTTTATTTTTATATCTAACCCCCGGATTTCGGAATTTTGCAAATAACACCCCGAAAGAACTCAGATCTACAAAAAAGTCCTCCAAATTTGAATTTTTGCAAATAAACCCTCGGAAATTATTCCGATTTAGAGAAGTCCCCGAAATTCGGATTTTTGCAAATAACACCCCGTCGCGCGGGCGGGAGCTGACGAGGAGGCCGGCCGGCCGGCAGCGGGAGCGGAGGCTGCGGCCGGTGGCGGGAGCAGAGCCGGAGGCCGGGCGGGCAGGAGTGGAGGCGGAGGTCGGGGCGCCGGCGCGCCGAAATGCGGGCGCAGACGGCCACGGCCGAGGCCGTTTCCGCCCCCGAGTGCCGAGGACGGAGGCCGAGGCCGGCGCGCCGGCAACGCGTGCCGGGGACGGACCGGCCTTGGCCTGGCCGTCCGCGCCCGCCGTGCCGGCGCGCCGGCCTCGGCCTCCGTCTCCGCTCCCGGCGTGCGTAGGCCGTCCGCGCCCGGCCGGCCGGCGCGTCGGCCTCGGCCTCCTACCCCGGCGGGGGCGGAACGGCCTCGGCGTCCGTCTCCGCTCCCGCGTGCGGAGGCCGTCCGCGGCCGCGTGCCGGCGGGCCCTCCGGCGAGGGGTGTATTTGTAAAAATTAGTTTTAAAAAAAATTTAGAATTATTTTTTTAAAAAAATTTAATGGTCTATTTTTTAATTTATAAATATTAAATTTGTAATTATAAATATAAAAAACACTAATGTCTTTTTTGTAAAATTTTATTTAAAATATGATTAAAAATATAGACTTATTTATAAAAAAAATATTTAAGGGTCTATTTGTAAATGTACAACATGAAACTTGTAATTTTAAATTTTAAACTTTGAAACCTTCGATGACTTATTTGTAAAATTTATTTATAAAATAAATAAAATTTGAACGTATTTATAAGAAAAATATTAAAGGTGGTCTATTTTTAAATGTAAAAATGTAAAAATTAGTTTTAAAAAAATTTTACAGTTATTTTTAAAAAAAATTTGAGGGTCTATTTTTTAATTTATAAATATTAAATTGGTAATTATAAATATAAAAATACTAATGTCTTTTTTGTAAAATTTTATTTAAAATATGATTAAAAATATAGACTTATTTATAAAAAAAATATTGAAGGGGTCTATTTGTAAATGTACAACATGAAACTTGTATTTTTAAATTTTAAGCTTTGAAACCTTTTGATGACTTATTTGTAAAATTTATTTATAAAATAAATAAAATTTGGACGTATTTATAAAAAAAATATTAAAGGTGGTCTATTCTTAAATGTAAAAAATAGTAAAAATTAGTTTTAAAAAAATTTTACAGTTATTTTTTAAAAAAAATTTGAGGGTCTATTCTTTAATTTATAAATATTAAATTTGTAATTATAAATATAAAAAACACTAATGTCTTTTTTGTAAAATTTTATTTAAAATATGATTAAAAATATAGACTTATTTATAAAAAAAATATTGAAGGGGTCTATTTGTAAATGTACAATATGAAACTTGTAATTTTAAATTTTAAGCTTTGAAACCTTCGATGACTTATTTGTAAAATTTATTTATAAAATAAATAAAATTTGGACGTATTTATAAAGAAAAATATTGAACGTAGTTTATTTTTAAATGTACAAAATAATAAACTAGTAATTTGAAATTTAAAATTTAAAATTTTTAAACTTTCACTGTATTTCGCAAGGCAACGAGTGGACAGCGGCGGCAGCAGCTGTGCAGGGACCGACGGCGGCAGCGGCAGAGCACAATGATGGTGGCGACGCATATGCGTTTAGAGCTACAGGAAGAAGAGAGTTATATAAGAAAGTTCTGGACTTTTTTGTAATTCGGAATAATTTCGGAGAGTTATTTGCAAAAATCAAAATTTCGGGGACTTTACTGTAAATTTGAATAATTTCGGGGTGTTATTTGCAAAAATCCGCGCCCGCGCCCGGGGAAGCAGGCGGAGGCCGGGGCGCCGGCGTGCCGGCGGCGGGAGCGGAGGCGGACGCCGAGGCCGTTCCGCCCCCGCGTGCCGGGGACGGAGGCCGAGGCCGGCGCTCCGGCACGCGGGCGCGGACGGCCAAGGCCAAGGCCGTCCGTCCCCGGCACGCGGGCGCGCCGGCCTCTGCCTCCGTCCCCGGCACGCGGGGGCGGAACGGCCTCGGCCTCGGCCTCCGCGTGCGGGCGCGCCGGCCTTGGCCTCCGTCCCCGGCACACGGGGGCGGAACGGCCTCGGCCGTGGCCGTCCTCGCCCGCGCCCGCGTGCGGGCGCGCCGGCTTCGGCCTCCGTCCCCAGCACGCGGGGGCGGAACGGCCTCGGCCGTGGCCGTCAGCGCCCTCGTTTCGGCGCGCCGGCGCCCCGGCCTCCGCCTCCGCTGCCGCCGCCTCCGCTCCCGCGGCCGTCCGGCCGGCCTCCTCCTCTGCTCCCGGCCGCGCGACGGGGTGTTATTTGCAAAAATCCGAATTTCGGAGACTTTTCTGTATATCGGAATAATTTTCGGGGTTTTATTTGCAAAAATTCGAACTTGGAGGACCTTTTTGTAAATCTGAGTTCTTTTGGGGTGTTATTTGTAAAATTCCAAAATCTGGGGGGTTAACGGTAAAAAAATAAGTTTGTTTTTAGAGGTGTATGTGTAAAAATAACGGGGTAAAATCGGAATTTTTTGATAAAATTTTGATTAAATAACAATCAGGGCTGTGGGTAAATATAGGCGAATTTGAGGGTAGAGATAATTACGGAAATTAGGGGGTTAACCGTAATTAGGGATAATTACGGGGATCACCCGTAATTATCCCTAAAATTAAAAAGCTTAAATTTGTTAAATAATTTAATATTTTCGTGAAATGGCTTGCTAACCGTGAGCTGGCACACGGGCACGTGGCCCAGGAGCTGATCAACTGCGTGAGAAAGCGTCGTCCTCTCTCAAGCGTCCAAACAGCATCTTGTTTATGAAAGAAATTTTGTAGACCAAGAGTCAATCGACCGGGCAGAGATCTCAATAATAAGTTCATTATCGCTACGATTAATCATATTAAACCGGATTAACTCGTCCGTTATCACAATTGGCGCGGTCTCCTACAGATCCCCCGGCTAAAAAAGCACGCCGTTTCGCAATCCAGGGCACACTGATTGTTAATCTAAATAAATCTCCAGGCCTTTATGCTTTTCTGCTAATTAAAAGCCCTTAACTCAACGGTTTGTTCGAAGATGACTAATTAGAAAATGGGGCAGCACGATGAACTACTCGAGTTTGGCCTTTATATGGATTATCCAATCCTGTTTAAGGGTAATTCTCTTTAGTAGGAGTGTACACTATTCGGTTAAAACCGAATAAATCGATCGAACCGAAATCGAATAATCGATTCGGTTCGGGTTATTCAGTTTTCGGTTCGGTTCGGTTCAGTTTTGAAAATCGAAATTTTGTAATTCCGTTTCGGTTTCGGTTATTGAATTTGAAAAACCGTAAAAACCGAACTGTACCGAATTATATATATGTGTATGTATTGCCAGTAGGTTTTGGTTTTAGGCTAATCGGTTCAAACACAACTATATATTATCGCTATCAGCAGCGATCGGTTCGCTGCTGCAGCCGCTCTCGCTCTCGCCGCTCTCGCTCTCGCGGCTGCAGTGCTATGCCTTCATCTCTGCAACTGCGGTGCTACACCGTGTCGGTGACATTGCTTTCGTCCACCCCTGGACCCCCCCTCCTCCTCGAGGCTCTAAGTCTCGACGCCTCAATATCTCTCTGGTCGACGTTCTGAGCTTCAATATCTCATTTTTCTACAACGGATTAAGCTACAATGTGAGAGTATTTAGGAAATTATGAACTTTAGGGTTGGTTTTTTGTGAAATTAAATTAGATTTTTTTGATTTCAAACGATTTTATTATTAGATCAGTAAATCCTCAGTTTCGAACTGACGATTTTTCTTCTCCTTCATCCCTACAGCTGCGGTGCTATGCCGTGTCGGTGACATCGCTTTCATCCACCCCCGAACCCCCCTCCTCCTCTGAGGCTCTGAGTCCTGACGCTTCAATATCTCTTTGGTCGACGCTTTGAGCTTCAATCTCTCATTTTTTCTACAACGGATTAAGCTGTAAGGTGAGAGTATTTTTTGTGAAATTAAATTAGGGTTTTTTGATTTCATACGATTTTATTGTTAGATTAGTAAATCCTCAGTTCCGAACTGATGATTTTTCTTTTCCTTCATCCCTGCAGCTGCAGTGTTGTGCCATGTCGGTGACATCGCCATCATCCACCCCTGGACCCCCCCTTTTCTGAGGCTCTGACTCTTTGAGTCCCGATGCCTCAATATCTCTTTGTGACCAGCCTTCGACGCTATGAGCTTCAATATCTCATTTTTTTTATAATGGCATCATCGGGATCAAGTTGTAAGATGAGGGGATTTATGAAATTATAAAATTTAGGGTTGAATTTTGTGAAATTAAATTAGGATTTTTTGATTTCATACAATTTAATCTGTACTTCTGTATTTTCTATTAATAGATGTTAAATAAGGATGACAATCAGGAGCGTTCGAATACAAATCCAGTTATTCCAAGTCCAATGCCAATTTCTGCTTCTTAGAAAAGTTCTACGCCTATGGCTATCGAAGTTTCAAACGAGGGCAATGCATCTACAAGCAATACAAAGCCTCCAATGCCAAGAAAGAGAATGGCAGCACGATCAGTTGTATGGGAGCATTACATAAAGTTCATAGAGTCGGGCAAGTCAACCAAAGCCAGATGCAACTATTGTGGTAATGAATTCTTTTGTGATTCAAAAAGAAATGATACTTCTTCTCTTAAACATCACATGAATCAATGCAAACAATATCCATATAATATTGATACACATCAAACACAAGTGGCTATGCAACCTATTCAAAAAGAAGTAGAAAATGAGTCCGTGCTAACTAGTTGGAAGTTTGATCAAGAAAAAATTAGAAAAGCACTGGCATATATGATTATTGTAGATGAACTGCCTTTAGTTTTGTGCAACATGAAGGTTTTCAATACTTTATGTCTCAAGTTTGTCCTAGATTTCGAATGCCTTTACGTTGGACCATGACTAGAGATTATTTTCAACTCTACCATGATGAAAAGTTAAAGTTGAAATAATATTTCAGAGAGTCCAAATAAAGAGTTTGTTTGACCATTGATACTTAGACCTTAATTTAAAACATAAACTATATGTGTATCACAACACATTATATTGATATTGATTGGAACTTGAAAAAAAAACTTTTAAATTTTTACAAAATTACAAGTCATAAGGGTGAAGTTATAGGAAAAACAATTGAAAAATGTCTGTCTGAATGGAAAATTGATAATGTTTTGATTGTTACTATTGATACTGCTATTTTCTATTTGAAGAAAAATTTTTTGAATTGGGGCACTTGTTTGGCAGATGGTTTAAAAGATGGTGACAGATTCCATTTTGAATTGGGGCACTTGCGTTGCATATCACATATCATTAATCTTGTGGTGAAAGATGGTTTAAAAGAGATGACAGATTCCATTGCTCGGGTTAGATCTGCAGTTAAATATATGAGATATTCTCCAGCAAGATGGCAGAGATTCAAAGAATGTGTGGAAATTGAAAAAATTTAAAGCAAAAAATGTCTTTATTTGGATGTATCGACAAGGTGAAATTCCACATATATGATGCTTGAAGTAGCTCAAACTTTTGAGAGGGCTTTTGAAAAATTTGAAGAGGAAGATAGCAATTTCTGTAATGAGCTTAATAATGAAGATGGAACTCCTCTGTCTTTTGACTGGCAGAATGTCAGGCGACTTATTACATTCTTAGAGTATTTCTATGAGTTCACTTTTCGAGTTTCTGATTTTATGTATGTTACAAGTAATTTATTTTTTGATGAAATTTATCATGTTAACCTTCTTTGGAATATGTGGAAAGTCAGCAGTGATACAAAAGTCTAAGATATGCCTGTTATGATGGAAGACAAATATGACAAGTATTGGGGTGAGCTAGAGAAGATTAATATATTTATTTTTGCTCCCGTCGTCTTTGATCCAAGACGCAAGTTAGAATATGTTGAGTTTGGAGTTGAAAAAATATATGAAGGTGAAAGAGGTGTCATGATGAGGAGAAAATTGCATGAAGTTATATATGATTTGTTCAAAGAGTACAGGATGCGACTACAGCCGGGAGGAATGCCATCTGGTGAAGGATCAAGTATGCCAATGCAATCAAGAAAGTACATCTTAAGTAGTCTATTTGCTGAGCATAGAAAAAGTTTCATGGGTGATGAAATGAAATCTGAGTTAGACAAGTATTTGTCAGAGGATCTTGAAAAAAATGAGCCAAACTTTGATGTTCTGGGCTTTTGGAAAGTGAATAGCTGTAGATTTTCTATTTTATCACATATGGCTCGTGATATATTAGCTATACTTATCTCTACAGTGGCCTTTGAATTAACTTTTAACACAGGAGGGCGCATACTTGTCATTTTCGTACCTCTTTGACTCCTACACTAGTACAAGCTCTCGTTTGCACTCAAGATTGGATTAAAAATTCAAAAACAGAAATTAATGTTGAGGAAAGTTTGGAAGAACTTGAAAAGATTTAAGAGGGTAAGATTTACATTGTATATTTCTTTATTATGATCAAATAATCATTGAATGATTTTTTTTATTTCAGAGTTGACAAAGATGAAATTGGATGTTATAACCATTGAATTTTGAGAAGTCATCTTAAGGTTTGAATATGCTTACTTATTTTTTATGCATTTTTTTTCATGTTTCTAACTTTCTATGGTCATCTCTTACAGATTCATTCTTATATATCTTTTTTACTGAATATTAACTTGAATACTTGTTTTGTATCTTCATAGGCTCATAGCCTTTCAATGTGGCTCCTTATCATTCATGTGCATCACAACATCAGTGCATGTGTGAAGTTATGATCTTACTAGGGCTGTGTTCCTTACCCAGTTACCTACTTACCTGATATTTTCTTAATTTCTTTTACTGTGATGATATTTTACTATGTTTTTTAGGTTCAACAGTATGATCTAACAGAAAAAGTGAATTTAGACTATTTAGATGCATCATGCATGCATCCAACTATCCAGAAATAGGTTACAGGTATGTATCCAACTATTATTTTGTAGGAGTAGGTTGATGCCTGAGGGGAGGCATCTTCATTTTTGATGATGCATCAAAGCCAAATCCGAGTCTCTCGAATTTTTGCTTTTATTTGAGGTTTTTTTGTCTTTGGTATTTTGATGCGGAGGTGTTCCATGTTAGTCTTCCTGATTGGACTATGGTCCCCTACTCTGGCTTCGTCCTCTTCACTTTGCAGCAATGACATGGTTGTTTGGATAGCCTGTGAAGGCAACTACTACCTATCATTCGCGCATGGGGAGAGCCAGAGAGGGATGCTAGGTTTTGACAATGGATCAAAGGCGAATATGACGGTATGACCCTCTTGGAATTGTTTTATGATTTTTTTAATGATTTTTGTTAAATTTTTCATAAGCTATTTGAGACAATGAAGATGTTGAATCATTGGCTCATTGCTATATGCTATGCTCGCATGTGGGCAAGTGACTGATTGGACGATTGTCTCCTTATTTGACTTCACCCTAGTAATGTTATGCTGCTTGGAAGTTGGAACTTCTGACTTCTGTTCTGTTACTTCTGTACACGAGACTAAAGAGATTTCTCAAGCTTTTCTTAATGGACCATTGGATCTGATATAATCCTTCAAAGTTCAAATGCTAACTGATTACTGAATTGACCATATTTATTCTGAACCACATAATTACAGTTGTTGTCTTGCAACTTACTGATGCTGAGTTATTTGACTTGTAAGAATGATATTATAGCCTTATAGGATTGTCCTGTACAATGGCAACTCTGCAAGCATAAAGTTGAACTGTTGAAGTGTTCTGCAGTAATGCATCTTGCCAACTTCTGCTACTATACAATATACATTGTCCTGTTGCTCGCCTGCTCCTGCAAGTATGAAGTTGAAGTGTTGAACTGTTGAAGACTTGGAACTTGGAAGTCTTGAAGTGTCTTGCTATATGAAGTTGAACTGTTGAAGTATTTTGCTGCTTGCCCGTTTTTTCTAGACTGCTACTATACATTGTTTTGCTGCTCCTACTGCTCCTAGCCTCCAGTTGGTCCTGTAACTTGAAGACTTGATTCACTTGAAGTCTTGAAGTGTCTTACTACATGAAGTTGAACTGTTGAAGTGTTTTGCAGCTTGCCCGCTTCTGCTAGACTGCTACTATACATTGTCTTGCTACTCTTGCTGCTCCTAACCTCCTGCTGCTCCTGTTGCTCCTGCAACTTGAAGACTTGATTCACTTGAAGTTTTGAAGTATCTTGTTACATGAAGTTGAACTGTTAAAGCGTTTTGCAGCTTGCCCGCTTCTACTATACTGCTACTATACATTGTCCTGCTGCTCCTGTTGTTCCTAACCTCCTGCTGCTTTTGCTGCTCATGCTGGTCTCGCTGCTCCTGCAACTTGAAGACTTGATTCATTTGAAGTCTTGAAGTGTCTTGCTCTTGTTTGTGCGATTGTGCCATTGTGACATGTGAGATACTGAGATTAACTGATTATTTATTGGGTTGCAAACCTGCAATTGGACTGGGTATCAGGGATTCAAGGTATGTATCTATTGAATATCCTGTACTAATTTTTTTTTCCGTTATGCAAATGACCATATCCGAACATGCTCTTGCAAAAAATTCGGTTCAGTTCGGTTCGGATTCGATTTTTATACTATTCGGTTCGGTTCGGTTTTGGATTTTAAAAATTCGGAAATTTCGATTTGGTTCAGTTTTAACCGAATGCACAGCCCTACTCTCTAATATAGTTAAGGGTGTCAATTTAGCTTCTATCTCGCAAATAGTTCGAGCTGAGTTTCAGCTCGGCTCATTTCAAGTTTGACTTGAATTTAACTTGGCTTGCTTCGGTCTGTTATAAACAAGCCGAGTTTGAGTTAGATTTAGTTCACTTGATTTCAATTCGAGAGCTCATTTATTTTTTTAATATATATAAAAAATAATTTTAAAAATATATTTTATAACATATAATATATAATATGTATATTTAATTATTTAATTATGATATTATAGTTGATATAATTTTTATATTTAAATATTATTTTATTAGTATAATTTCTTCAATATACATATTTATGAATTGTAATTTGTAATATTATGGTCGATAATTTTTCCATTTTTTTATAATTTTAATGTAAAAAAATTAAAAATTATTTTTTAAAAAAATTTATATAAATTTTTGAAGTTTAAAATTTTTATTACAAATTTATGAATTATAATTTGTGATACTGTAATTGATTTTTTAAATTATTTTAATATAAATTAAATTTTAAAATATTACATTGGAGCCGAGCCGTCTCGGCTGGCCTCGGCTCGTTTACACCGATAAGTAGAATATGATTAATGAATCATTATTTATGGAATTTGAATATTACATGAACGAGAAACGAAGCAAAAAATCAAACAAAAATGTCCAAATTCTCTGAAACCCAAAATTATTCTCACCAAGACTACACCACGATATATTCCTGGTTATAGGCTGTCCGGTGGGCCCGACAGGCGGCTGCACATAGTCTAGAAAATCTCTTGGCATCGCGCTCGGCCCGTTAACGGCCATCTTTGGCAGCTAGATCATCGTGTGAAAAATGTTCATTCCCCCTCGCCATTTTGCATGGCGTTTCTCCAGTATCACTGCATTAAAAGCCAGTGGATAGGATACATCCCGTCCAGAGATATGCGCCGCTCATGCATCGGACACATGTATACATATACACATATCCCCTTTGTCCCCCTATTCCCCAGAGACTCCCATCTCCTCCTCGTCCATGGCTCTCCTCATCCTCATCCCCGCATTGGCTCTCCTCCTCCCCGTCGTTTTTGCATTTTGGATCACCATCTCCTTCTACGTCCTCACTCCATGCCGCATCAGAAGGATCATGGCCAGGCAAGGAGTCCACGGCCCCGAGCCGCGCTTCCTCTCCGGCAACATCTTCGATGTAGCCGCCCTTGTCTCCAAGACCACCTCCGCCGACATGGAGATCGGCGACCACAACATCGTGGGCCGCCTCATGCCTCACTATCTTCTCTGGTCTAAACAATATGGTAATGGCGTAGATTTGAACCTTGATTTGTGCTGTGATTGATATGTAGATATTTTTCATGCATGAGTTTCTGAGTTGCATTTATGGGAACAGGGAAGAGGTTCATCATCTGGTCGGGGAGCGAGCCGCGGCTCTGCCTGGCGGAGACGGACTTGATCAAGGATCTGCTGTCGTCCAAGTACACGCCGATCAGCGGTAAGTCGTGGTTCCAGCTGCAAGGGAACAAGGACTTCGTCGGCCGGGGACTGCTGATGGCCAACGGCAAGGACTGGTTCCACCAACGCCATATCCTTGCCCCACACTTCATGGGAGAGAAGCTCAAGGTAGACAACATAAATCGATGAATCCAATCTATTGCTTAATCTCCATGAAAAGCAAGTGACCGTCTTCGTCTCTAGGGTTTCCTGGGATACATGGTGGAGTGCACCAAGGAGACGATCAAATCGTTGCATGCGGCGATCGAATCGGGGGAGAATGAGGTGGAGATCAGCGAGTACATGACCAAGCTTACTGCGGATATCATATCCCGCACAGAGTTTGACAGCAGCTACGACAAGGGCGAGAAGATATTCCATCTACTGGAGCACATGCAGAAGCTCACCGCTCAGGCCAGCCGCCACCTGTGGTTCCCCGGCAGCAGGTGCGACCTCTTACAATACAACGTATATGGATGACATGATGGAATAATACTGAAATTTCTTTATTTGATCCTTAGGTTCTTTCCGAGCAAGTACCGGAAGGAGATCAAGGAGCTGAAGAAGAAGGTGGAGACGGGGATGATGGAGATCATAGAAAGCAAGAAGGGGAGCGTCGCTGGAAAGGGGCTGCTGGGCGTGCTGCTGGGTGAAACCGGGAAGGGGGGTTTCAATTACACGCACCAGCTCATCGTGGACGAGTGCAAGACGCTCTTCTTTGCCGGCCACGACACTACGTCTCTGCTTTTGACATGGACCATCATGCTCCTCGCCACGAACCCGGCGTGGCAGGACAAGGCCCGCGACGAAGTCATGCAGGTCTGCGGCCGGTCGCCACCATCCAACGAGCACCTCTCCGGTCTCACCGTTGTAAATATATACACCTTTCTTCGATTTTTTTTTTATTTAACCTTTCTTCTCTCATATTGATTCTAAGTAAATACATGTGTGGTATTGTTTTATTTTCACTGCACATGCCACCATTAAATGAATGTCGTAATTTTAAGAATACATCAACATTATTCTCTAATAAGATTCTAATGTTGATTTAGAAATATTTTAACTTGATTTAGGTAATGTGTAAATGTTAATTAAAATTAAAGATAATATAATTGTTACGTTTTTTATGCCGGATAATAAATACGATTATTTTTCATACATTTTTAATTTGTCAAAATTGAAAATATTGAAAATTTTGGATATAATAAACTCATGCACTATGACATGCACCATTTTCATTGATTCCTTGCAGCTTCAAATGATAATAAACGAGTCACTGAGACTGTACCCCCCGGCAACTTTGCTGCCGCGCATGGTGTTCCAAGACATCCAGCTTGGAGACCTTCACATCCCCAAGGGCCTCTCCATATGGATCCCGGTGCTGGCCATCCACCACAACAAGGAGCTCTGGGGAGAAGACGCCGACGAGTTCAAGCCCGAGAAGTTCGCCACCAGATCCTTCGCCCAGACCCGCAACTTCCTCCCGTTCGCCTCTGGTCCTCGGAACTGCATCGGCCAGTCCTTCGCCATCATGGAGGCCAAGGTCATCCTCGCCATGCTGCTTTCCAACTTCAGCTTCACCATCTCCAGGAACTACAGGCATGCTCCAGTCAATGTTCTCACGCTGAAGCCAAAGTATGGTGTTCCTATCTACTTGAAGCCTCTCTAGGATTGATCTTACTCTATTTTGTGTTCCCGTTTTGAAAGTTCAAATGGTTTTGTTCTTGATATATATATATATATAGGGTTGATGCAGCCGAGATTCAATTTCCTCAAAATTTTCTCTGACCTTTTAAATTTTTAATACTACTGAGAATTTTTTTAAATTTATTAAAATATTCAAATGGTGGAACTCATCTCATTTGGTCCCTAGATTTTATACTATTTATATATGATTTACATTTTTATATTTATAATAATACAACTTTTATATTAAGTATATTCTCATCAAAATTAATCATAAATGATTAAATTTTTTAATTATAAATTTAATAATAACTATTTAATTTTTTTTAAATACTTAAACTTATTTATAACTATTTAATTTTATTAATATATAATTTTGATCAGATGCGAAGAAAATCGTATTGTTATAAATAAAAAGGCAAGTATTAATATATCATTATAAGTACAAAATCATGAGTTACAAAAATAAATATATATTAAAATATAAAAATATGGACCGACAGAAAATATGAAAAGTCGAGAAAAAAAATTAAAGTTAAAAAATTCTGAGGAGGAATTGATAATTTTTTCTTTATTCTAATATTGTGCACCTTAGACTCGAAGAGCGATTTTGACGTGGATCGAATTATCGAACTGATTGGGCTAGAGCAAAAAACGTCACTGAATTCGAGGCATACCTGTATAAAGATCCTGAGGTTTCCGCGAAGGAAGTATCAGTATTGAGACCTGAGGCGACTTCTACACCGAATCAATGCTGATCCATGTAGCACATCGAACTCCTCCGATGTTATTAAATGTCCACATGCATGAGCCTTTTCAATACGCGAATCTCCTACAATTTTAGTACACTTCGCATCCGAGCCTCTATTTTCTATAACATGGTCCTTCAAAGTCATGGAGCGGGACCAACATTGGTCGAGAAAGATGGTATATGCTTCATCTCCCACTAAAAAATATACATGCGCTTCTAATCTGTAGAATCATGAGGAAATCCTTGGCATATCCCGAGCTGGGCTGACCTAACAGCACTTTGATCGGTTAATTTTCAAAGAATTAAGTTAAAATAAAGAATATATAATAAAGACCATATTGATAGGTGAAAAGAGGAATAAGAATTTATTTTTATTTATTTATATTTTTTTTTTTTTCTCACGTTCACCCTTTATTGTCATTGCTTCACTAACTTAATTACAGATGGAGTCCGTCCGAGGCACTTGGGCTGCTCCATCTCCCAGGTGTATTTCAGACCCTTGCACCGCCCCCATCACCTCTCCATAGATGCAGCAACTCGCCAGGAACAGAGGAAAGAAAGAAAAGGCAACCATGGCGGACACTGCAGTAGATCCCCACGACAATGTGAAAAGCAGGGACGTCTACAAAGTAGCCCAAGGCCCACAGGCCCCGCGCCCGCCCCATGCCGACGCGGCCCCCGCGCCGCCGCCGCCAGACATCCTCAGCGTCGGAACGGCTCCGCTTGACTTCCGCTTTCCTAATACGAACCAAACCCGACATTGCTGTATTGAGTAACATAGTATCACTGGTACACTAAATCCTTCTTTTATTTGTCCTGGTTGATGATTTGGTGATGTCTTTGAAGCTTGTGTGCCTGATTTAGGTGCGTGAAGGCGAAGGGGGAGGAGGCGATGGAGTGTGAGAAGTTCCAGAAGTGCTACCAATCCCTGTGCTCTAAAGATTCTGTCCGGTGATCTGCTGTTCTTGTTTTGTGTCGTTGATGGGATTTCAGTTGGTGATGATGTGCATGTGTTCGGATGAGCAGGTTACGAGATGGAACGAGCAGAGGGAGTTGGGAGTTTTTCCGGGTCCTTTGTGAACTTGATAGATGAGAAGTTTGATTCGTGTGTCGTGAGAAGAGTTCATGCATGTTGTCGCTGATGTATGAGATCTCATACGTTTTGTGTCACAGCATCAGGCAATAGTTTTTGACAAAAGCAGTAGCTTTTCCTACTCTAACAGAAGCCCACTGTCCTTTGTTGCTAAGTGAAAAGGCGCCATGTCATTGCTGTCTTGTGATCATTCTCCTGTGAATGATTGAGTCCTATGCTTGCAACTATAAATCCTTAAATCAATGTCCAAATTCACTGAATTTAGAAGACGTTGTAATTCAGAGAACTGATATAAGAAACTTCGAAATAAATCTGGTAATCCTTTGGCAACTGCTGCAGTATTTGGCGATATAAAGCGGCATTGGTTGGGAATGATTTGGTAAGAAACATGACGATTAGCTGGTAATTGAGCCAAAAGTATTAGAGAAAAAACCCATGCAAAAAATGCCAATTCTTGGTGCTCCCCATTATGGGTCGCGCCCGCATGCATTCTGGCTGCTGCCCCTCAAAGCAAGGGGACTTCTCGAAGAACCTTGGTGTGACGCTACTTGGGACAAGAAAATGAATTAAAAAAGGCACTAGCTTTGGTTGTATGATGTTATAATATCAGGTCTGATAAATTAGTCTTATATCGAAATTAGATAGATAAGATCTAATATATATAATGAAAAAGGCTCATATCCCATAAGTTTAGATTTTTATAATGGTTTGATGTGGGATAGTAGTTGTCTTTAGTCCCACGTCGACAAAGTGTTGGAGTTGAGACTGGGATAAATATGATGACTACCGTAGACCCAATAACGAAGCTTTTTCCTAAAAATCCAAAGTTATCACTACCAACTATGATCAATGGAGTTGAGCCCGGCTGCCAGGCCACGTATCACCTGGAAATGCCACTCGGAAGGAAGGGTTCATGATGAACAGGGGCGAGCCAATCCAGCGGGGACCCAAAGGAGATTTCGACCTGTATGGATTCGGATAATGATGAGCCTAAGTCAGCAGCGTAGCAAAAGATAAAATTGATTTTTGGAATTTTGAAATTCAAAACAACTCAACAGCAGTATAAGGTCCCTGCCATGCATACTGACATTCTTGATATTAACTGCTAGATCCTAATGTCCCCAGTGAATTGGCCTCACTCACACTGATGGGATCCCCATCCTTTTCTTGGACTTCAGATCTTTGTTCTGACAATGTAATTAATCACAAGGTAGCATCTAATCGGAATAATTAACTAACGTAGGTTTTCGCATTCACATATAAACCCTCTTGTGCTGCAATAATTACAAACTACGCCTAATATTTCACTAATTACTATTTTCTTTTACAAAGCTTCCTATATTTCTCGTTATTACATGGCTTATTTGAGCGGCTTTCAGTCGGTTAATCTATTACCCAAAAGGCAAGAATGAATTTTCACCGATAACGAACCTCTGTTCAAAATAAATGGAATTATGTTTAGGATATTTCCTCAAAGAAAGAGATGAAACCTCGGGGGATTATGTGTGACTATTGCAACTTGCAACGGTTTATATGCAAAGATACCTAAACAAAGCTCAAAAACAACATCAAACATAAGAAACAAAAATTTCCCTAATTAACTAGCAATAATATGATGGTTCTTCCCATCAACATGAGGTCCTTGGAAAAATATTTGCCTCCTCTTTTTAGCCTTTTAATACAAGTTCTATGGCCTCTCATTGCCTTGTAAAGACTAGTGTTCCATAGTTTTATGTACTTCTCATCAGGTTGAAAATCAAAGCGTCTCTCTCTCAATCTCTCTCTGTCTCTTTCCAGAGATTCCCATTTCCCACAACGAAACCAAATGGAGATGGAGCACAATATATCTCATATTGACACCAGAAGTCTTTCTCCAAGAGACAGAGACAATGGCGGAAACCTCAAGTGGAGCCACCAGGAATTCTGGGATACGTGGACTCACTGAAACCTAGTTCTGCATGTGGCGTCCCATCAACCACTGTTCCGAAGAAGCCCTAGTTTTTGTGAAAGAGAAGGTGGCCGGTGTGGAAAATAATAAAGGGGTTCGCGGATTCAACGTGACAAGTGTGCTTCGTGGATTCCTGATTCCGTGCGCCTTTCGCTGTCCTTTTTGTGTTGTGTGATTGCCAGGCTAACACGAAAACCAAACATGCAGCTTAACAGATAATTAAATATAACTATTGCATTTAGCCAAATTGCGTAATTAATTTTAACATTTTACCAAACGTTGCCGATATGTCTCAAGTATTGGATACATGGGGTAGAAGTCGGTGGTCCTACGGGCCATTTTGAGCCAAAGCATCATGGCTTCGGTTGCCTTCTTTTGCTATCAGAAGGCGCTGTCGAGTGTCGCGCCCGGGCGGATCATATGGCCCCCATAATAATGGCCCAGAGACAAAGGTTGTAGCGGGTCCATGGCTTCCGTGATCTCATGTCTCAGGATGGTCCTTCTTTCAGCACTTTTACTTGCCTGCGTCATGGTTGAGCTGAGATTCACATTCATACACGTAGATATACGTATGTTATTATCTTCCAAGTTCAATGGTTTATCCTACCAAGATAAAAAATAATATTCTAAAAATATGGTCAAATTTTTATTTAACTCGAGACATCGATTCCCCATGATGTGAATTCCATTGTATCTGCCAGTGTGGAGACTGAAGCACCAAAGCTCTCTTTTTTTATTTTATTAAAGGTGTGTTTGGTTCGATTCTGAATTTAGGAATCGTTGAATTGTGAAAATTGAGTAATTTCGAGGAATTGAAGGAATTAGATAATTACTGTATTTGAATGAGTATTTACTGTAGAAAATTGGAAATGGATCAATTCTTAAATTCTAAATTTTATTGTTTGGTTGACAAATGAAATTAATCAATTCTAAAGTTTAGGATTTAGTTAGACATGAGAATGAGAATTAGGGGCGAGCCCGGCAGTGCCGACCTTACTGGTGAGTACGAAAACACCGAGGCGAGCAGCTGCGAGGCGCGTTGGCTTTTGGACCACATCAGCAGTTCGTGGCACTGCTGCTCCACCTCCATCTTCCCACCGGCCTGCGAGGCGAAGGCGGCGCCGTCGTCGGGAATCCCGTGGAGAAATATGCAGCTACTCCCATTCTTGCAATAGTCTTTCACAAAGTACAAGCAGGGTTTCCACCCAAACCCGGCGTCGGAGCCGAGGCAGAGGTCGGTGACTGAGCAGTAGCGTCGGTGGTGGTTCCCGTACCCCATAGAGTAAGGAAACAGCAGCTCGCCGCTTTTCGCTCACCCGAGGACGACGACGACGGCACCGGCATTCAACAAGGACGACGGGCTGTGGACAACGGGGCTCCGACACTCGACGACGATGAGGACAACGAGGACAAGGGCTGTGGACGGGCGCAGTGGAGGACGACGAGCCTTTCGCGTGAGAATTCCCGCAGAAAAGTTTGTTTCCGAGCCTTTCTCGAGGGAAAAAAATCATGGAATCGGAGGCAGCCGAGAATCAATTGATTCCTCCCATTCCGGTTCCCGAAATCGAACCAAACACGGGCCCAATTCCCTCCATTTCTTCGATTCCGGATTTTCAGAATCGAACCAAACACACCCTAATGATAATCTGATCAGAGATATTAATATCCTTTAAAGCAGACGGTCAAGGTTTGACCCCCCGTGATGTATAGGATTAATATTTAAATTCTGCTTAGTAAGTGATGACAAGAGCATCTAATCAAACTCATCTGCTAATCAACCACCGTCCTAATCTCAGTCACAGCGAAGCCCTTTCCTGTGAACTAAACCAGCAGCTGTTTTTACCAGCCAATGAAGAGAAGAAGAAAAAAGAAGACCAACATCATCTTATCCAGTGAAGGATAAGACCAAAGCTACACACCTCAAGCCTAACCAGACCACCAGTCCCCGCCCACCTCCACGTGACAATCTTCTCTTCCCTTATCAAGCTCGACACACCACCCTTATCCATCTCCCATGGCTTAGTTCTACCATACATAAAAATTAATCATATAAATTACATTTTATAAGTATAACAAAAGTAAATTTCGGTTGTAATTTAAGGAAAATTCTCAATAACTCTGATAATTTATTAATTTACTGAAAAAACAAAATGGATGATCTCATCTCACAAGATCCTTATACCTTATATTATTTCTCTATATACAGCATCTGTCCTTATACTTGCAACGATATAATTTTTACATTCAAATATATTATGATCAAAATTAAATAGATATGACTAGAATAAAATAGTTATGGTTAAATTTTTTTATCATAATTATTCAGTTCTATTTATATTTGTTTGATTTTGATTATAATTTTTAAATTCTAGTCGTATACATTTAATTTTGATCATATATATACAGATCCTACTACTACAAATATATATATATATATAAGTTCTATAGTAATATTACAAATACAGAAATATGTATTATAGGTATAACGACAAATTAAAGTATAGGAATATAAACTTATTGAAAATTTGTAAAATCAAAAAAAAATTTTCAAGTTAGAAAATTCCATGAAGATATAGGTTTTTTTTTTTCTATTTTATGGTGTATATTACAAACTCGATTTTTAGTTTGAATAATCGGAATTTAACTAAAGATGAATTATAAATAACAAGTAGATTATATTCCATCGAATTAACTTTTGAAATAAGTATTGCTGGTTATGATAACTCGATTTAATGTTCTTGATCTATCTAAAACAAATGTAAACAAAAAAAAAAAATTTAGAATTTGTTGGCAGGGGACCACAGAAATATTGAAGCTGGTACACTGGTACTAAACAACAACACCGTGCCATCCTCGGCGACGGGCACCCGCGAAAGGCTTATGTCTGTCGTTTTTTGCACCTGCGGGCCCCGCAAGAAATCCTACCTCATGAGTGTTGGGCCAATAGCATTCCGAGTTACCGGATGGCCTCCTCCTCTCCGGCCAATCAGCTTCGAGATAAGGCCCCTAGTGGGTCCCAAAAGCCAGCACCGCTTTCTGCAAAAGTAACACGTCACCCAAAAGCGCATCGGTGGGCCACCACCACTGTCTATCAAAAAATTACTATGATATATATAAAAAGAGGTGTTTGATATTTGTCTCGACGACTTTGGTATTTTGCCAACCAAACATGAGCCAGCGCCAGCACCAGCGCTCGGCCGCGGGCGCGATGGTAGGGAGGACGGCGCGCGAGTGTGACGGCTGCGTGCGGCGGCGAGCTCGGTGGTACTGCAAGGCGGACGACGCCTACCTCTGCCAGGTCTGCGACGCATCGGTCCACTCGGCCAACCCCCTTGCACGCAGCCATGAGCGCGTCTGCCTCAAGACCTGTGCACCAGCAATACTCAAGCTCGACGCCGCTTGCCCCGCCTGGCACCACGGAATCATCCGTAAGGCCCGTACGCCGAGGCCGAAGCCTGGAACCACAGCAAAGCTGGAGCCTCTCGTGCCCGACTTGGAGGCCGTGTCGGCCGATGATAACAACGCCGAGGAGGAGCAGCTGCCGTATCGGGTTCCGATATTTGACCGGGTGCTCAGCGAGTTCTACTCGCCGCTCGCCGGCGACGAGAGGAAAAATGATGGATTGGGGGCGAAGCTGATGGCGCAGCAGCAGGAGTATAGCACCTGTGCTAGTGTTGCCGATGATCTTATCGCGTTTCTTCAAGCCGACGACATGGACCTGGCAGAGTTCACGGCGGACATGGAGTCGCTTCTTGGCCGAGGACTCGAAGACGGAGTCTTCTGCATGGAAGGGCTCGGCTTGGCGGACTCAAAAGCCGGAGGCGGCGGCGTCGATTGCTGCTTGAAAGACGGCAACAAGCAGATCAAGCTTGAGGTGAAAGATGACTTCACGGAGAACTTACATCAATTGGATGTAGAAATGGATGTTTCAAGAAAGACTCTAAAGCGCAACTTCGACTGTGGATCGCCGGCGATTTGTAATGAAGCCGAGGAACAGAAGGTGGTGGTGGAGCCGACACCGAACGGTTGTGGAGGCGATGCAGGCATTGTGAGGCGGATGGAGTTGAGGCTGGACTATGAAGCAGTCATCACCGCATGGTCGTCTTCTTGTCAGGGATCGTCGCCATGGACCGATGGCCAGCGGCCACAGATAAATTTTGATGACTGCTGGACGGCCTACGTGGTAGGAATTCATCAAGAACTCATCTCTAGTACTCTTATAATTGGTTCTTCCATATCTCTTTTCATTGAGTTCTTGGTTTTGGTTATTGTAGGGAGGGTTGTGGGGAGGTGGCGGCATGGAAGGGGGATATGGCGGCGCGCCAGCCGGCCAGGTGGCGGGAGGAGGTGACGGTGGGAGAGAGGCGAGAGTAACAAGGTACAGGGAGAAGCGGCGGACGAGGCTGTTTGCCAAGAAGATACGGTATGAAGTGCGGAAGCTCAACGCAGAGAAGCGGCCACGGATGAAGGGCCGCTTCGTCAAACGACCATCTTTCCCCGCAGTTAACTCTGCCACCGGTGGCCCAAGCTTTAACTACTAATATGGCTTCCATGCTGAGGATGACGAAGAAGAAGATAACCAACCAGGAGCTATTGTTTTTGGCTTCTGGAACGTTTTTTTTTTTAAAAAAAAAAATTGCTTTGTTATCTCCGTTGTAGATTATAGAGGCAGCTTGACGTGCCCAGGCCTTTTTCTTGGGGGATTTCCATCTCTTTTGATTTGAAGATTGGGGGATTTCCATCTCTTTTGATTTGAAGATTGCAGCCGCAGGAGTTTAGACGAATCCGTGATCTTAATTGTTTGAGATATGGAAAGCTCAAGTCGGAAATTTGGAATAGCATCGAAGGAGATAGTAATAGTCGGTGACTGTGATCTTGTAGAAATAAATGCTAAGGTTTTAGCTTATTGTTGCCATGTTAATTTATACATTTTTCGTGTACAAAATGGTGATAAATTGGATAGTGTGTCTCTCTTGATTGGTGATATTTCTCCTTGGATCACCTTCTATTTCCCTCTGTTGCTTTCTTCGTCATTGCAATGCAACTGTACGTGAGATGAGATTCCTCGTTCCCTTGCTCTTGCTTTTGTGGAACTCATCACATGGAAGTATGCGCTTGACAACTCAGTAATAAATTTCTGGAGGAGAAAGCCAGAGCCATGAAGTAAGAAGATTCTAAGAACTCTTGCCCTTTTTATCATGGAAATGTTTAATAACCACAGCCAGAAAATTTGCTGCATTAGTGAAAGGATGCATGCAATATACATGGACCAAATTGTTTTGAAAAATGGCAGAGCCTGGATAGTATGCCAATCACAGACTCAACAACTTGTGCCATAACCCACGGCACAATCTTGGAGATTTTTTAATGGCACCCAAGTATTTAGGCATTAAAAAAAAAATAACACGTTTTAAACAAGAAAAGAATTATAGTTTATGAACAAATCATATCTGTACAAATTATATGGAATATCAACACAACAAGAAAATCTACAACAAATATAACAAAAGAAAAATATGCAGTACAATATGTCAGTCCTAAGCTCATAAAGTAGGAAACGTGAAAGCTGAATGTTGCTCATGCTGAAACTGCGCTTGATTTTTTCTTGGCAAAGTAATCATCTACACAAGCAAGATTTTTTACTACAGCTAGCTTCACCCACGTTTTTCGTCTTGATAATGTGTAAGAGTGGAGTCAGCAGCCTCAAGTTTCTTTTTTGCTACTGCAGAAAAGACCCATACTTTTTTATGTTTAACCTGACAATTAGATTCCCATCTCCTAGTATTTAAATAAAAATTGGAAGGAAAAAATAAATGACTTCATTAAATCACAGAAATTGCTAAACTTGCATCTGGATCAAAATGTCAGACTTATCTATCCCATATAGGCACTCATATGAGGGCTAAAAATAATTCAAGATAACAAAATAAATAACACAGAAATGGGACGTCAAAAATTTAAGCCTAGAACTAGAATAATCAATACCAAAGTTGGCTTTCTTAACACTATTTTAAATGATATCATAAACCAACAATCACCATCAGCACTAATTTGAGTAAATTCTGTTTCTAAAGATTGTCTGAGGGCAGAAAATTCCAGCTTACAAATCACATTAACAGTTATTAATATTTAAATTCTCAATCATACATCAAAGTGAATTTCAGTCATGAAAATTGTCAATTAGGTGGTAGGTACAGTCAGGGGAGTACCCTAAGCCATAAAATGTAAACATTGTATTATATACAAAAAAATTCTAAACTATTGACACAGACTAATAATAGAATGCAGTTGAAAGCTCCAGCAGATCCAAATAACAGGGAAAAATAGTAAACAATGAAAAATTAATTCTCAAAATGCTTTTCCTATTTAAGATATGGAGAACGTAAAACAAGCTTGGTTCCTTAAGCTTCATCCTTCAGTATCCATAAGAAAATGCTAAAGAATGGCAGTATTTTTTCTGCCATAATTTAAAATGGATTCAGTGGGAAAATGCCCACCTATTTGTAAAAAAATTCAAATTGTATGAAATGCATTTCCTATTAATGATTCCAAAGTGAACAATTTAATTTTGAAGATTTTATTCTTACTTTCGAAGATAGACGTCTTTCTTTTCTAAAAGGATTAATTAAGTCTCTGGCTTTTAAGATTTCCAATAATATCTCATCATCTTTTTGAAATCCAACAACTTCAATATTATCTATGTTGACAGTAACATACTTTGGTAACCCTGCATACATACCTGATAAGAAGGAATAATTATTAAATAGCCTCATATTGAGCAATCAATATAATATGAATATTAGAGCAATGAGTGCATACGATCATCACAAATAGTGTCTATAAAATTAAGGCTGTAGAATTTAAAAAAGAAGATCAGACAATGACAAAAAATAGAAGAAATAACAACGCATGATTATGTCATCAGAATATGGAGCCTATAAACAATTGAGCATTTATGTACAACTTAGCCTGAAAGTGTCAACATAACCTAAGCAAGCCAAATAAAAAGTTTTGGAAAACATAGGCCACTATAAGCCCATTTGAACTTACAAATCATACCAACTCATTGATATAGGAAAAGCTAAATTTGTATGTGAAATGGTGCAAAAGTATATTTGACAATTTCCTTGACTTTGAAGATCTTTTCAAATTTTGAAATCTTATCAAAATTAAAACCTCATAATGAAATGCTCACTTCCAGAACAAATTGCTACTTTGGAATATTAATTGTGAACTAGTCATGCATGCTGAATCATCCATGGAATAATAGTTTCAAACATGATATACATCTTGTGGTAATTTTCAAATATTTTGAGAAGCTTGGGTAGGAAGGGAATCATGGCACCAACAAAGAATAACCAAAGTATACGCTTAATAAGCCAGAAACAAGAAACAGTAGATGAATGACATTGACAAACCATGTGAAGCATTCATGATATGACAAGACTATATAGTTCAGGGTCAGTATAGAGTATGAAGTGGCTAAAGGTCAGTCCATTTGTTTCTGGAAAGATAGATGGATCCAGGGCTGTTGTGTTGAAATGCTAAAAAGCACCATCTAATCAAATGAAGAGCTCCTTCTGAATTTCGTGGAATAGAAGAGGATCTTAGGGGCCTTATCTGTGCAAATCTCACTTCAGTGAGTGACAGAGTACTGTGGAGGTGGGATAAAACCTTCTCAGTGAGATCTGGATATGATTTTCTTGTTGAGAAAGGAATGATTACCTCTTTCCCTATGAGTATTTGGAAATTGCCATGTTCTCTCAAACTAAAAACATTTTCTTGGCTGGTATTTCACAACACAATACTCACAGTAGAAAACCTGGGGAAGAAGGGATGGTCTGGTACTCAGCAGCTGTGCTTTCTGTGGTAAAAATCCAGAAAATACGGATCATATATTCTATGTTCTTTTTTTACCTCTGTATGGGAAAGAATATTGCCTTGTGTGAATATAGACACACCTCCCTCTTTCATTGAGGAACCATGGTCCACCTGGAGATCCAATGCTGAACCAGAAACCAGGAAAACTAATGACATCATCCACCTTACTGTGCTGTGGCTGCTGTGGAAAGAAAGAAACCTCAGGATTTTCCAGAACCAAAGCAGAAATCTACATTCACTCACCAGCTCTCTATGTTATGCTCTGAAATCTTGGTTTCCATCTTGCAATGATAAAATGAAACACAAATCATCTAGGGCCATAGACAAGATTTCTAGTAGCTGACTGATCTTTATCACTTTGCAGCAGGTCCTGCTTCTAAAAAGTGCAGAACTGAAGACTGAGAAGCTCAGAACTGCTGCCAAGGTGGGGAATCAATGTTTTGTAACCAACTCTTTATGTAAAAACTGAGTTTCTCCTTTTTTTGGGGGTGGTGGTGTGTGCGCGTGCGTGCACGTGTGGGGGGTGGGGTTGTGTTGTGTATTGAGGTGGGGGATTTACTCTTAAAAATCTTTTGATATTTTGTAAGAATACTTTTTGTATCTTTTATTTCTTGTCGATTAGGACAAGGTTTTTAATGGTAAATCCCAGTTTGCTCAAAAAAGATATGACAAGACTATATGAAGCATGATCACTGAATGAATTACAATCGAACAGACCAAAAGCATAAACATATCTAAATAGCATAGAACTACAATAAAAATGAACTTGTCTTGGAGGCAGTGGCAACCACAACACCCACTAGAAGGTATGCCTCTTAGATAAAAGTCATTCATTTTCATACAAACAATTAGAATCACAACCATGCACTTGTGAACCCCAGAATCACACCGCCTAATTGTCATTTTTTATCTTTTCTCTATCATAATTACCCAACCAAAAAAAAAGAAATGATCTTAACTGAAAATCCACTTCCCAAGCAGGCAAAAAACAAGCGAAAAATCAAAATTCAGAACAGTACCGATATCAAAATTGGACGGACGATGCCTGAACCATTTAATTCATACCCCCGGCGATGCCACGGAGCTTGGGGAGACGGCAGTAGAGCGGCATCTGGCCTCCCTCAAAGCCCTTACGAACGACAGGCCCCGACCTCGAATTCTGGCCCCAAATCCCAAACCAGCAGCTCTTCCCCTGCCCGCCCGAGATACCCCGCCCCTGCCGCTTGCCTCTCTTCCTCGACCCCGGATGGGGGCCCAAATTATCAAGCCGAAACCTCTCCTGCATGAGGACTGGAGCCGTCGAAGGTAGAGCTTGACGGGGTTGAGAGGAGCTAGTGATCCTTTGAAGGGAGTGGAGGAGAGGCGGAGGATGGAGAGGAAGCGAGGGAGACCAGCGAATAAAGCAGGTGTTTTTGTGCCTGTAGATAATGAGGATGAGCATCAATAGGCCGGACTTGGCCCCAGCCTCAGCCCAAACAATTTCGAACGGCCAATTTAAAATATTTCTAGCCTGACCTTTTTTTTTTGCTAGCAACAATTTTAATTATGTACTAATATTGTTTGTATAGCCAAAAACAATATTTTAAAAAGATTTTCTGATAAACATATAATAATACACAAATGAGATAGAAACAAATGGCTATGTTGAGCCAAGAAAGCACAAAAAGAAAGAGAAAACAAATAAATTCTGTTATATAAAAGGCAAAACCTGATGCTTGCAATGATCAATAAATATTTAACTGGTCAAGCCAAAACACATGTTTTCTCTCATATACCCTTGAAAGACCAAAAGACAAGCTATGTTCCCAATTCCCTCACAAAATCCATACCGTTGTCACGGCTCCAAACTAGCCTTGATGCTTCTATGATCAGTGTATCTGTATTCTTGTAGTAGAGACAGAAACAAAAAAATCAAGAATAAAAACAAAACAAAATGACCCTACTAAGACTGCCTATATATGTTGCAAACCATGTTGCAGTAGCAAAATAAACAGGAGGGAAAGTTTGATCAGCCATCTGAAATGTCTACCACATCCTGTATAATTGGCTCACTTAATCGAAATGCATCTTGCTCACGCGCTGGTAGAGAAGGAACAACGGGATCATGCATTTTACTAGCACAAGCAGTCTTAGTATGTTCTGAATCATCTTGGAGATCTGGAGATACTTCACTTTTATCCTCCATCTCTGTAGAAAGATCCCATGTCCTGCATTTTCTCTGATAAACCAAAAGATTTTCTGATTTCCTTTGAGAAGAGGCATCACCAACCCCTTCAATCTGTTGTGCATTTCCTCTGAGTTCACTCAGCAACTTCTGTCTTTTCCTTCTCTCAGTCCTTTTGTTTATCAGTGGTGGTACCTCATCATCGCTGTCCTCATACCCATAGTAGTTCATATAGGCACTCATGACAGTGTACTCTCTCTCGCATTGGCCATGTTCTTTGTTTTTTGTATTAAGAGTCTGTTTTGCTTTCTTCTGAGATGCATTCCTTTTTTGGTTTGGGATTCTTCCAGCCACTTCCTTTCTCTGGCTGTCTGAGCCACTACCCTCCAATTGTTCACAATTGAGTTTATGCTGAGAGGCACCACCAGAACTGCCTGAAGTCCTCTTCATCTGACGAGTAGATGAAAAGAACTTTGTTATCAAAATTGGTGGTTCCTTCTCTCCTACTTTACCCATTCTCCTTGTAGCCTGTCTGGTTAGATGTGTCAAGCATTCAGGTTTGTCATAACATGGCTTGTACTCTTCTGAAACCATCATACAGAATGATTACCAAACACTTTTTTTAACTGGATGATTATATACTGTCCAGTTATATCTTTGGAGAAATCCGATAAAACTGAGACTATAATATCCAGTTCAAGTTTCTTTCTTTGAGCAACAAGGTTTTACCATTATAGCCTTACTAGAGCAAGGAATAAGCTATCAAGTTCAAGATATTAGAAACAATAGTTAGCAATTTTGAATAAAGAAGCTAGAAAACAATAATGAGTTTGGGTATCTGAAAACCAAAATATAAGATGGATAAAAAACTGCTGTTTTGACCTGTCTCACTTTGATCACTTTCATCCACAGATGGCAGTGCTGCTTTGCTCGAGAGTCGGTAAGGCCAACTTCTTTTGCCTACAGAAAAGAACTGGAAATACTCAATACAACCCGCGCATCCATCCATAGGATGTCTTAGATGCAACTAATAACTTGAATTCTGATATCGAAATGAAAAACTAGTAAACTTGAATTCAACTCTACACTCGAAGGTCATAAAAATATGCTTAAAAAAAACATTACCAACTTCTTACAAGCATGAAGGGAGAGAATGGTAACAAGTGGAAATAGATGTAGCAATTTTTTTTCAAGAAATGGGATATTTGTTGCAATATTTAAATCACATAATGTGATACATTCTTCCCAAATTTTATTAATGTGGAATATTTATGGTAGTTAGTTGGTGATTCAGTAACACAAAAAGATTAAAGTTTTGTCCCTGCAGCCAACAGGCCAGCCAAAAAGGGTTTTGGCAGGTGCGATGTGGTGGTGTGAGCCACTACATAGATTGTCTAATCATGGTCCGTCCAACTTACCTGTCATTGAGGCTGTTACATTCTGATGTGCAAACTATCTAGCTACTCCAATATGAAAACGCCACAAAGATCAGGATTCAATTTGAATATTGTTATGCTCAAACATAAAAGGATATCATAATGCTTTCAAATAAAACTGAAACAAGTTCACGTGTTTTGCTACGACCATTTTGTTTACCTCAGCCCATGTACATGTATATATTTGAAAAAGCATGAAAATGTTAGATTGCAAAAGTGTTAAAAATGAGCAAAACCAACAAAGTCCTAGCAAATTTCTCATGAATCCTAGGTCATATAAATACTTGAAAAAAGTCCTCTAATTTATCCACCAAGCAACCACGGTATCCGCAAGGATGACAATGGCAACGATTATTCCACCAAAAACAAAACCAAATTCTAAAACCAAGAAGAGTAATCAGACTACCAACAATTACCGAAATATCACAAACATTGCAAAAAAAAAAAAAGTAGGAAACGAAGGCACGAAGGATCCCATTTCCCTTAGCAACGCAACCAACGCAAAGAATGCAAAATCATGTTTAGAATAAACTATTTTCTACATTTTAAGCGTGAAAAAGGCATTGGATACATGTTTTTTTTTCCTCTGATTTTACGATTAACAGATGATGAAATCTGATAGAATCCGTATAAATCCAATGAAATTAAAAAATGTGCTTTTAAATTGGGAAAAAAGGACAAAGAAGGAAGAATGAGAAGACCTGGTCATGGGAATCGAGCCAGAGGAAATGGTGCAGGAGCCGAGAGGAATGAGGAGCGCTGGAAGCAGCGGGGGCGTTGTCGAGACGGTGAAGCTTAAGGCTTAGGATTTCGGACCTCGGGTCCTACACACGACCCGAATCCGAAACGCTCTTGGCCTTTCCGGAAATGAAAGGACAAACCCAAGCTGTGTCTTTCGCTCTCAGAATTCCCAAAAGTCTGTGAAAGTGGTGTAGTCGATCTGGACCGTTGGATCTGTGGGTGTAGATGGAACCGACGGCTCATCACTCTTTCCCTCTTTGTTATCAAGTGAAATGAACTAACGTGGGGTGGGAGTTTGGCGGGGAGAGAGAAATTAATTAATCGCTAATAAATTCTAGTCTGATCCAATTTTTAGTTAGTCCAAGAATTTTTAAAAATATAAAAAAATACATTTTCGAAAATATACTTAATTAAGTATCATGTTCTCAGGGAATTCTCACTTCTGAGACTTACTGTTCCAAACAAATGTTTCCAACATAAGCCAAGTCAGCAATCAGAAGAGGAATAGGAACTCAATGGATGCAATCCTCATTCAAGAATTCCCTGTACGTGAGATCAACAGAATATGACAGTTTAATTATTTATAATAGTCCATGAAGAAGAAGCTAATTAATTTGCTGGTTGATGATTATTGAAAAGCCACAAATCAATCATCAGAAGTAACAATTGCTGCAATGGAAGTCTCCATAAGATTTTTTGTAATATCACAACTCTATATACAACAACATAATAATAGAATGGTAAGAAGCAGACTTTCCCATCTTCAAAATCAGGTGACTGAACTCTTTTGTATGCACTCTTTGGCGTTCTCCCTATGCAGCATACGAAATGAAAGTGATTACTCCCGAACTTGAGCCAGATTCCATCGCAGAAAGCATCCAGAGTCATGGATGTAGCTTCACTTGCAATGGTTATTTTGTATGTCAACAGTATCTAGTTAAGTGAACGAATCAAAGTGTTGTTACCAGCAGCTGGAAAGGGTTCATCATGTCCATGTGTTGTGCTGCATAGAGATGTACCTGAGTTAGATGATGATCATATACAAACTAAAACATGTTCAATGTAGATCCTGTCTCACCTAAGGTAGCTCAAAGCTGACATTCTGTAGAGACATGTGAATACCAGGAGGTGCAGGCCAATGGAGTAGAAGAAAATAAATGTTCGAGCATATCTGTCAGGCAGACTTGTTAATAATTAGCAAAACAACAAATAGAGAAGAATCAGGACATTACAAAACAACAAGTATGAAAGCAGAATTGAATTTTGGTAGCTTGCAAAACTCATAAACTTGAGGTCGCGGGTTCAAATCCTTTCCCCGCAACCTTTTTTGTTTGGACGGGAGACAAAAAGGAGGAAGATAGAACCATAATTGTATCATAGTCAACTACACTGTCTTCAATGATTTTTGTTCCATTTTACAAGAAATAAAGAAACCTAATGGTGCCAACATAACTTTGTAAAACCTGCAACTTAGACAATAACATGCAATTCCCATTTCAGAACATCCTACCCATGTCAACACCATCACTCAACTGATATGCCCTGGTTAAGACTACATTATGCAAATAAATATTTGGACTGATGCCATGTCATTGATCTGATATGTCCAGGATTACATTGTGTCGAGCACAAAACAGTTTGGACTGACTTATCTCTGCAATGGTTTATTATAGTAAAATTATGTCCTGGCTAACAATGCATTGAGCCTGTGGCCTGGTTACACAGATCATGAATAATATGGGCTCTAATAATGCAAAAAAGGGGTGTGTACTAATAAATAAATTGTACTCACTCGTAACTGTATGAACTCAATAATAAATTTCAAAATTTAGCAAATTATATATCACAGATCTGCCAAAAAGGTTAAAACACTCGCAACAGATTAAGCAAAAGAACAATCTATTTAGTGTTGAAAGGTAATTGGAGCACAAAAATATTTCAATTTGGCACCAAAATTATAAAAGTGTAAACATACGTGGAGTGTAATATTTCCAAGAGAATAAGTATTACAAAAGCATACTTGTTGCCAAGAAGGAAACGCCCACTGGTAAGAGTGATTTTATCTCTAAAACCAAGCTCCCTGTATCTTTGTTCCCGTTCCTGATATGTACATAAATAGCACAATTAGATAATCAACATGTGAAAAACACAAGATTAAAAATAGCAGAACAATACACAAATTGGGCAACAAATGGAGTATCCTGTTCCTGCCAACCAACTAAAATGCTACACCTCCAACTGATTGAGAAGCTTGAATTGGTATGTAGCAATTCTTTTTTTTTATTTGGTGTTTATATGCAGGTATTCTTACATTGAAACAACCAAACACAGCTTTACAATAATCCAAAATGTAATATCACCAAGAAAATAAAACCAGGAAATGAGACAAGAGACTCCCAAGAATATCTTTTCCATAAAGGTAGTGTCCTATTCAGTAACTAAGGCTCCATTGCATTATAGTAAGCCAGCCTAAATTGGTGCTCACATACTGAGGACACTATCTAAAAAATTATGATGTTCTATCTACTGTATACAAGAGCACCCTTGTATTAACACAAAATGAAGCTTTCGACCTTGGACTAAAAGTTCAGACAAAAAAAAATCAAGGGCAAAAGCACACATTTCAGGATAAAAATGAGTTAATCCATGACTAAAAGAGCTACACTGCAAATGTCCACAAACTCTCAGCAAATATATTCAGGATTTGCAAAGACCCTCAAAGAATGTTGTTACAGATATTTCCAAAATCTAGAGTTCCAAGTATCCAAAATTTCATGTTTATCACAAGTTTTTTGCTTGAGCAAACTCAAACTACAAAACTGGTTCAAATTTGAGCAGTGTTGATGAAGAACCAGATATAACACTAAGGTCATGAGAACCCCAATAAACTGACAACAAATTAACACTCATGTCATAGTTCTCACATCATGGATCTACACAACAGCATTAATGAAAAATATCCTTCATATTTCAATGTATGTAATAAACATGCAATACACCATATGTAATGCACCTAAGGATACACCATGGTACTTTATTCCATCTGTTGCAATAGAACACCAGTTTTTCACAATCTCTCATGCCTTTGCTTGCATATAACAAGTATCAACAATATAGAAGACACAAAATAACGGCAAAAAAAATAATCCTACATGAGCACCAACTGCATCGTCAATAAAGTGTTTGGACAAAATTACTCAACCGATAATTAAAATTACTGAGAATTGGTCTAAGATTCTTAACTAATAAAAACATATACTAATACCAGGGACATTCCCTTGTTGATACTTAAATTTCAAAAGCTACTATAAAATACTTAGAAAGGTGAAAATAACAAATGAAAACCTTCTTTGAGAAAGCAGCAAAGGGATTTATATCCTCCTCATATATCTTCTTGTATTTGGATTCAACATCCGAACTAAAGCCACTTTCAACATCCTCTGCATACTGAAAAATTTGCAATGATACCCAAGTTAATCAAAAGTTTTATAAAAAAAAAGTCAAAAATGAGACGTCCATCAGTAAAACAACTAACCCTTAAATCCAGCATAAAAAGATAGCACAAAAAAGACTAACAGAACTAACAAAAGAAAGCTAACCTTCTTTGGTCCTCTAGAAACAATCTTCTCAAGACTGTAATCTTGTACATAACGAATCTTCCCATAAAGCTTTACATTATCAGCCTTGGTTTTCTCGAGTTCCTCCGTTAGCACACCAATTTTCTCCTTCAGTCGCCTTACTTCCTAGTATATGTAGGAATAACAAAACCAATGTCAAAATGGGATAGGGGAAACAAAAGAAAGAGAAAATTCCAGACAATCTCAAAACTATACCTCTTCTGTTTCTCGTAAACGAGTCCTAAAACGATCGCGCTGATTGCATATGACCTTAAGCATTGAATTTTGGTCCTGATCAGATGATATATGTTTCTGGTCTGAACCCTGATTGTGATGTTGAGGATCAAATGCCCATGCATTAGACTCATCTATTTAATTACTCATTCAGAAGTTACAGCAGAACATGCACAGGAAAACAAGAACCTTACCTAAAGATGGATGTGAAACAAATGAAAATCAATAATAGACCGATATGATGCTGTGCTAACTCTTTGTAGGTAGCAGTTTTTCATATCTAAAGGTTGCACAAATTCGACATTTTTCATGGACCGAATATCAGATGTTCTAAATGCCAGCAAGGATTGGGCATGTGAGTTGAATGTCCTTGTCTAGCATTCCACATGATCTCTAATTTCTTTTCATTTAGTTCTATGCATGTTAATCATGAAAAAATATCAGAGGCACGAGCCCACTGTCTATGATTATGTTGGATATCAGTGAGTCCTATCTGGCACAAACATGCAACTCATCCTATTTTGGGTTGGACTTGGCCATTTGATGTAAGGGGAAGCATATCACGGATAGGAACAAACCTGAGTTATTCACATGATGGGCCATTTGAACAAAATGGCCACCAGAATAAGTTCTCCCTGACAGATTCAGGTTCTAGAGTTTGTTCTTCAGGAAGGCTAGGGCTTTGATATTCAATGATGAGTGTCCTGCACCCTGAGAAAATTGCAGAACTTGTTTCTGCTTTTACATACAGGTTCTTTTTATACTTTCATACCCTAGCAAACTCAGACTTAATCTAGACTCCTTATTTGGATTTGAACTAGACTTGGTTTTGGACTTTACTAATGCCCCGATTACAATTTTAATGGGCTGTGATGAACCTGGGGTGTAAAGCATCTGGAAGGCACCATTTCAATACAACCATGTCATGTATTGCTCGGCCCATTACGGGGAATGAGCCCTAGTCTTATTCTTCAACAACATCAAGAAGTCAAGCGAAAATTTGTCAAGGATATGCCTACCAAGCAATGGCATTGGCATGCTACACTGATAGACACAAACCAATGGAAAATGCTTATTAACTGTAATGGTCAGAAATTTGGACCTCTAAAAACACCGAGAGCACAAAGTTATGCAGTCCGGACATATTGACCATATGGATATGAACTTCAAGCAAATACATGTTGCATGTGCATACTTGCAAAAAGTGCTCCCTCTCTAGAAAGAAAATACAAATATTATTTCCCCATATTTTATTTATAGAAAGATATGCTCAGAAAGCCCTTAAAGAAAGAGGCACAGCACATCTTTGGAAGAGACAGAAGAAATGCCAAAAAAAAAAAAACAAAACTGACAAAGCTAAAAATAGCGTGAACTGTACTCAAAACAGCAAACATCAGCTCCAACTTTAAGAACCTCTAATAGCTCTAATTTACTCTAAGAACCTGTGACAGTTCCAGGCTGATTTATAATTCATTTCAGTTCATCAAGTATGATCAATGTGAAGACCATATGGAATTAACTCTATCAATTGAGTGCAATTTAAGCCCAGGAATAAAAGAGAAGCAATAAGAATGTGATGGAAAACAACATGCACTTGTCCCATCAACTATTTACTAAGTCCCAAATCATTGAAGGACTGCTCACACACAGTATTTTGATATCATGGATATCCTATCTACATAAATATCAACAGTAAATAATAATGGTTTCAAGACCAGTTTACCCAGATGGAAGAATCACAAAAGAATGATGAGAATTCACCAAAAATGGACTCACGCAAAAGTAAGACCACAAAAAATGGCAAAATGACACCTGAATCAAATGAATATTACCTCCGATACTTCAGATGTACCAATATCCTGAAGATCCCAATCATTTGGAAGAGAACCCCTCCTTTCATTTGAGTTGTAACCCTATTTAAGAGAGCTTAAAACATAAGGGTCCAAGCACTCACAATGCAATCAAGGTCTAAACATGATATGCCTGAATAGCAGCATTTCTGTCATAGATTATCACAAACAATTAATCATACTGAACTAGGTTAAAGCTACAGCTTCATAAAAGTTGATAACTATGTTTAAGTAGTTATTTCAATGTATTAAAGCATTAAAATGCACCTTCAATATATCCTCTTCAAGCTTTGTTATCAACCTTTGTTGTTCATTAACCTTAGCATTTAGCTTTCCAATCTTGGCCTCAGCTGCTTCAAACAAACTGGTCTTCTCTGAAAGTTTAACCTTTACAAAAGGGAAAATCTTGATAAGAGGAAAAGGTAACACCCTTCTGACACATGCAGACACAGAAACTTCATGCCATTCCAGTATAGCATTTTATTTGATAATAAAATGAAGGAAAGAAAATCTGACTAAGATCATATGCCTGAGTCAAACCATACCTTCAATTGTGTCAACTCATGTTCCATTTTCCGATTCTTGTCTAGAAGAAGGGACTCCAGCTTGCTCATTTCCTCTCCATCTGCAGCCACTTCCCAGTCTTCAGCTTCAATTGAATTATAGCCAACAGCCTACACATAAAGGCACAAATAATATACAAGGCTTAAAGATTTGAGAATAAGTTGAAAAAAAAAAAGTTAAAGGAGCAGCAACATTAAGCATCAAAGAATTTTGACAACCAACATACTATGGAGCCTACAAAGTCACAGTTCAATGTACTATAAAAATGAATACAAAGTGAATGATCCATGATCATTGATCACTGAGTCAAAAATTTATTTCTCGACCAATATAACCCAATTCTGTATTACTATGTAATATGCTGCCTCCTGCATATAGAAGGAAATAATTACAGGAAACAGTAATAATCATCAGGATTTGACTATGAACAAAACAGCACAAAAACCTATGAATGGCCTCCGTATAAATGCTTCACATGAAGAAAAATAGTGACTAAACCAAAAATATCTGGATAAGCTGGAATATTTACATGCCATAGAATTATTTGAATCTGAAGTTTAGCTAGACCATATTGCCAAAAGTGAAAAGGATGGTCAGGACACAAAAGGCATTCAACAATAATGTATAGGTAATGCACATAAAGCCACGAGGATTTTCAATACAAAAAGCAGGAGTATATCTTTCACATGTTTATCTGATGGTCATCATTACACTATGTTCACAAGGCTTAACACTAATAATTTTTAAACTCAATGAAATTTCATTTTATTCATGAAATGGGTGGGATTGGTATTATTCTGGATATGGCAAAATCATTCTATTCCACTTAATAAGTACCTTGTGTCAATATTGAGAAATCCTATGGCTTGAATCTTTAGTGTCCTCTTATTTATCACCTAGAATTATTTGAATCTGAAGTTTAGCTAGACCATTGTTGCCAAAAGTGAAAAGGATGGTCAGGACACAAAAGGCATTCAACCATAATTTATAGGTAATGCACAAAAAGCCACTAGGATTTTCAATACAAAAAGCAGGTGTATATCTTTCACATGTTCATCCGATGGTTATCATTATAGTATGTTCACAAGACTTAACACTAGTATTTTTTAAACTCAATGAAATTTAACATTTCTTCCAATAGAGTAAAAATGAAATACCTGCAAGATTTTGACTTTTTTGCGTAGGTCGTCAACTAGTTTGGAGGTTGGTCTCCCTTGAAGCTCTTTTCTGATGTCCACAAGAGCAGCATCCTGTAACCAATGACATCAAAACAAATGAATACCTCAAGGAACAAGCTGGTTTGCAATCAACATTAATCAAGAAATCATGGATTCCCCTTCGGAGAACATACAACTTATATGACTGAATAATTAGCGAAAGTCAAAATACAAAGGCAGATAGAGCACATATACATACAAAAGAATCTACTTTCTGGAACATGCTCTGCACAATGTCCAGGCATCAAGAGATGAAAGACTAATGGATTCACAGAATAAGTGACTAAGTCAGAAGAACTACTATGCAGTTACTTAGGTGTGCTTAATTATAACAGAGAAATTACAAAAATCCACTTTGAAAGACTAGAACCATTCTGGAAGTAAAATAGTTTCAGAAACAAAACAAATTGCTAAATAAAGGCACAGGAAAATTAACCTTTTCATTCAGTAATGCATTTAATTTCTTGATCTCAGTCATGTGTTGCTCTCTCTCGCTAGACAAAGTGGTCTCCATCTGACGAAGTTCCATGTTCAACTCAGCTATTAATTTCTCTTTTGCATTCAAAGAATTTTCAAGTATATCACTGGACTCCAAATTATCACTGCAAAAAATAGTAAGCTTCTAATCAGACAATTGTAGATACAGAAGATAAGTAATCAGTCAGAGGAAGCTAAAAAAAAGCTGTAATAAAGGACTCCAAATACAATTTTTTCAGGGGTATACAAATACACAAATTTACATGGGTTAAATAAGCAAAATAATTCTTCAAAAAAAATAATAAATGATTAGGTGACATTGCTCCTGGTAGTTTACATTTTTGTGCAAGAACTTTAAACTAGAATTGTAGTTTGGCTAGCAGTGAAGTAAGTTACTATAGTTTTTCAGAACTTCATAATATCAATTTCAAAAAAAAGAGAGTTTCATTACTCAGATTACCAGGGAAATAGTACATAAGCCATGATACATATGTCACAGCTATACAGCTCCTATATTGATATTGAACCAAACCAAAGGATTCATTATGACAACATGAAGAAGTGAAATTTTTACACAAATGTAATTTGCTTTTTCTTCACTTTCATACAATGTCATTTTCACAAACTAAAAGTTTAATCCTTCTTGCATGCTTTGTACCTAGCATTCATCAAAAGATAGTTAATGATTCAATGGGCAACCACACGTTTGGGTTTCAAACAAACAGAAAAGTGAGGTATGTGAACATTGTTTTGAATATCAAAGGCACATTGTGTTAATCAGGAAAGCACAGTTGCATTAAAAAAAGTTGCCAACATGTATCCACATATATAAAGGAAGATGGCCAATTAGCCAAATAATAAAAAAAATAAAAGATTGAGAAACCTTGAAAATGGCATGCTAACAATTTGTTACAGGAATTACCTTTTCCTTTTTTCATTTTCTTCAGATGTTGATTGCAATTGTGAATGCAACAGGCCCTATACAAAAATCCAAGATGGAAACGTCAGCAGTCTAATGAAAAAAGGCAAGGATAACTTGAGATTCAGATAAACCTTTTCTCTCTCCAGACTGAGAAGACGTGATTGAGCCAGTTCCACCTCATTCGTCAGAAGATTAACTTCAGCTTGCTTTGCAGCTCTCTCCTCCTCTGATCTTGTCAAAACATTCCTTGTGAGACTCATGTAAAATGGAGCATAAGTTTTTCACATTGACCATTTTCAAAGAATTACTTTTGTGACTACAAATCATTACTATGAAATAGTGATGCTACAGAAGATTCCCCCAAAAAAAAAAACGCTAAAGGAGGTACATCATGAGGTAAAAAAGCTGCAGGCTATATAACTGAAGTATGAACTAGCAATGAAGCCTAAACTTAGCATCTTCCAAATATTCTAGGAATTTAAGTACATAAAAAAGTCATAATATTGCAAAAACCGGGATTTGGGATTCTTCTACACAACCGGGATTCTTTCTTCCAAAAACAATCACAAGAAGCTGAAACGTAGGTTTAAATGTGGTTTTTGATAGTGATACCACTACAGTAGGAAAGTGGACAACAGAAGGACAAAGCTTAAGAGTGTACTACACTGAGTGCTAACAAAATGGTATGAATTATACCACAAGGTACAGGCTGTAGACTTACCAGATTGTGCACGAAATTGAAACAACTGATTCTGAGCAGATTCATGTAATTTCTGCATATTCATAACACTTTCCTTGGCTTGTCTCAACTGATCCTGCAACAAGAGTTCCCTGACCCATTACAAAAAAGTGAAAGAGGTGAGGTTTAAATACTGTTGAAGTTATAACTCCAAATATATGGAACAATATAGGACAAGTTGTACAATTATTAACTATTGCTAAAACAAGTACAAATTTTATCCAAGGACAAGATTATTTTTCTTGTTAACAAACATGCACCTATGCAAAGTTATGATTGAATGCCATGCCATCAACCCATTTACTATGAAGGAATTCAAACAAAAGATAAGACCAATTTTATATACTGTTACTGACTACAATGTAACTTACTTTCAAAATGTGACCATATAATACCTTTCTTTTAGGACTTCCAGAGTTTTCTGATTTTCTTCAGCCATACTACGCTGTTTCATCTCCACAAGTTCCTTAACCTTTTCTTCCATCTGAATTCTCAAAATAGACAAACAATTTAATAAACAGAAAAGGACAACAGATTTGAAAGCTTGAGGTAGACAATCAGATGGCAAGAAAAAAGCAGTTCGATAAATGCATTAATGCAAATTTTTATATTCTGCATATTAGGCATGTTCCTTAAATGTCATATCTTGATTACATCGCATAACTATAAACTGAATAAAACTAGTTTACATGTCAAACAGAATAATCAAAGATCTTCTATATTCTTATAATCATTTGTTTAAGAGGGAAAATGAAGTGATTGTTGTAAATCCCATATTTGCTCAAGAGAAATGCAATGATTGTGGTTGTGCCAAGGTCCTCAAAGAATCAAAGATTATAGGTTTTCAACAAATGACTGGACCTCCCTTCACATGATATAACTAAAGCAAACAGACATTAACATGATGACATTTCAGAGTTCATATTGATCACATCCCAACCCTTCCCAACCCATGCAAACAAAATTATCCACCAGCTCAGTGTGATAACAGACCAAGCCCTAGATGGTTCTCGACACTTCAACTAGGGTTGCATGGTTAAATTGGTTTGATAGGTGACTGATAATGCCATGATTTTCCAAACAAATAAGACAAAATACCTGGCTCTTTCACTGCATAGTTGGGTTAGAATTTAGCAATATAGAATGCCAGACTTGACTACTAAAGAGAATTCAATGACATCTGGATCTCAACATGACAGCTAAGATTTTCAAACTGAGACAGTTTTAAAACAGGATTAGTGCAAACTGAATCTACAGGTTTGCAAAATAGCAAAGAGAAACAACGAGAGTTACTGAGATCTGACCAAATATATGGGACAGCATGAAACTGCTACACATAAGATACACAAGCTAACAATATGCCAAAGAAAACATGATCCATCTAATACAAGTTGAGCCAAATAAAGTTTTCCTTCATTTCATTACTAGTCTGTTTATAACTTTATACTTAGACCACAAAAGGATGATTAACTTCTCATCCTGTGTATGATTGCATGTCCAAACAAGAATAAATGCATTATTGCCTTAGAATGAAATTTTTAACAGCATAAAGAAATACAAACACAGATCAAAAGTGTTGACAGCCAGCATTATACATATGAACCAGGTCCTACTTGAGCATTTATTTTTAACAAGAACTGTAAAGGCTAAAGTTTTCCTATGCAGAAGAATAACAAAAATTACATGATAAAAAGAACTTCTACTTCAACACATGAACAATTTCTGCAAACCGAGTACATGCTATGGGCAATAGAAGACCTACCAGATCCTAACATACTAACTCACAAAAGAGGCTACAAACAATGAACTCATTGGTAGGGATCAAACATTTCAATCTGGCATGCCTATGAGAAGAATAAATGACGATAAAAAAGAACTGACAATGCATGGTTACAAAGCAATTCAGCTGTTGCTAACCTGTTGCTCTAGTTGTCGATTCCGCTCTTCTAGTCTTCTTATTGTAGCTTGTTGATTCTTCAAATGAGTAGCTTCAGTCCGGAACTCTTCAAGTTCAAGTTTCATCTTTCGATTCTCTGATTCAAGCTCAGATAACTTAATATCTTGCTCCTGTATATAGACCAAAAACCACCGGGAAAGAGCATTCAAAATGGTTGCCAACCAACAGTACCTCACTGGTAATTGGTGTAAAACAAAGACAAAGCTCAACAAAAGATGTTTTGAAAATGATTGAAATACATTCCAAAAGCAGAAAACCTGAGGTTGATGATTCTGCACATGGAAAAGTTCCAATTTCCAAAGACAGTATACAGTTTAGAAAACAAAAAAGGGTTTTCGAATGTAGCACGTAGTTCAATGAGATGCTACTTACAGAAATAGAAGCAAGAGCTGGATAAGGATCTGGAGCTTCATAAAGCTTTTGGTATATGTTAAGGAAAGCATTTTCACCAAATTTTGCTCTCTTTGTCAGGTTATCTACTTCTTCTTGATAACCCTTCAGCAAAGAGTTAAATAAATTTAGCTTATCCTCAGAAGATGCTTTCTTGAAATCTGTCAGGAAGAGAGATATATATAAGATATAAGCTCAATAAAGAGAAGAGAGAATCAGTCTCTTACCCAAAAAAACAAAAAAAAGTTCCAAATGCAGGTACTGTACAGAGGTAAAAAAATAACAGAAGAGCATGGGATAAGAGCTACATCTGCAGCTTCTCGCAGATAGGTGCAGCATATGGAAAACTTTAGGATTCTTGTCTTAAATTGATTGCACAGAGTAGTTGGACCAGATGTCCAACTAAAAGTGCAATCAGTAGGCATGATTCCCAAAGAATACCCTTTCCTAGTTTATCTCTCCCTAGATTATGCTGCATGAGATGAAGATATGGAACAAACCTCGAGTACTTTCCGCAAGTTTCCTCCTGTTTTTTTGACTTATTTCCTGATTTTCAGCAATTTTTAGACCCTGTTCATCAAGACCGCTTCTTTCTTTTTCTAAGTCAAAAACTGTGAAGAAGAAAGAATTACATATGCAACATCAGTTCCCATACCAGATTATTGACATATATGCATTCATCGAATGTCGTTCTAACATCATCCATAATAAATTTGCCAATGTTTGGCAGTAATGCAACAAATTAACATGTTAACAGATCACAATTACAAAAGGCAGTATTTCCGAGAAGAAGTTAACAATTCATTTGAAACTAAGACCTACAAGCTGTTATATATCATTAGAAAATGGCTATCCACTTGCTTATTTTCAGGTACATGCCACCAAAAACACAACAGGCTTTCATATTTCAGCTGGAACACAGGTTTAAACATCAAAGGAAAGTTCAAAAGATTACGATGTTGCACTGGTACCCAGCCAGAAAAAAATGCCGAAGAGGAGGATAGCTTAATAGTTCAATCTTGAAGTGCAAAAGCAGAACAAACCAACTCGAGGTCAAATAAGCTAGCGACAATGTGCACTAGTTTGCTTCTTGAGTCACAGACTCGAGATGAACGCCCTAATTCTAAAACTTCTAATAATTTCCAACAATTCCACTCCTCGCATTCGTCAGAGAATCCTAACGTGTTTCAATCGGATTTAATCTGAAATTCTAGTCCAGGCTTCATTTTGTTCGTCAACTCAAAAGATTTCGATACCAAAAACGGATAGATCCATGAGTACCTCTCCAGAAGCTGCAGACGACGGCGATGGGCGGCGCAGAGTTGCCCTTCTCGCGGTCGGATCCCGCCGAAGCCGCCTCCATGGAGGATCGTTCACTGGATCTGAATCTCTCGTTCTCCTTTTTTTCTGCTGGGTAAAAATGATTCGGAAGGAAAAAAAATAAAGAAACAGAGGATTGGAGTCCGAGAGTCTAGTTTTGCTTGAATTTTACGACCACGGGCCACGGCGGTTGAATCGCAGTGGGGCCAGGGATATGCTATGCTTGTGAATTTGAACCCGTTGCCTAGCGGCGCTGGGCCGGATGGCCCAGCCCCATGTTGCCGTGATCTAGTTAGCTCATGAACAAACAAGAAAGTCTGGAAAATCTAAAGAGGCTTACATCCGACGGACCGACTGCCTGTATATCTTAATCAACTCACAAGGGCATGAATGTATGAAAAAAATTCCAAAAATAGGAAAATAAATAACTTTTAAGGTGTGTTTTTTTAAATATCAAATAGTAATTATGTTAATTTCATTATCTCCCAATAATTTAAATTTTAAATATATACAAAAACTTAAAAATTTAAAAATATGCAAAAAAATATAATGACTTTTTAGGGATAAATAAAAAAATTCAAAACAAATTGCCTAAAAATAATGTTGGCTCAATATGTTGTCAAATTGGCTTGATAGTTATTATCTTGCTGATCTTGTAGGACTAGTTTTTGGTTGTAACTAGTGAATTAAGAATTTGATACCGCATTAGCAATTGTCAATATGGGGACGTTTGGTAATGAATTAAAATTAATATTATAACTAAGATTAAAACTAATAAATTATTTTTATAAATTAATATTTTTTTATCAAAACTAATCTTATAATGATTTAAAGTTCAAAAAACTAATTAATTTTTTAAAATAATTTAATTTAATAGTTTCTGAAAAATAATTAATATTAATTTTTTAAAAAAATCAAAAAATCAAAAAATTTCTAGCCTTAATTCTAGTCTATTACCAAATGAATACTAAGGCTTTTCTCATTCGGTAATTATGATTCTCGAATTTTGGTCATTTCGTGAATATTTATGGTGATATTTTCTACATGGAAAATAAATCAGAAATTTTGGGGGCATATTCGATTCGTAACTAACAAAAAGTAATAAACTAATTTTGTAATACTTTTTTTTAATTTTTTTAAAAAATTTAAAAATGATTAATTAATTGCAATTAAATTGATATAATATTAAATTAAACAAATCCTTCTACATTGCGCTACTAATAGAATTTTAGAAACATGGGATATTTCCTATCTGTTATCTGTTATCTGTTATTTGTTTGTAATATAAGATAAATGATTTGTTATTCATAATAATAAAATAAATAAATTTTCTATAAAATTATCATAAAACAGATGACTTTTGATTAAAAATACTAAAAATAATAGAAGCTCGTTAGGAGTTCAAAGCTCCATGGGCCCCGTTAACAGCCAACCAGCAAAACCGCATAATTCAATGGACCTCCCGCTGCGTCTCCCCAATCGCCATTTCTCTCCATAGAAAAATCGAAAAAACAAATAAAAGAAAATGGAAAAAAAAAAAAAGTTAATAAAGAAGTGGGCCCGCATCACACGCGGAACTTAGAACCCCATCGTTCCCGCGCGTTGTCTTCCCTTTCCAGTGGGTTCTCTCCTACCACCCACCTTCTTCTCTCGGCGCTAATCGGGAAGAGAAGACCCGGATCGCGATGGGGGAGGAACCGCTCTCTTCGTCCGACTCCTTCAAGGAGACCTCCTCGGACTCCGGCACGGCGCTCGCGGCCCTCGCGGAGGGCTTCGAAGACCTCGCCCGGACCCTCCAGGGCGGCTGCGATGACCTCCGCCTCGACGCCTTCTCCGACGCCTGCTCCCTCATCTCCGTCCTCTTCAGCTGCCTCGGCATCGCCTTCAAGTTCGCCGAGTTGGAGTACGTCTCCAAGGTCCGTCACATTTCACCCATTCTCTTTCCAGAACGCTGGCTTTTCCAAAAATTAGGGCTCCGTGCAATAGTTCATTCACCATTCAATGATTTTTCGCTAGAATTTCGGATTTTGGAATTCCTTCTACAAAGATAGATTCTAGGATTGATTCCAGACATGTATGAACCATTGTAGTTGCATTTACTAAGTAGTGATTTTGTTGTTCGTAATCGCTTAGATAGACTACAAGTTTATGGGTGTTTCTGTTTTGATGTTGATCTGCAGGTAAATGACCTTGTGGAAGCTTCAAAGACGCATGTTACTCTAAAGAATTTGTTGGACAATGATATCGAACAGGATACAGTTAAGAAGCCAGGAAGCCGCTCGCGCCATCTGCGTAGAGTTAGATTGGGGCTTGACCTCATCAAGAATTTGTTTGAGCAATTTTTGTCTTCTGAGTAAGTTGGTTTTTGTTACTTTTATGTTGTTTCTAATGTCTATCCATCATGAATGATAAGCTTTTCCTGAATGCATTTTTTGGATGGGTTAGCTATTTTTGACTTAAAAGTCTGTTTTGCTCATCAACTGTGAAGTGAAGTTACGAATGTGAAGCTGAAGATTCTTAAGGTAGTACATCAATTAATTAAGCGGATTGGAGATGAATAACGCTGCAATTGCTTCATTTACTCTGAAACAAAATTCTTTACAAAAGAATCCCTAGATAAAAAATTTGGATGATATTTTTGCTGTGGTTACGGTTGCATTCACATATCTGTACTCAATGTGTAAATCCAGATAAAATCACATCAACATACTTGCAAGTTAAATAGTTCATAAGCAGGGTTCCGAGTCAGCCAGGCTGGCCCAGCTGCCCAGCCAGAAAACTAAGATCAGGCTCTCAAAATAGAAAAATTGAGCAACGATTGATATTAATATAGTCTATGGGCAACACTAAAATCTCTTTTGATTATGTTCTAGGTATCTGTTGTGCCTGTAAGTTTTTCTATTGAATGGTTCATTCCTCATTATATGTCATGCTCATTCCTTTCAGTGGTACCTCGCTAAGAGAAGTTGCATCTGCTGCCTATACACAAACTTGTGCTCCATACCATCCCTGGGCAATTAGGAAGGCTGTTGGTGCTGGGATGTATGCTCTTCCTACACGGGAACAGTTAATACTGAATTTGAATGAAACAGGTTGGTGAATCATCTTTCATGTGTATTTTATGTTGTCCCCTGTGCAGTTTTAGCTCTCAGGAATTAGGAAAGCGTACTCATTAGTGATGCAAATCAATCCTGGTCTATTGGATTGGAACTTGATGACTTCCACACATTGGATGTTTGTAGTTGTGTAGGATAAAGAAATAACTTTTAGATGCAAAAAATGCCCATCATTATTGGGTCATCTTCATTTCAGACCATGCAAATTGGGTTGTATGCAGAATATCCTGCCTTAATAGCAGTTTGGCCTTTATCTCCCCTGAAAATTCCAATGGTGGTTTAGAAGGACTCATGTTCATTCGTCCTATAGGATGAATCTACACGATAGAGAATTTGGTGATTGTTGAAGGCTACTAAAAGGTATCATGCATGATAGTGCTGGTGACTTGTTGACCTGACAGTGATGAGAACCTTATTGCAGAACAATAGAAACAGTTTGATATGCTTGATAGCTGCTGCAAAAAAATGTTATGTTCAATAACCATTTTTGGAAATTGTGGAATGCTATATGCCTAGTAGACGCTATGGTTCTGAGTTTTTTCATAGATAATATGTTTAGAGTCCTGTATAATCCCGCAATGATTCTTAATTTGAAAAGTGTACCCAGGGGTAGTAGGATGGCCCAAATCTAGTTTTCTCAAGCTTTTGGATTTAGTTGTTATGGTTCCACTTCACCCCATTTATGCTATTTTTTCCCCTACATTAGGCTATTTACGAGTATCTTCCAACTTCAAAAAAATTGAAAACTCTGCCAAAACCAAAATTCCTTATTAATTCAAGCTAAAAAAACATGTTATATAACTTGCTTAATTTATCTATCATTTCAGTTCTCAACCTCTTTTGTTGTGTTATGAATGAAGAGATAGTCTTGCACTTTCAGTTACTACTGATAAGATATCTCAAGAGCTCTCTTTAGATCTCTAAGATAAATAGGTGAATAGTGGATTATGCTCAAGTTCAATTGATTGCCGTTTTCCTGTTAGTCAATTCATCTTACTCAAAAGCCTTCTTTTTGCTGTTATTACTTCTGCAGACCTCACTAGCTTAATTCATTGTTGCAGATGAGTCTGTTCAGACAGAAATGCGCAGGTATATAACTGCCTCGAGTCCTATCATAAACTACATCGATGGCCTTTACACCTCAAGGAACATTACCCTGGACTGGTGAGATGATGCATCATCAAAATCCGAGTGTCATAAGATGTGTCAGCCAATCCTCCAAGTCTAGGATAATTTTCGACGATTTTGTTCCGTCGAATGTCATATAAGGCAAAGTCTGGGATGGCTTTCGACAGTTTTGTCTCATAGAATGTCATACAAGGTTTTGCCTTCTCAGACGAAGGAAGCTCTGTAACGTTTTATTCCTAGTGTAGCAGTACAGTCTTGTATAGTGTTTGCAATAATGCGAGTTATCTATGTATGCTTGGCATAATAGCTTTTGCTAACGTTGTCTACTGATTGGTGTCCATAATTGGAAACCTATCAAGTGGTAAGCTACGAAGATAAATTTTTCTGCATCTGAAGTTGTTGCAAGCCATAATATGCCATCCAATCTCGATTTGGAAAATATTTGGCGTATTGTGAAAAAAAAAAATTCCCAACACAGAAGAACTAGCTCACAGGTGGAAGTCTAAAAGACAAGGTGTCCGCGAATCTCAAAGTCTAACTTGGCACAACATTAGCCCACCAGCACTTATCCTCTTCCTCCGCTCTCGGTTTCGCGAACGCCCGCGCACTCGAGCAAGCAAAGCAAACCCAAGCTCAGAAATGGCACTCTTCACCTCCAATATCTCCCAGAGCAGCCTTTGCGCCGCCGACCGCCACCACCTTCCGAGACGCTCCTCCCTCTCCCACCGGCGCACCCACCTCTCTCTCCACACGAGCTCGTTTGTCGCGCGCGCGAGGAGGGGGCTCTCCTCGCGCACCCGCAGGCTCGAGGACCGGGGCAAGAAAGGCGCCGTAGTGGCCCCGGAGGTGGACGAGGAGAAGGAGAAGGAGGAAGATGTAAAGGAGGAAATTGTGGAGGATCTCACGGGGATGCCGGTGCTGCCCGGGGAGGAGCCGGACTTCTGGGAGGGGCCCCAGTGGAACGCCCTAGGGTTCTTCGTCCAGTACCTCTGGGCCTTCGGCCTCGTCTTTGCGGTAAGCTATTGGATGTTTGCTCCTTATGATAGAATCATGTGCCAAAATGTTCGGTAGATATTCAAGTTGATATTTTTATGATTGTTAGAACCCTGTATTGGTAGAATTTCATGATTGTCTGTAGAATTTCATATGACGGATGACTCATGCACTTGGAGATTGGAATGACCGCAAGACACATTACTGTCGGGAAAATAGCGATCAGTAACTTTAGCATGTGTTTGATTTGTTTAAGAAAGCAACGGTTTGGGAAAGATGAAGGACATGTTTGGATGCTTTTCATTGATAAACAATGTAGTAAGAGAAGTCTTTGATCATCATGGATTTTCTTTCAGGCCCTAGTGTTGTGAGGGTGAAAACATCTAGAGAAGAAAAGATGTTCCTCGGACATGATTTTCCAGAGACTTACTGCTCCTTCCTTAAATTATAGGTAAATCTTGCAATTGGAAGTTGTATCATTTACCATTTGGGAAGAATAGGAGCATAGGAAATGCTTTACAATTGAAGCTCAAGGGCTTTCTTAGTCTATTGGATGTGGTGATCTAATTTTTTTTGTTCGTGGCTGCTTGAATTAATTGGCTTAAAGGGTATGACTGAGGAGTCTATCATTGGAGGATCAATGATTTTTCTTAAACATAGGGTTCAAGATATAAATAGAAATGAGCACCAGCACAACAAGGATTGTGTGGCAGAAGAGCGCCAACTCTTTGTTCTCCGTACTTGTAGGGTTTTATGATAGAGAAATTTTGTAAGTCTTAATAAGCACATTTCCATTCCCACTTTTGTGTTTAAACACCAAACTAGCCATCTCAACGTTTATTATGCTAGTTGAGTGGCAACTTCACTGATTTGACGTTTCAAGTGTATTACATTTCATGACCAAAGCAAATGTATTCACTTTTAAGGATGTACTACTGTAGTCAAATTATGAACCTGTGGCCCAGTTTCTGCAGTTATTTTTCGCCCTTTTTCTGCTTTGTTCGGACAGGGCTTACTTATAGAAACTTCACAAGAAGACAGTGAAGTTGTTTGAGGAAACATTCGAGATCAAACTGTTGGTGTCTATTTGCATACACCCTAATCCCATCTTGTAATTTTAATTTAGCTTAGGAATGACCTTTTGATGAATTTTTCGTCTGACACTATGAATTGTCAAAGCTAGGGGAAATTTTCTCTTCTCATCTTTGCTTCTAACACTTTTTTTTGGTAATGCATCTGATCGTCTATAAGCATGAAAGCCATAATCATCTTGCGTCGAAGATCAAGGGAACTGTGTGAAACAAAAGAAGGGACTTTTGTTGTTGAGATTGCAGTTTTCCATTTTCAGAAGTGTGCATGTTGAGCATAATGACAAAATCCTTCCCTTGGCATGGGTCAAGTCTCTAAGGCCCTGTTTGGAGTGAGGTCATTCCATCTTTGGTCAGCCTAACGGTGTACTAGAAAACACTTATTCTAGTAGAAAGTTAGTCTGATTAAGGATGAGATATCTCAATCCAAATGGGCTCTAAACAAGCAAGCTAGTGAGGATGGAGTTGACAGGTTTTCTATATGTGCACAGTGAAATTTTGACACCAACTGTGCTTTCCCTCTCTGATAATGTGAGTTGTTTTTAATCAGCATAATTGGTCTTTACCCATTGATTTGATCCCCATATTGTTTTTTTTATGAGCAAACTCAATTTGATGCTTTAAAAAATTGTAGATGGACCAATTATTGAATCGATTGGATGATTGGATCCATAATTGCCTATAGTAGGACAGATTACTATCATCTTTATGTGCCTTCTAAGATGGAGTTTTATGCATCTTCAATCCTTAAATAAGGAGCCTGTCACTTTCTATTTTGGCAGGTAATTGCCTGCGGCATTGCAGTTGCAACATATAATGAAGGTGCCACAGACTTCAAGCAGACACCCGCTTACAAGGAATCAATCCAATCTCAGGAGCTGTTAGAGGAATCCGAGTCAGCGAACACAGATGTCTTTGAGTCAAATCCAACTGAAGAGGCTCCAAGTTTGGAATAATCAGTTGATAATCATAAGCTCTCTAGCACTTGTGTGATATTGGTCACATGTAATGTTCTTTCCTTAATGTGAAGTTATATTATTTTCTAATACTATTTATGCTTGGAGTTCGTCTGTTTGGGTGTATATTGAATTTCTAGGTTTGAAATCTGGATGAACAGTACTTTTCCCTGTTTGTTTACTGAATTTTAATATTGAAATTGTGATTTAGTTCAACTGAACTAATCAAATGCTCAAGTATAATTTTTTATTTTTATAACTTAATTATTAACTTAGAGCTTGTTTGATAACAAGTCAATATTAAGATCAAAACTAAGACTAGTAAATTATTTTCATAAATTAATTTTTTTAATCAAAGTTGATTCTTCAATAATTTGAAATTCAAAAATTTAATTATTTTTTTAATAGTTTAATTTAATAACAGTGTAAAATAATTAATATTAATTTTTTAAAAAAAATAAAATTAGGGTTAACCTTAATTTTGATCCATTACTAAATGAAGTGTTTAGACTTGGTAATTCAGGTTCATGGATCGGGTCAAATTTATAGTATTAGATTAAATGAGTCAATTCAAATCCAACTTGACTTTTAAACATATAATCCGATTCAATCCGAATTGGTTCATTTATTAAATGGGTTAGATTTGGATTATGACCTGATTTGATTCGAATTAACTTATTTAATTAAATGAGTATAATTTGACATGAACTTGAATTGATATAATTTACTCAAATCAACTCAAATTGATTCAAATTAATCTAAGTCGATTCAATATATGGTATCAGTTATTCACATTACAAATTAACATGTGATTATCATTTATTAGCTTGTATTAATATCAACGTATTTGTTAAAGACGATTTTTAATATATGTCACTTTGTTTTGTGGGTAATATTATTTTAAAAATTATAATGAAAATTTTATTAAAAATTTTTAGATTTGTGTTAAGTTGAGAGAGCAAAATCAAAGTAAATAAATAAATGGTATTATTGAAAAAGTTTTAATGTATCAAATCAGATTAACTTAAACTTATAAAATAGGAGTTTATATATAATTTCAAATGTGATGCAGACTGATTATTATTATATAATATTAAGTACAATAAATTTATTTCACATTAAATATTAAATAAATAAAATTTGATATATGAAATAAACAATTTATATTTTATTAATTTAAGTTTTTAAAATAATTTAATATACGATCCATGATAGATTCATTATTTATCTGTCAGATTTAGATGTCCAAATTTATTATTTTTTAATTCATGATATGTTATTAAAAATGTTGTCAGTTCTTAGATTTCGTAGAGCGCTTGATGCTGAGTGACGCTAAAACCCATACTTTTTCTAGTGTAGTGCTTCTTATCAAGGACATATACTATGGCGGCGGCGGGGGGCTCCTTGATAATCCGAACGACGTTGAGCCCGGCGATCGTGCCGGCGTCCTCGGTCGCCTATCTCTGGTCATCCTTGACGTATCCTACAGAGAAGCAAATACAACAATTCAAATTCCAACCTCAAATCAATTGAACTGCAATATTACAAAGCACACACAAAATCAAATCATCACCAGGAACAGTAACGACAGCATCCTTGATAGGGTGGCCGATGTTCGACTCCGTCGTCCCCTTCATCTTCCTGAGCACCATGGCACTAATCTCTTTTGGACTGAACAACTTCGGCTCCCCCGTCATCTCCACCTAAACGTTAGGCTTTCCATCCTTATTCACAATGTAACATGGCAGATACTTCATGTCCCTCTGCGCCTCCTTGTCCTCAAACCTACCAGTCACCCATATCAATTCAAAATTCCGAACAAAAGGAAGCCAAAGATCAAAACTTTGCAGCAGAAAAGCACCAAGGTAACCTACCGGCGGCCGATGAGGCGCTTGATGTCAAAAACGATGCGCTCGGGGTTGACCTGGTTCTTGACGGCCTCGCGATGTGCCTCTCGTCATCGGTGAACGCCACCCACGAGGGCGTGATCCGGTTCTCCTGGTCGTTGGAAATGATTTCCACCCGCCCGTTCCTGTTAACCCCGACGCATGAATACATCGTGCTCAAATCAATCCCGACCACCGGCGACCCCGTTTTATTCGAATCCTCCCTCGCCGCCGTGGTCGAACTCATAGTCTCATACCAAACCCCAAGAGGAAGAGCGAGAGGATTAAGAGAGACACGCTCGATTGTTTCTCCATTGTCAAGAGCTCTGTGTTCTGCGAGAATTGAAGCTGTCGAGGTGGAGTGGAGGGGCAGTGAGAATTTATAGGCTGGGGAAGGAGACGGGTGTAGGGTTTGCTAGTGTTCTGGCGCGCAGTGGACTGCCACGTGAGTACAGTAGTCATGTAGGGACATGCGAGAGGACTAATTGGAGACCGACACGTAACGCAGTCAGTTGAGGAAGATTTCCCGTTTGTTTCGTGTATCGGTTGAGGTTCTGCTTCAGGCAAAGATCAACGGTTGGATGACAAGGAGAGATCCAACGGCTGGGAGAGAGGAATGGCGGCAAAGTCTGGTCGCCTGAATAGGTGTTCTACTGGAATTCTGTATTTAAAAGATTTGATATTTTAGGCACATTCGGGATTGAGATTAAAATTAATAAATTATTTTTATAAATTAATATTTTTTTTAATTAAAAATTAATTCTATAATAATTAAAATTTTAAAAATATATTTAATTTTTTATAATAATTTAATTTAATAACAGTGTAAAATAAATAATATTAATTTTGTAAAAAAACTTTTTTTTTAAAAAAATACTAATTTTGATCTTAATCTCAAATCAAACGATGCTTTGGTGGTCTAGACTTTAGGCTGCACAGTAGCCATTATCAATCTCCTAGGGCTGTCAACGGAATTGATTGTTGATTAAACTCATTAAAAATTTATTTAAAATATCCAATGAGTTTTAATGAATAGCTTATTAAATTTTAAATTTATTTAAAAATTTTATTAGAGTACAGTTAGAAGTTTATTTATATACTATTTTATTAATGAGATATATAATTTATTTTCTACTGTTAGAAGTAATGAATATAGAACTGAATTCAAAACAGATTTAATATAAAAATTAATAGATTTTAACGAATTTCAACCCGTTTTAAGTTCATACAGGCTAAATTTATGTCCGTCCAAGTCTGTGTATGCTGGGCCCGTTGTCAGCCCTAATCTCGCCCGGGCCATGGGCCCAAAAGACGGATTCCTTCCCAAAGAGAAATGGGTTTTTAGCAACGTTTTCAAAGGCTGAACGTCGAAGGGTGATCTACTAAATACGTGAGATAGAAGGACGTTTTTGCTAAAATCCATAGATAAAACCGCTTCAGAGACACGCGGTTGGAGCCCAGGAGAGAAGCGAAAACAAAATTGCCGTGTATCTGATTCTCCTCCTCCCGCTTCCTTGTCGCAAACCCTAACCCTAGCTCTCCGATTCTCCCCCAAATTCAATTCCAATCCGTCCCTTTTTGGCCATGGGAAGCGAGGAGAACCAGTCCCCTCCCCCTCGCGGCAAGCACCGTCGGGCATCGGACGAGGAGTCGGCAGAGGAGCCGAAGCGCCGGAAGCACCACCGCCGCCGCCGCCACCACCGCCGCCGCCGCCAAAGCAGCCGCGAACGCGACCGAAATGACGGCGAGCACGTGGTGTTGGCTCCGGGGCAGGGGTTTTTGGCTGTAGGGAGAGTCGATGACGATGAGAGGGAGGAGGGCGAGATTCTTGAAGACGACGACAGGGACTTTGAGGCTCATGTAGATCCAAATAATGGGGTTTTGGCGTTGAATGATGGCGAGAATGTAGTGAAAATCTGCGGCGAAGAAATTGAAAAGGAAAACAGTTACCGAGACATTGATGAGAACGATTCACGCCGAGCTCGATCGGGATCTTCGGTGTCTGAGGATGATTCGCATCCAAAGAAGCCTAGGAGAAGACGTGAAGAGGAGTTCGTGGATGCGAAGTTGGAGAAACGCAAGCTGAATCAGTGCTCTGATTCAGGCTACTCTGGCAGTAAGGATTTAATAAAAGATAATGTATCAAAATCGCCTGAGAAATCGAGGAATGAGTATAGGAATGAGGATGACCGTCATAGAGATCGCTTGAGGTCCTGTGACCGTGTGAGTCAGATAGCGAAAGAGTGGGATGGAAAGAATGGTTCTGATCAGGCTAATGGCCGTGCACATGGTAGATTAGATAAATATTCAGATAGAATCAGAGAAAGTGATAGAAGAGATCGCAGAGAAAAGGAGAGGAGCAGTAGCTATAGTCGACCCTATGAACAGGAGGATAGACATGGCAGCGGGGGCAGGGATGGAGAGAGAGAATGGGATTACAAGAGTTCAAGAGACACAGATAGCATGGAGGAGGGCAAGTATGCTCGTGGAGAGAGGGAGAGAAGTAGAAGTTACAGTAGACATGGTGTGCGGGAAGACAGGCATCACACTCGGGATGGAGATCGAGATCAAGGAAGGCATGATTGCAGGTCAAGAGATAGGGAAAAGAGAGATGCAAGCTGGGAGATGTATAGAGAACATTGCATGAGAAATATAGATGATGAGAGGAGAAGGGGCAGAGATGACAATGATAGAGACAGGACCCGGCTCAGGGACCGGGAAACACGTATAGATAATGATAGAGAACGAGGTGAACGAGGACGGCACAGAGATTCTAGGCACTCAAGACACCATGATCTTGATCTTCGTAGTGAGAGAAAAAAGTCTAAAGAGCTTGCAAAAGAAGCAATCTCTACGATAAATGTTGTTCCAGAAGAGGAGAAGCCTACGAGGTGGGTGAGCATTTGGGCAGTCTTAAGATGGGTAGTGTTAGTTTTTTATCAGTTACTTTGAGTATCATTTTTCAGTCTATTATGCTTCTATGCTTTTGTAGGGAGGAAGACGCGGAAGACTATCAAGAAAAGATAGAGGCGCAACTTGCTGAACAGGATGAACAAGATGTTGAGAGGATTAAGGAAGAAAGCAGAAAAAGGAGGCAAGCTATCCTTGAAAAGTATAAACAGAAACAGTTGCAGCAAGATGCTGATTCTGGAGCTAATAATCAAGAGAATGGTGATTTTTGATGAAGCTGACATTTATGACATTTATTCTTATTTAGCATCACTGGTTTTTTGACATATTTGCTTTATCCGTGTTTTTTGTGCAGCTGAAAAGGTGTCTACTGTCAAGGACAAACTTCAACCCGTGGTTAGCCAGGCATCCAATGTAGGATCTGAGAGCAGGCATGATGCTTTGGATCTTTATGATGCTGATCCATCATTTACATTAGGTAAATCACCTTTACAAAATGGTGCAACTACTCTTGAGGAAACTGCTGGTGCTGGTGGACTAGGGGAGGGCACTCCAAAGGTTTGTTTTCCATCTTTTTGCCAGAATTCATATTTGGAATTGTAACTGTAAAATATTCTAATTTTCAATTAAATATGCCTTTATCTACAGAGTGAAAGATCAGCAGATATGTTTTGTGATGATATCTTTGGCGAGTCACCTGCTGGTGTCCGAAAATTGGTAACTTCCCTGCCCATATATCCTTGTCATCATTGGTTTACTTTGCACTAGTCTTTTTTTACAGTGAATATGTGAAGAGAATCTTCTCCTCATTTTTTCCTGTCTTTTCTTTCCTTGTCAGCACAATAAATTTGTTATTTGGTATGTGCTCGTTAGCTGCTTATTAATTTGGAACAGTTCTGTCAAGACATTGACTTTGATGTAATACGATCCTGCATTAATAGGAACTAAGGAAGAAGTAGTAGCCTGGTTCTTTATTTTGTTGAATTAGGTTTTTTTGATGGACACATTTTTTTCTTATAGTATGCATCCTTTGTAGGGGAAGATGGATGGTCCACAAATTGAAAAAAACGGTCTTCATGATAACTGGGATGATGCAGAAGGTTACTATTGTAAGTGTTTGTTTTTTTCCTAGTTCTTTTTATATATTATTTTCACATAATTCTTCATATATATGACAAGTCTTCCACTGGTATGATTGCTCCATCTTCTGTGTTGTGATTAAAATCATTGCATGTAGTAGATAACAATGTAAACCTGCCCACTTTGGGTAGACTTGTGTATTTATGCACCATTTAATTCTTATATACGGCTTTCCTGGCATCATACTGACCTACTATTATCTGCCATAGCGCATTGTAATTCTTGTATTTTTTTTCGGTAGGAGCATTTTAATACTTGTTGATCACCTATTGATGTCACTTTTCTTCTGCAGGTTATAGGTTTGGGGAAGTACTAGATGGTCATTATGAGGTTATAGCAGCACATGGCAAAGGCGTATTTTCGACTGTTGTCCGTGCAAAGGATCTTAAAGCAGGCAAAGGTGATCCAGAAGAAGTTGCCGTAAAAATCATACGCAACAATGACACCATGTACGGAAATGATCAATTTCTAGCCATTGTAATATGGTTATTTATTATACATGATTGTTTTTTTGACATTTTTTATTAAAATGTGGAACAGGTACAAGGCTGGTTTAGAAGAGTTGACAATATTGAAGAAGCTAGCCGGTGCAGATCCTGATGACAGACGTCATTGTGTTAGGTTTATATCAAATTTCAAGTACCGAAATCATCTTTGTTTAGTTTTTGAATCTCTGCATATGAACCTTCGGGAGGTTCTAAAAAAATTTGGTCGTAATATTGGGCTTAAACTGACTGCTGTGAGGGCATATGCAAAGCAGCTTTTCATTGCGCTGAAGCATCTCAGAAATTGTGGAGTGCTGCATTGTGATATAAAGCCGGACAATATGCTGGTATACTTTCTCATGTTTTATGGAAAGATTATGTTAGATCTTTGAACGTGTGTCTCAATATGCCTAGTTGAGAACAAACACGAAGATATACTAGGTTATTCAAATGAACTATAACCATGTTTTATTTAGTAGTAGTTCTTGTTGAGGAAGTAATGTGGTACTTCAATTGTGTATTATTATCTTGATTGTTCGACATTGTTATTGGCAGGTAAATGAGGCTAAGAACGTCCTGAAGCTTTGTGATTTTGGTAATGCGATGTTTTCTGGCAAGAATGAGATCACACCTTACCTTGTCAGTCGATTCTATCGCGCCCCAGAAATAAGTAAGTTTTATCTTTATCTTGATTCCGGGTATCTCTATCCTGCGCCAAGATCTGAGAGTGGCTGCAAGTCCATTATGTGCTACATGATGGTTGTTTGGATTGATTATATAGTTTCAAAAACTTGCTTTTGCAGTTCTTGGACTGCCTTATGATCACCCTATGGACATCTGGTCAGTTGGTTGCTGTTTGTTTGAACTTTACTCTGGAAAAGTCCTTTTCCCTGGCCCATCTAACAATGACATGCTTCGGCTCCAAATGGAGTTGAAGGGGCCTTTCCCAAAGAAGATGCTCCGAAAGGTGAGACATTTGTAAACTACAAGAAGCTTTATTTCTTTGAGGTGGTTTTCTCAAACTTTGTTGAGCATCTATGATGGTTTTTGCTTCTAAAGTATTTTTGGTTTAAGTTGAAAGCAGGTTTTCTAGCGGATCAATGGCCAACCTTGGTTTGGTTTATCTAGTGCTGTTGGATCTAAGCCAGTTATTTGACATGTCTTATTTAATTTTTTATAGAGATAAAAATATATTTGTAAGCTGATTCTAGGCATATACGCATTTGAATATTTGGCAATCTAATATTATATTTTACATGTCTGCTGATGTTGTTCTTATGGTTGAAAAACAGGGGGCTTTCACTGATCAGCATTTTGACCAGGACTTCAATTTCCATGCAACTGAGGAGGATCCTGTCACAAAGAAGGTAATCAATTTTAATAATTATGAATGAATTTGCACACTTTTTTGAGGTGTTTGTACTTGTTTTTGGACAGATTGTAAAGAGACTTCTCCTAAATATCAAACCAAAAGACTTTGGGGCACTCATTTCAGGGTCCCTTGGTGAGGATCCCAAAATGTTGGCCAACTTTAAAGATCTTCTTGAAAGAATATTTGTGTTGGACCCAGAGAAGAGGATGACAGTATCTCAAGCTTTGAGTCATCCATTCATCACGGGCAAGTGATCTAAGATGCTGACTTCTAAATGCAGAAAAAAGATAATGAGCTATGCCTCTTCACTGTGCTCTAATTTGTTTATAGTCATCTAATCTTTCTGTATTGTCTCTCTTGTCCCTGCTTTTGGTGGTCAAGAAAGCTGGTTTCGGAGTTTGTGACACAGATGAAAGCTTGGAATGTGGAGATCATTCTTCTGGCAGTCCTTATCAGTGGGATGGGTTCTGTATCTTGTAAGACAACTTGCCAAAGGTGTTTTACATCTTTGTAAACATTCTTCACTATGGGCATTTAAAGATCTACCAATCGTAATTTCTCTTTTTGTTGTTGTTTGTTTGAACTTTAGTTCACAATGGCAAACAGAATAGACATAAGTTTTGCAGCGGAATCTTAATTAATGAATTTCCTAAGAGAAATGATGTTCCTATCTGCAAGTTTGTCTGAATCTGGATTCTTGTTATTTTACGCTTAATGGGATGTGCTCGCAAAATTCTCCCTTCTGGGACACAATATTGTAAATTATTTTCTGAATTTTCATTGGGTTGGTTGATGTGCACAGCAATGGGATTCAAGTGTTTTATAGTTCTGCACTATGCATTTGTAATCTACATGTGGATTCTTTGTTATGTTATTCAGAACTAATCTTGCCTTGAAGAAGCTAATTATTTCTTTCATTCAGGGTTTCTTCCAGGATTTGAGGCTGTCCATTTGATGCTTTAAATTTCTACAAGGCAGCCAAAAGAAGGTACCCTGGTTTGTTTGATGGGCTACTTAACATGTTTGAAAGCTCATATTGACATTTTCTAACTGGAAGCTGCGTTTCATAAAACATAGAAGACATATTTATGGGGAAATTGTTGTTTTTTGTGTCAGATGAAAATTCTGTAGTATATTTTCAGTAATATTTTAGTGTATCATACTTGTCCTTATTTGATCACGCTCTTTCCTATGATTCTTTTCTAATATATATATATACAATGACCCTTGGAAAGGGGATATGATATCTGATCTATGCTTTACTATTATGGAGGCCTTTGCATGGGAGATTGCTGGATGCATGACGTGTGCAATGAGGGTTGACATGGTAAATATGTTTCTTCTCCTCTGATGTACTTCATTCTTGCACAATAATTAATTAATTTTTATCACCTAGAATGAGAACATCTTGTGGATATACTAATGTTTGTTCAACTTTGTTGCACTAATACTGCTTTTTTATTTTTTTGTGTAGAGTGGAGATGCTTTTTTGCTGGAAATGACTGTGAGTTTTCCTTTGCCTCACTTTCTGACTTCATGCTTCGTTCTGGGCTGGGTACTTAAACTAGAAATACATGCGTCATATGCATGTAGTCCAACTTGTCTAACCATATCCATGGCCTAATTCGTCATGAATTATGATTCAGAAACTCCTAACTTCTTGTCCTTTTTCTCTTGATTCTCTTTTGTTTTTTACATCTCGGTGAGTTGGTGAGTATTAAATGATTTAAAGCTTGCTGTGAGAATTTTAGGGTTGCTTGGATAGATGATATAGTAGGAAGATTAAACTTGGCTTGTTTTTGGAAGTAATAATATTTATTCTACAATAATGAACTTATGATTCTTTCCCCCACCTCATTGGTTATTCATATTTATTCTGACCTATTACTTTCCAGACAGGACCTAGAATGATTGTTGGGTTAATAGCATGAGGTGCTTGGTGCTAAGCTTGGGAATAAAGGCCTTATGCCTGGTCTTGTATCCTATTGAAACAGCCACTTGGAAGTATTCAGGCAAATTCAAGCACTCAAAATTTCTTAATTTGGAATCTTTATCATTAATATTCTTATTGGTGATTGTTTTGAAATTTATCGTGCTTTTCTAGATGTAAAATACACCATATGATAGAAAAATGTAAAAATACATCATATTCTTCTTTAAAGATTCTCTGCATATTAGGCAGTATAGTAGTTTGACTTGCATCCTTGGAGTACAAAGGCCAATGGCTTAGCCTTGTTTCCAACTGCCCGATTGGTTTTGGCTGTTAGTACTGATGGTTCCTTGATTCTACCTGCCTAATTGTGACTGAATTGGAAGATCCTTGTCATCACAAGATCAACTAAATTTGTTGCTTTGGTAGTGGTTCTGATAGATGCAATCTAAGAAAATCAGACCGGACATATTGGTAGCCACTAGGATAAGGAAAAAGATGCTATATTTGAACTTCAGAGAGAGTTAAAATCTGATGCTTTTGAGCTTGGTTGGGACGTGGAGATACCTTTCAGAAAGTTTGATATTCTAGTTAACGCAACAAAACAAGCTAGCCAACTTGAATGAACAAAAGGCTCCTTTGCCTTTGTCTTTTCTGGTTTTTCAAATTCTTGACAATCAGCGGGTGTGATTTCTAATATAAGAGGAAAGTATTGTTCCTGATATTAGGTTCATTCATGTAGTTAAAATAGTTTTGTAGTTTAAACTTAAAAGGCATAATCCATAACTCTTTGTTATTTAAGCAAAATCTTTATTTGTTCAAATTCTTATTAGCTGACATTCATACTGACTCCTACAAACAAAGAATCACTGTACTTTGACTTGAGTGATCAATACTTGTGCTTCCCAGTAGCTTGATACGAGTGTAATGTAAAATAAAGATTAATGAGAGGGCGGAATTGAACTTCATACTTGCCTCAGTTGCAAGATGACATTTGCAAGCAATAAGAGAGGCTTTTGGGCACTTTGGGTGATTGGTTTAATAAATATGATTCATGAATTATTGGGTTTAATGGTGTACTCTTTTGTTTTTAATGATCTTACAGATTCTTTGTTCATTATTAATCTGAAAGAATAATGTCAAGGCCTACAACCCAAATATGTCTTGGAAAACATAGAAAAGGATAATGGTGGTTGTTGGATGAATTCCATTCAAGTCCAAATCAATTTTATTTTACAAATATTTACCATTTTATAATTAGGCTAGATAAAAAGGTCATACAGATGTTACAATTCTATTTTATCTTCTTTTCGTGTTAGGATTGTCTGGTTTATGCAGCATCTGCCTATTCACAATTTCCACTTTTCTTCACTTCATTCATCTTTTTTTTGGGTTAGTTATGGGGACTATTTATCAGTTGAGGCAATTAAAGCCTAATTAGGGGAGGCAAGCTTCGTGTCTTGTATTCTCATTTTTAGGATTGATGTGATGAGAGGTGGTTTGGTAGACTTGTTTGGTACTCGTTTGGATACAAGATAGAATTGACACTGTATAAAAATGTCATGAATAAAGGATGCAGACCTTTTTAATTCCTGGGATCTAGGGAATATGCTGTTGAAAACATACTTTCTTTGTTGGAAATTATGGCATATGTTATTGTTTGTTGAGTTTTCAAACCATGATTGTGGTTACAAGCATGTTGTTAAATCTCGGCAGAAACCAAACAGTCTCAGACGAAGTGTTTTAGTTCATCTGAAACCAAAACAATAATTTCTAAGTGCAAAACACAAAGGATATTGGCAGTTTCATCTGAAAATGCTGATACGGTTTGGTCTTGGTCATAGGTGAGACTGAGACCAGAACCGTGATTTGAAGCCTTTGTTATAAGTACAACATCAAAGCAAGGGAAGTTAGAAAAGTTTGAGTTAATCATTGTTTTACTCAGCAACCTTCCAGGTAATGATGTTATCCTCTTGGTGTTCTAACCTGGTTACCCGAAGTATGTTAACTCCATATGATACCAAGTAATAATAAATTTTTGACTGCTATTACACGTACATGCATCCAAAGTATCAGATCTAGAATTATATGTTTTTTATTTGATTTGAACCAAACTATTTTTTATTGGCAACTGGTGCTGATTAAATGCAACTACTACATTCTTCTATTTCTATTCTGTTCTTTCCTTGCTTTATGTTTTTATTGCTTCTGATTTGATCTGCCTTTGCATTTATGCAACTGTTGTTGGTGGCATTGTACTTGTTTATGTATTTCGTTTTCTCCTTTGTGGGGTTGTACCTGAGATTAGGACATGTTTTACAAGTGTTTTGAGTTCTATCCAAGGTTTCTAAGATCAGACAAGCTGGATTGCAATTGGTCCAACCCAATCCAATCTACACTTTGTGTTCAGGATGTGCCGATCCTATCTGATGATTATAAAATTCATTTTATTGTTGGTCTTTTACATATATACCTATGCAAAGTCAGGGATTTGCCCAAATACCCCTGTAGAAATGAAATTTTCATGGCTAAAAGCTGACAATAAAACTCATGTTACTGTTTTTTTGTGCCCCTGGAAAATCAATAATTTGCACGCAACCCTGAAAAAATGAAAATCGTATATGGACTTCTACAAATCCATTTTAACTTTGCAAGTGTACCTTAAAACAATCATATTATCATATTAAACCTGAACTAACATCAAACAGAAAAATATCAGGCCTTGTGTTTTAAAATAGTAGCAGAGTCCTACAAAATCACAAGATTATTCTTGCATTTGATCAGATGGACTAAACTTCTTATTTTCATTTTTGTTTCTTAGGTTTTGTTTTCCTGGATCATTCCCCGATCATTTCACTCATAATTGAAACTCAAACAAAATAATTCTTTTGAGTAGTCAGTCATCCTTGATTTCAAATGTTATGAATGTTTAATATCCATTATGAAACTGCTTTCTGAGTTTCTACTCTGTAATTATTCTGAAACTGTATTAGGCAAAGCAAATCAAAAGCAACTAGTACTATACTAGAAACAAATTGCCTTAGCAAGTAGAGATTCCAAAATAGGTAGGATTTAAAAGGCAAGAAAATGCTTTTAAGTTGAAGGAAAAACGGTGATCTTATTTTCTACATAGCCTTGGAATATTTGGAATTCTGGAGATAATGTTTATTGGTATCCTACAGATTTGGTACTTCAATTGAATTTGGGTAATAGGGTAGTCCAAGTTGGGTTAAGTCTATTTGTACTGTAAAGCTTATCACATGTTATTATTGTACAATAATAAAAAATAGCAAGACTTTCAAGGTATGGCAATCAGCAATAGGCATTTTCTGTTGATGAGTGATTCTCTAAGGAAAAAGAAAGGCAAGATTAGTTGTAAGATTCTTGTGCTAAATTAGGAATGAATTTCCTTGTGCAATACAAATGAATATACTTGAGCTTTTGTTATAAACACATTTTGTTATGGTTCTCTGTAGGGTAAAAATTGTTGGGATCTAAGGCTTGGTGATTGGTGTCATAGCTGTCTTTCTACAGTATTTATAAAATTTTCTGACTGTTGTATTTATCATTGGCTTCTTGGGGTTTTTGGACTTGCAGCTAGAAAAACTTGTAACGGTTCATGTTACTGCTGAGTGACAATTAGGATCGATAATGTTAAGTAGGAAAATCACAGGACAAATCATTCTGATTTTCTGGTAAACTTTAAATTTGCTGAAAATTCTTGATATAATTTGATTTTGTTTGTCATAGGTATGTCAGAGAATTTCAGGAATTTCTAAATTTGCCGTTTGCCCTTCCTAATTGCTATTTATAACAACTGCTTAGGTTTCTTACATGCCTCTTAGAGCTTGTCCATTCGCTTTATATTTCACTTATTTTGGTGCTGTGTCGTGTACCAATTTTAATTACCCTCATTTTCCTTCAAGCGGTCGCAAAAGCAACCATGTGGTGATGGATGAAATTATGAACAGCAATAGTATGCAATTTTGTTTTTTGTTATATTTTTCCAAATAAGTTTGGGGTGCACTTCCGAGGTTTGCTAATTGATGAGTGAGTGTGCCTCTTGTTTCTGGTTGCTTTGGAATATTATGTTTGTTTTCTTGTAAATAAAGTGGTTGTATCATGCTTGGTCAGTCGAAAGTGGCTATATATTATCCAGCTGATTGCCTGTTTCATTGGGGCACCTTGACATCTTTTGGTGCAAATGACATTTTATCTTTGTTATTGATCTGCAATATTTTGTTTGTAAGCAAATGTAATCGGTACTGATGCATAAAAAAAGTAATGCATACTCACCTATTTCAATAAATTTGTTGAACATAATTGCATAGGAAACTGATCTTTTGGAATCCCTATCTGTAGGGAATATGGGAACGTCATATTTTATGTATGATTTTAGAGCTGGACATGAAATTTCCTTTATTATGCGAGGTCTTTGCCTCATGAGTAAACTTTGAATATCTGCATGGGGGTATATGATAATGGATTGGAAGTTTTGTGAATCATCATGCAGGAGCAGAATATAAAAATTCCTGTTAAAATGAATGCTATCAAGACTTGGCCTTGCGGCTTCACAAAAGAAATGAATTTGCTTCTCTGCCTTAAAACTTTGCAAGCTTGTTTTGGCATGTTTTGCATGCTTCTTTGGCTGAGCTCCTTTTGTTGAGCTTCAGTTGTCAAGCTTAGATTAATATTCCAGTACAATGTGTTGGCAATGGAAAAATCTACCAAAGATGATGTGCGAATGCAGTGTTATCTTTTTCATGATGTAATTTGCTTGAATTGTGGTTACCTTAAAATAAAAATGTATAAAGTTCAGTTTGAGTGTTCTGACTTGTTTGGTTGGAGATGATTTAGGATAGTTGAATTAAATCTTAATTTATTAGTGAAAAAAATAGTTTGATTATCTTTTTAGGTGGAAGGTTTATAATTTTGTAAAACTATTCTTATATTTTTTTTCAAAATTATTCTTATATTTTTTTCAAAATAATTTTTGTTTTAATAAAAATGTTAATTTTTTAATGTGTTTAATTAGTAGGACTAGAAATGCGATTATACCATTGCCTGGTCCGAAACTTAACCGTGCCTTAGGTTTTGCAGCCGAATGCTTCCCGTTGAGGAAAGCGCCCGCAATTTTGTAAATAAAATCCCGATGCAGAGGCATTTCCTCTCTGGTTGCCTCCGCAGCTCTTGAAAGTGGAGGGAAGAAAGAGAGAATTCCCCATCTTCGCTTCGCCTTGGTAGCGCCAAGGAAGCTACCGGAGATGGCGCCCTGGGCAGACAGCATCGATGGTACTGTTCTTTTCTTCCGTTTTGTCCAATCTCCGTTTCTTTTTTGATCCTCGCCTCCTGCTTGCTGTATCATCTTACGGTTCTTCGTTCTCCTCTTCGCTGCCTTCGATTCGGGGGATCGTTCTCAACTACTTCAACTAGGTTTTCGTCCTTTCGATTGCGTTGATTTTTCTTTCAATTATTTGGTTTCCCTCTCACGTAACCTGTATGGCGTTGCTAACTCTGGGATTTCGATTTGAGTTCAATGGCGAGGTTTAATTTGAAATATGAACTCAGATTTTGTAGGAAACTTCCGTGTTTCTTCATAGATTGCTCGTGAAGTGGTCTTTATGCAAGTGATTTGGAGTAATCAGATTTCAGTGCAGTTTTGGTTTAGATGTGTATTTAGCATGTTGGTCACAAGGGATCTGTTGAGCTGTTTTTTGTAACTTATTATGCTTTCTGAAGTCCAATCATGTGAAGAAAACATACGTATTGGCCGAATTTGGAGCATGATGTCTTCTCCGTTGTTTTGGCTTTGGTTCTATTCCCTTCTCTTCTCAATACGTTGTGTTCTTTCGAGAAATAAATGTGATCTACTGTGTTTGGAAGCATTTATTTGAATAACAATGGATTTTGCCTCCATTTATTCAATCTTAAGTGGTGGTGTATTTTTGCCTTCCGTTATCCAATTTTCTTGTCATCCCAGAATATTAGTTTTGTTTTTCCATTCGTTAGGACTTTTGTTAAGGATGTCTCAACCCCTGTAATGATTTACATTGCTTACATATGCACTCTGATATATGTTTCACGCAGCAAAATAAGCCATTAAATTCTCAAAATATTGCTGATGCACTGCAAAAGTTCAATTTTAAAAAGACTGCTGTGCAGAAAGCATGGGATGCACTTTCTGACAGTGGACAAATTCATCCAAAGAATATGGTAAACAGAAAGTATACATTGCTCGACAAGATCAATTTAAAATACCAAATGGGCAAGAACTTGATCAGATGAAGAAGGATAACCGCAAGCTGCAAGAACTTGACGCTCAAAAGAAGGTGACAGGCAAGATTGAAGCTGGTATACTCCACTGCCATTATGTGTTCATGATTCCTCCCTACTACATAACTCAATAGTTCTGTATCAGCTTTGAGCGACTTCACTTTCCTCTTCCTTCTTTATTCAAACGCTACTGCATTTTTGTTATCCAGAAATTTGAGCTTTACAATCAAATCTAACGTTGGAAGAAATATGTGCCAAAGAATCTAAACTTCAAACTGAGATGAAGAAACATTATCTCTTTCTCTCTCTCTCTATGTCAAGTTTAGCATCATATCTGTCAATGCGCTAAATAAATTTAAAATGCTCGCTTTCCTCAGCAATAATCAGATAATAAAGCCTTTCTCCAGGTTTCTTTAATAGAGGAGAAGCTTAAGAAACTGCGCACAGGATTTGTTTTGGTGAGCCCAGAAGAAAGGAAGGCAATTGAAGAAATATACTGTGGGAAGATCAATCAGTGGTGGAAACGAAAGAGGATCCTTGAAGAGCTTTGGGATGCTTTAACTGAGAATTCGCCTAAGGACTCAAAAGAATTTAGGTTATTCATGTCAATAGACCACTTTCTCAACATATTTTCATATTTTTTGGGAGTAAAATATTTAAGGCACCGTTTGATTCGGGATTAAAATCAAATTTAAATTAAGACTAAAGTATAAAAAAATAATCTGATCAAATTTTTGGTTTTTGGATGTGAGTTTGGTTAATGAATTGTGTAAATTTTTTTAGACTATTATGCTTTTAGGTATATTATTTATTGAAGTTTGAATGAATAATAATAAGAATAGTATGGTAATTTGATTTTTTAAAATAAAATAAAGTTAATCTGACTATTTTTTTAATATTTGGATGTTAGATCAGTTATGATAGAATGATTTTGATTTTAATTTCGAACTAAACAGGACTTGATGATTCAAATCTTTCTTGCAAGAGGAACTTGGAATGGAATTTGATGAAGATGTCGCACTAAGCCTGCAGTCATATAGTGAACTACTGACCTCTAACAAGAGGAAGAGGGTGTGTTGAATATTTTCCTGTGCTCATCTATAGTTGGGGCATAGTGTTTGGGTATATGTAAGCATATTAATTTCAAATGTCGTATACTCTGACATTATGCTGTAGAAGTCTAAGAAGCATTTTTGCATTTGTATATGTAGCCTTGGTTACTGATACTATTTGATCAAGATATATATATATTTTTCCCTTTGAAATTAAAACCATTTAACTCTCTGCACTAGTTATTTAGTTGATCTTCATTTCACAATGTTCTGAATGCATCAATACAAGGCAATCAAATATCCGGTCTTGAGATTTCTGCTTGGTGCAGAGAATGCTTATTATTGCTCAGGATTCAGGTAGGTATAAATACGGCTTTTTTATTCAGGATACAAATAATAATGATGAATTCAATTGTTTACAAATTCATGAATGTTAAACTATTACTAATAAGTTCAACAACCCTATGGCAGAAGAGAGAACTTTTGATATCTGCTACCATAATTCCACTCTGCAATAGAGGTTTGGTCTTAATACCCTACCTCTTGTTCTGGTTGAACCTCTGGGTCCTTACTGACTTTGGACTGTTGAGTGTTTTTGATTGTTGCACAGGTGAATAGGAGGAATCAAGGTAAGAAGTATGAGATTGTGATCTCTCTTCTGAATAATGATTTACAGTACTTCCATAGTGTCTTGATTGTAGTCCAATCTTATCTCTTTCTCTATTCAATGAATAGCTGGAAGTGTTTACTAAGCTTCTTGGATTTATTTTCTGATATGAAGGATGACTGACTTCATGCTCGTCACGAATTTCTTCATCTGGAGCTGCATTGAACTGGCTGTGCAATTGGAAACTATATCTGTTTATTCCTGCAAACCTCGTCAGTCTTCTTGTTGGTAATGACATTCCTCCTATTCCATATTGCTTTTCTGTTTCACTGCCTGGAGTATATGGCTTCTCTGTTTCGCTTTCATTCTCGTCCCATGAAATATCTGTCTCACTTGATTTTGTATTAAGTACTTCATATGAAACTGCCTTCTTTATTTCAAAAAGAGACTCATTTGAATCTGAGCTGACACTAGATGATGATTTCTTGAATGGCGATGCATACCGCTCTTCAGATTTTACTGAATTAAGATTTCTGCTGTATCTTGGAGGCCGGTGTGGTTCATAATGATAATTGTGAATCTTCTTAATGTTCAAATCAACTTCAATTTTCTTTTCCTCATTTATGCTCCTAGGTGGAGATTTCTCTCTCCATTCACTCCCCAGGAAATTATGATCATCAGAGTCTTCCCCAAATGCTGTGGCTACATATGCCTCTTTGTCACTCCCCTCGTGCTTTTGTTTTTGCATAACCTTCATTGGTTCTGAGAAAAGCTCAACCTGATCCTGTCCAGATGAAACCTGCTTGTCCACTGAAAAACTACTCGTGATCTTTCTCTGGTTAATTTCCGCGTCAACCTGTATTGAGTGAACATATGTTTTAGCTGACAGATAAAATTTTTCTTAAAAGGAAAGAAGATCAATCCTGACCTCTTTGATCTGGAACGGAAGCCCGTTCATATCTAACTCGATCCCTTTCTCATCTGCGATCTCCTTTACTACCCTTGACTTGCTCTCAAGGCTTGGGTGTCTGGTGGACAGCTTTTGTATAATCTGCTTGACATCATACAGAATATTTTCATATTTCTTTCTCTATTTAGTTTAAGCTTGTAACTGGGTGTGTTGACCTTTTGATTCACTTTGCAGTCGCTTCGAAGATCCACTGCACCAGAGACGAATTCCCTCCCAAATTTTTTGGTGAACTTTCGGCGGATGTCTTGTAGCTCCGGCAGCAACCCGCTTCTTGATGCAGCAAAAATGAGGCTGGAGATCGCCTCCTGCAGCTCGTCTGGACATTCACTACCGAGAGGCAAAACTGGTAAATAACATCAGACTTAATGAACTAACAGATGATTTTATGGGAACAAGGAAAAATTGTAGTACTTTTGGTACTCAAGGAGGGCGACCCTTTCTGTCAACAGATTGCAGTAGCTTTCTATCATCACAAATACATCCAGCATGTTCTGCTCCTTGATGACCTGCTCAGCCTGAAAAAAAAAAAATAATAAGAGGCAATCATAAACGTTTCCAAATTTATCATGTGACATGCAGAAAGTAGTACTACGAGAACAAAAATCGCTTACCCGGATGAGTGCTCGGTCCCGGTGGCCAAGCATGAGGATCTCCGCGACATCGCCCCGTGCCTGCAAACACCGTACCTGGTGCTGGCTGCGTAGGTGTTCGAGCCTCGCGACGCAGAGGCCAAACAAGGCCTTTAACTTTGACGTCTGCTTCGAGCTCCTCCCAAGGAATGAGTCGAGCTTCTTCCCCATCTACCAGCTCTCCCTCCCGCTGCGGTGGCGGTGCTTTTGCAGCAAAGGTACTCCAGATTCTTTTTTTTGTTTATAGTGCTTGAATGGTGTTATCTACACATACATAAATATAAGCATTATTGAAAAGTTTCAGTGGATGGTGGGTACCTTGACTTGCATTCTGTCCAATATTCAGTGGCATGGCCCTTGTTAGGGACACGGTTGGGTCGGTATGGTGGGTGGGCGTTGAAGGTCCTGGTCCTATACACGCCCAGAATGATTTTGGGTGTAAAATTGCATTGTTTTATTCGTTTTCTGGGAAGGCACTTTTTAAGTTTTTAGTATGCTAGAACATAGTCTACAAAGCATATGGTTATGGTTGTTCTTCTGTGAGAATTCCAAGTTTAAGCAGTCTTGTTTAGTTTGCTTTTGAAACATGCTGTGTTGATTTGCTAAATTTCTGATACAAAATGAAGGCAGACAAACACATGATGCATGGTCTTAATTCTATTTGCTGGAGGACAAGCAGTGTTGAACTAGGTCAAGCACACCCCTAGCTATTTAGTGACATAAGGGTTCATACTACAGCTTCTGTGATTCATCTGAACCTTTTAGTTTGCAACTAAAAGACGAGATGATTTCATTTTTTTAAGTAGTGCATTTAATTGAGTTCATCCCAGTTTCATGTACCTTAGGTTATCATACAGCTTAAAATCAAAACGATTTGAATACTGAACGGACAAAACAAGTACATAGCATTAAGCCGGTTTACATCGCGATTAACATGCTATTATTATTAGTGCTAAATCACTAGTTGCAGCACAGATGCCTGGAATCTGCATTGGTTCACACGATGTGCCATGGGTGGAACAAGTAAACTGAATTGTCTCCTATTGGAGAAAATGAAAAATATAAAAAAAAAAAATAAGCTGAAGTGACATTTGCAGATACACCCGAGTTTTTCTGCCATTAATCATTGAATAATGAATTTAAAATTAAAGATGGACCTTGGTTGGATTGATCCGGATCAAAAACTAAGGTTAATGAGGGACCCAGGATAGATGTGACCGCCAATGTTTTGATTCGAATTAGTGCGGACGTTTTTTGAATGTTTGAAGCTTTGAATACGATCGTAAAGAAGATATTAGTGGTATAAAACAATTCATCAATGATTATACAAATGGGTTATCGGTTGTAATTCTTCAAAATAGTCATTGATTTTCCTATCAAAGAAGAAGACTCAGTTCAGTATTTTTTTTAAAAAATATTGTTCAGGTGTTGTTTAATCGATGATGTAGTTCTTACATGTTATTGATTTCCATTGAATTGTGGTTCAACGAAAACTCTGCCTAGAAACTCACATCTCAATTTTGCACGTAGGAAATTTCAAATTCATTCTTTTTCCTTGTAGAGTGGTGTTTTTTTTTACTATTTTTATGATGTAGAAAATCAATTTTAGATTGAATTCAATTGTGGAGATTATTTCTCGTGATGAGATGAAAACATTTTTCTATTGAGATGAAGTAGCATGGTCGCATTGCTATTAATAACGTCTGATGAATTTAGATGTCTCAAATTCAGATTGGACTTTGAGTTAAAGTAAAAATTTAAATTTAGATTTATGTCTAATTTAATATTTAATATATAATATTAGGAGTTATAATTAGAATATAACTTAAATTCAATAAAATCTATAAATACTCTAATAATACAAATGATTATAAAGGTGGACACGGTGTCGATATTTGATAAAAAATTTAGTTGAATAACAAGAAATGAAGGCTTTATTATAAATTCTTGTAAAATTTATTGATAGCGAATCTCTTATTTTATTGTAAATGCAATTTAATTTTAGATGAAATACATATATTGTTAAATTTCTTCTTCTTTTTTTTTCTAAAAAATTTTTATTTTGCATTACTTTTTTGTTTTGTATTGTTTGAGAATGAGATGATATATGAATTTTCTGCCACGAATTATAATTGATGTGGTGTAGGTAGTTTTATTTTATTTTTTTTGGCTAAATTTGTTTTGCTATTTTTGTCATTAGATGGTTTTCAATTTAGGTTATCAACTCGTGCTTGTTACTTTTAGGGTGACGATGTAGATTTTTGTTACACATGAATTGCAAAATTTTAAGGGCAGCAAGGATTTTAAAAAAAAACGATGACCTTTCATTTCCTTTTTCTCTTTTCGTTCTTTTTTTTTTTTTTTTCTTTTTTTGAGAGCATTTGACTTCTTTTTTATGCTTATTTGAGAAAATCAATTTTTGAATAAAAAAGGTTGAGAATGAAATTTGTAAAATTCGAGGGATTTAAGAAGCTAAACATTTGGAAGGCTTGAAGAGAATAGCGTGTAAACTATGTTATTATTTTATGAAAGAGAGTAATCAGGCCAGTCCAATACATTTATTTTTTTTTATTTTTCGTGTACAACAAAATCCACAGGATTTTTCAACTGCCAACTGTATGCAACCAGCAGAGTACTCTTTTTTACAAAAAAAAAAAAAAAAAAAAAAAATCGCGTACAAACGCTGAATCGATGCTCGGAGTAGTATTCTGTAAAATAGATTTTCGTAACAAAAGTAATTTTGTTCGGTAGAAAAAATTTGATGTCAAGTAGAGTGTTCAGATCTGGTCGAAAAAGATCTCCACTGCCAGATCCAGCTCAGTACCTGGCCGAGCAAGCCCTAAAATCGACCGACCGGATCTGCTTTGCGTACTTCATCGATTCGACATACCAAAAGCCCGAAGGTCTCCGAAGTGGTCCGACTTCCGCGACTAATCAAAGCCCAGCTCGCTGAGACTAGAGCCCGACTCTTTTCATCCGGAAGCGATCCAGATTACAGACACGGTCCATTTCAGAACAGAACTGGATTGGAAACCGATTAAACCAAACCGCTTGGAGCAACGTCCGCAGTTTTTGCCGGTTTCGGTGTGGATCGCGGTGCAGCACGGAGGCGCCGTTTCGCCATATCCTCCGACTCCGTCGTCGTCGTCGTCGTCGTCGTCAAAGCCGCGGGCGAGCTCCGGCGGCTCCTCCTCCTCTATGGGCTACGTGCAGGAGGCCAGGGAGAACCACGTCAAGAAGAAGGTCGAAGAAGGTCATCTCTTTTTCCCTCTTCTCATCCCTTTCCGGGATTTTGGATTTCCAGTAAACCTACAAAATGTCAAATTCTATGCGAGATCGCTGATTGATCAGTAATTTTTAGTTCTATTTGAAACAAGTGAATGGGTGCGACAGGGAATAGGGATAGTCCCTGTTTGTCTTCCCTTCCTTGTTGTTCGATTTTACGATTAGGGAAATAGTTCTTCAGATGCTGAATCAGGGAAGTGGAGGAATGCAACGATTAATTGATAGTGTGTAGACCCTTGAAATTAATGAAAGGTTGTAACTTCAAAATTTACACCTTTGCTGTAGCGATCTTTCTTTATTTTGAGATTAGTCACATTGCTGTTTGTTGATCGACTGTTTACAGCTTTGCGCAGCAAAATGAAGCAGAAGGCACTTAAAGAGTGTGACCATTATGCTGCAAAGTATGCCGAATGTGCTGTAGGAAGAACGATATCCATAGCGTGGGCTTGTCGTAAGCAAGCCAAAGAGTTGAATGAATGCCTTCATCAATAGTAAGTTCTTGTTTCATTGTATGGTTCTATTTTTCATTAGTCTCCGTGCATTGTTGATAAATAGGTTAGATAAAACTTCCCTTTAGGTTTCTTAGAAATCTAAATATAAGCGTGCGGCTTACAAAATTTTGATATTATAAATTATCGGGAAAGTTGTTGCATTTGTACCATAATTCCTTTTCTTTTTTTCTGAGATTTGCATGGGTAGTTGTTCTTGCATTATATCTATGGTTTTTGCTGATATTTACTCAACTGCTTTGTGCATGTGATGGCTTCAGTTATTTGTCCAATTACTTAATTTGAAAAGGTGGACATGTTGTCTTTTCTTTTGTGTGAGGTTTACCTTGATTGCTGAGGATCTATGTTATCAGAGAGGCTTTCCGAGAGGAGTGACTTAGATGACCTCATGTTTTAACTGAAGTCCATCTCATAAGACTTGATGCAGTTATGCAGAATAACGAGTCGTACAAAACTAGCACTGTTATATGCAAAGTGGTTCTGAGGGTGGTAAACTGGATTGCTAGAGCAACAGTTTTGATTGCGCTGGATGCAAATGCATTTCTCTGATAGATGAGTTGGACTTGTGATTAGAAAACATGTTTTCCTGACCTAGCATTAGGAAAGGAATTTAGAGGGTCGTGCAGTATTACAGTCAGGTTCTACTTAATTTATGAGGGGGAAGCCCTGTACCGGATGCCGTTTTACTAGTGTCCATTTGAAATCTTCATTCAATCAAGATTGAATTAAAACATTTACTAGAATTAATTTCAAAGAAACATGAACATAAGATTGTTTTGTCATTTTTGATTCTCAATGTTAAGATCTGTTATATAGAAAGGATATTTGGGATCTCTTTATTTTTTTTATGGTTTGCCTTTTGTTGAGAAAAAAATCTTGTTTAATTTTTCATTCTTATGATTAGGCTCATGGGTATTATCTTCATCTATAAATTTTTGACTGAGAATAACTATATTTTTTTTACAACAAAATCGGATATCGAATTCAAGTTGAATTTCAATCTCGATTAGAACATATCAGGATTGATGTAGTTATTTTCTGAAGATCATATTTTTTAGGATATTTATTCAAATTTAACAAATAACTATCTGTTAGAAAGATGAGGCCAATTCCTATAATTCTATTATTTACTATTTTAGCTAATTCGGTTTCTATATTGGTCAAAATTAGGATTTATTTATGAGTCTATATCTATAACAATACTAGTCCAATAAAAAATAAGATTTATTTCTTTTTATTTAAGATACGCTAAAATAGAATTGATAGTGATGTTTAAGACTTATTTTAAATCTATACTAACTATAATTTTAAGTTTCTTACAGAACTATATATAAAACCCAAAGTTTAACAATTTTTTTTATTAATAATATTATCTTATTTTGAGTTTGTTCTCATTTTATCCTACTTGTGAATTTAAAAATTTATTATGTTTAGAAGACGGTGATTCTTTCTATTATTTGTGCTTTTTCTGCTACATCAAGTGGTATTAGAATAAGGTTGTTCCTGCCTCAACTTCATCAATTATAGTTAGTGTCGATAATTTCATATACGGTGATCTAAGAGGTTATCAAATTTGAGATTTGATCAAACAAAATTTTCCTATTTTATCACTAGGAAGTATGAAAGTTTGAAGCATATTGAAACCAAAAACAAACTCATCAATTGATCGTCGAACAAATTTGCAATCTGATGTCTTAGAGGTCATTACATGAGATTACTTATTCAAATTAGTTTTCTGACTTTCATAAATATGAAATTTTCTCAATTGAGTAAAATAATTTGAAGACTTTTTTAGGCGTTTGAAGGTTTTTGAAATAATAAAAATTAATGTTGTTGAATTAAAACTCACGGGATGCGCTTTATCATGATGTGCGCAATTTCAACAACAATGTTCAAAAAAAGGTTATTAAAAACTCTAAACGTGGTTGAAGATGTAACCTTTTTTACGAAGAAAATTTTTAAAAGAGGACTATTTTATTCGTTATGAGAAGGTACGTATCAGATTGAAACATGAGATTCAAAAGTGGTAGACTTTAATATAGTTTTTTGAAAATTTGAAAAGAATATTATAAATTTCAAGATAAATCATTTAGAGCTTAGTGTTATTATAGATTCTGCTACATTTTTTTTATATTAAAATTTATTTTTTTATAATGATGAATGTTAAAAAAGAAGATGACAGTGAATAAGTAATTTTGAATATCTCTCTTGTGGATTAAGCGAATTCAAACGAGAATTTGTATATGCTTATTAAAAGTTCAAAAATTTTAGTTTATAAGAGAAGTCATTTACAAATATTGGGGATTTCAATTTGGGTTACAACGGTAGTGCAAATCACAATACTATCTTTGAAGATGATAAATTATTTTATTGAAAATTTACAAGAGAAAATGTAAAAATACTACAAAATTTTTGCCCACTTAAGAATAATGAAATAATATATATTTTTAATTATTATTCATTATACTTAAAAATTTATTATGATTATTCGAGATTTACAATTGAATAGAAAAAACTATTTGTCATGAAGACTATTTTAGGAGTTCAGTAGAAGTGCAAGTATTGAATAATAGTAAAGACGAACATGTTGAGATGTTTGAAGAACAAAGATTAAATAATTGAATTGTTTCGGTAAAATTTAATTGGTCTTCATCATCAAATTTTATATTTAAAATAGTTTAAGAAGAGTATAATTGCAATAATGAAAATTTCAATTTTTGATTTAAGAATAAGTCTTTTACAAGTAGGGGTGTTTGATGTAAAACAATTATATTTTTTTTACAACAAAATTGGAACTCGAGTCCAAGTTGAATTTCAATCCCAATTAAAATATATTAGGATTGATGTAGTTATAGTCTAAAGTCCATACCTTAGATATTCATTCAAATTCAAAAAATAACTATCCGTTGGAAAACAGATATCGATTACTACAATTCTCTTATTTACTGTATTGGCTAATTCGGTCTTTATATTAGTCAAAATTAAAGTTTGTTTTTAAATCCAAGTCTATAATAGTTCTAGTTTAGGAAAGAATAGAATTTAGATATTTTTATTTAGAATATGTTAAAATAAAATTAATAGTGGAGTTTAAGTTTTATTTTTAATCTACATCAATTAGAATTTTAAGTTTATTAAAAAATTATATATATAACCAAAGGTTGTAATAAAATTTTTTTCTATTAATAATATTATCTTATTTTGAGTTTGTTTCTTTTTCATCTTTCCTGTGGATTTAAAAATCTATAATAATGAAAAAATGGTGGTCTTTTTTTATTTCTTGTACCTTTTCCATTGCGTTAGCTTTTTGATGATGTTTCAAATCGTTCTGGATGACAAAACATTAGACAAGAATATCAATAATGTAACTCTGATCATAAACTTGAGCTTGATCCGATTCTAAGTAATCTTGAAGGTAACACTCATTTTGAAAATACTTTTGTTGATTTACCTGATGATGACTTGAGTTGGTCTATTGTTTTGAGGAAAGGTGTTAAATCATGCACATAACATCTTATCCAAAAATATGTTTTTTATACTCGGCTCTTTCAAAAATTGCAAGTTTTTATTTCTAGTCTTGTTGAAATCTAAATTCCAAAAGTTATTGATGAGGCCTTTAGAGATTCTAAGTGGAAGAAATCTGTGTTGGATAAGATTTGAGCTTTCGAAAGAAACAAAACATGGGAAGTCAAGGTTTTACCAAATGGGAAGAACACTATCAATTGCAAGTGGATTTTTATTGTTAAGCACAAGGAAGATGGTAGTGTGGATCAGTTTAAGGCAAAACTTATTGTTAAAGGTTTTACACAATCATATGGTATAGACTATTAAGAGACATTTGCTCCTGTGATTAAATTTAAAGTCACTAGCATACTTTTGTCTCTTGCTACTAATTTTGATTGGTCTCTTTATCAGTTGAATGTTAAGATATTTTTCCAAATGGTGACTCGAGTGAAAAAGTTTATATGAACATTCTATCTGGCCTAGATACCAAGAAGACAAAGGGTAAAATATGCCGGTTAAAAAAATCATTATGGTTTAAAGCAATCTCCATGTGCCTGATTTGAAAGGTTTACTAAAGTTGTGAAGAAGTACAACTATTTTCAATGTCAAGTAGATCACACTTTGTTTTTGAAGACTTTATCCAATGATAACCTTGCACTTTTGATTGTTTACATGGATGATATTATTATGGTCAATAATTAGTTAAAAAAATTGTCTAAATTAAAAAAACTGTTGGTTGGAGAGTTTGAGATAAAGAATATAGGAAATCGAAGATATTTTGTAGGAATAGAGGTGATTAGAAATAGAGATGACATTACAGTTTCTCAAAGAACATATGTATTTTTATTTGACCTATTGAATGAGTGTGGAATGTTAGGTCACAAACATGCAAATACACCTATGGATTTTACTCAAAAGTTTAGAAAAGCAGACGAATCAGCTGTAGTTGATAAAGGTCGATATGAGAGATTTGTTGGGAGATTAATCTATTTCTCCTATACAATACCTGACATTGATTTTTTGGTTAGTGTGGTCAGTCGGTATATAAATAACCTATGGGAGGAGTATATGGAAGCAATTCATAGGATTATGAGATATTTGAAACTTATTCTAGGAAAGGGATTGTTTTTTTCAAAAGAGACTCAGATAGAACTGTAGAAGTGTAGAAGTGTTTAATAATGTGGATTGGGCTGGGTCTATTAATGATAGAAAATCAACTTTCAGGCATTGTACGTATGTTTGGGGCAACCTAGTAATCTAGTAAAGCAAAAAATAATCAATGGTCTTTAGAAGTAGTGCTGAAGCTGAATTTAGAGCATTAGCCAATGGAATTTGTGAAGGAGTCTGGATAAAGAGAGTCTTGGAGGAGATTCATGTGAGACCGGTTCAGCCTATTATACTCGTGTGATAATTAATTAGCTATTTGCATGGCTAAGGATCCAGCTCACCATGATCGCATGAAGCATGTAAAAATTGATTGTCATTTCATCAAGGAAAAACTTGAGGAGGGAATAGTTTCACTTTGTTACATTCCGACGGGTCTCCAAGTTGTTGACTTCTTGATCAAGGCTCTCCCAAGAAAAAGCTTTGATGATTTTTGTTCCAAGCTTAACATGCACAATATCTTCAGCCCAACTTGAGAGGGAGTGTGAAATATCTTAGTATTTATTGATAATATTAGTCTTATTATTCTGCTTATTATTTTTTAGGAAAATAAAAAGTAATAATTTTCTGTCTTATTTGTTTTCGGTCTTAGGAGATTGTGGGGAATTATTTCCCAGTTTTCAGGGAGTTTGTTCTTGCATTTGTAGTTTTCTTTTATGGAGGATTTTTTATTTCTTCTCCTTAAAAATCCAATTGTAATCTCTTTTTTCTGTAGTGAATTTTATTCATCCAAATTCACAATGGACATGTTTATGAACAACTTCTTTATTAACCAATATTGGGATGTGCTTGGCTACGGATTTGATGCAGCACTATAGTGGAAGTGGGGCGGAAGTTCTCTGAAAACTTGAAGGCGATATTTGGTATGCAATGCGATCTGACTATAACCACCGCAATTGTCTTTCACAAATAGTTGAACTTGTGATAAGTACAATGATAAATGTTGATTGTGACTTTTGTCTGAAGTACTGATAATGTGGATAACTTTTGAAAGCACACAATGATAATGGCTAACTTCATGTACAACATCATGTCTTCACAATCATCCTGACGAAATTACTCCAATTATTGATGCTACATTGATATCAATAATGCGTGATGGGGATGTTTTGCCGAAAGCCATTTGAACAGAAAAAAGGAAACAGCAATTAAATTGAAGTAGAAGCCTTTTATGCACTGGGTGCTCCTTAAAAACCTAGTGATTTGCTTGATGAACTCGTAGGCAATAATGGATGAATGAGTAGCACTGTGGTTCAGTTGACCATCAGCTTCATAAAGAAACTTCTTTTAGTTGGATAGATAATCTGAAGTCGAAGATTATAGTTTACCATAGCTTTTGTCAGCAAGATATTGAGTGTTTCTACATGTATTAATACATCCTCTCGAGTAATTCAAAGTCTTTCTTTTAGGGCTTGTTCACTTTAATGTTCAATGTTTGAAGGAAGTACATCTCGGTTATGCTGTTGGGAAAAGGAGGATCTTACCTGTTGTGTATACCTTCAGAGAAGAAGTGGAGCAAAATATTTGGTGCAACTCCTTTTTCAGAGAAGGAAGTGATTTCATATAACTGTCATCTTTAAGTTATTCAACTTTATTTTTGATTTGATATGACTTTATACTTGTTCATTTTCCCTTTCCACTGTTCTTCTTGTCTTGAACTATTATTGTCTTTTGTTTCTCTACAAGTATTTATGTGATTCAAAATTTCCTGAGCTCATGTTTGATAATAAAATGGGCATGAAACGAGATAATATATACCTACTCTTTACAATATGGAAATAAAAGCATATAATTGATTTTTTTGGCAACTTGTTATTGAACGCTGATCCAGTCCCTTCTAAATTCTTGCAGCACAAATGATAGCGTCTTGGAGGAGATGAAAAAGAAGTACATGCTGGAACAGGAAAACCAGGATAAGAACAGAATCTAAGCAATTATTGGATTCAAATATGTATCAAAATCTTGTGAACTCCTATTCCAAGTGTCTTGTCATTTGGTGGCTTGGAGTACAATTTTTTTGCTGTCTTCTTCCTATCACTATTACAAAACTGTCCTTAGTGATGTTATTGACGCCAGATCAAGCTTGTTCATGACTCCATTCTTACAAAAGTTACACTGCAATAGGCTTCCAATTTCTAAGGCATTCCAATCAATCTACAAGTCAAAGCAAAAGATCAAAGCTAAAGTGAAGATCAAGTTGCATCTGATTTATTAGAAAACGACGCAACACCGACCGCACGGAAACCATATGAAAGGGGGCCGGACGCTGAACCCTAATCTCTCTCTCTCTCTTCCTCTGTGAAAAGTTGACGGACAAGTTCGTTGACTCATGAAGCATTTGCTTCCGATGAGAGTGCCCTCTCACCATGAGAATGCAAAGTCGTCATGGTCCAATACTGAGAGAGAGAGAAGATATATGACCCAAAGCAAGTAGCTCCTCCAAAACTTGGACTTAAACCTTGTGACCAGAGAGGTGGTCAAAAGAAAGGGAATGTTTGAGAGAATAAAGAGGACCAAATCCATCATATATTCCTCTTTGCAGCATGTTGAAAAGGTTGGGGGACAGATAGATAGATAGCCTTCTTCCTCTCTACCCGTACAGGAATCTTCTGAGTTTGTGCAGAAGCTTCGTGTTTTTATCGTCTCCATTAGTTGCCTGACTGGTAGCAATTAGCATGGAACCAATTGATGAGGTTGTGAGAGCAGCCCAAGCTCAGTGTTGCCTTTTTATCTTCCATGTGGGAAGCCAAAGATTTTCTCTTTTTCAAGGAACTCATTCCAAAGAAGATGCTTTTCGTACTATTCTTGTCAAGAGATTTTATGTTTTTTGAGATATCAAGTTTTTTCTTTTTTTTTTTTTCATGTTTCTAAAAATTGTTACCATCTCTTCAAAAATAAGTAAATAAATAAATAAATAAATAAGTAAATCAGAGTTCAGATGGAAGATGGGAATGTGTTTACATTTGGATTTCAAGATAATTATTATTATTTTTTTATTTCAAAAATGTAAATAAGCACCTTCGTTATTGTCCTCAAGTGGCTTCAAGACATATAATTGTTGCGTTTAGTACGTCAGGAAACAGCCCACGTGCATTACCTGCAATTATTTACTTCTGATAACAAAATTCTAATTTTTAAAATTTTTAAAACAAGAAATACAATTGTCAGAGCGCACGATAAAAAACATTCTTAAATTAATTTTTTTAATTAGAAAAAAGAAACCGAGATGTCAAAGCACATGTAAGCACTTGCTAAAGCAGCCCCACGCGCACACCACCAGATCCAATAACGTGCATGACCAATAAGCACCTCTTTGACTTTTTCCCGCCCGCAGCCGCTTTCACCCCCCCCCCCCCCCCCGCGTGACGCCCCACCGAACTCCACGTGATTCCACGTGGCCGAATATTTGTCGCCGCTCGTGATCAGCCTGCCTCATCGTTATTCCGCCCTTGTCAAACTCAAACCCCCGTGGCCATTTGAACCCTATATAAACCCGCTCCCATGCACCTTCTTCGTCAGCAAACGCTAATTCTCACAACTACAAGCTCCTACATGATAAGAAGAAGAAGAATGGGTGCCACTGTCCCCATGGATCACCCTAGGCTTAACCAGCTCCACCACCCCAGCGAACACGGCCCCGTTGTTGAGGAGATCGCTGGCCTCATTAAAGTCTACAAGGACGGCCATGTCGAGCGCCTGCCGGCGATCCCAGAGGTGCCCCCGACATGGTCAGCTGATCCTGATGTGGTCAGCAGGGATGTCCTCATCAGCCACTCCACTGGCGTTTGGGCCCGCTTCTACGTGCCCAAGCGCCAGGGGCAGCCAACGCAGTTGCTGCCTTTGCTTTTGTATTTCCACGGTGGCGGATTCTGCGTCGGCTCCGCAGCGTGGAGCTGCTACCATGAGTTCCTGGCCCAGCTTAGTGCCCGTGCCGGCTGCGTTATTACGTCTGTTAACTACCGTCTCGCGCCAGAATACCGGCTCCCGACCGCCTATGAAGACGGTGTTACCGCTCTCAAGTGGGTGAGGCAGCAGGCGAGCCAAGGCGGCTCGGATGAGCATGACTTCTGGAAGGCTCACTGCAACTTCGCACAGGTGTTCGTCGGAGGAGACAGTGCCGGAGCGGCAATAGCCTACAACGTGGCCATGCAGATGCCAGCGTGCATTGCAGGAGCTATTTTAATTCAGCCTTTCTTCGGGGGAGAGGCAAGGACCGGATCAGAGAAGAACGCGGTGCAACCGCAAAGGTCGGCACTGAGCTTGCCTACGTCAGACTGCTACTGGAGGCTAGCGCTGCCACTGAGGGCGAACCGCGATCACAGATGGTGCAATCCTTTCAACAACAAGGGCTCCTCGGATTTGGCCGAGCTCAAGCTTCCTCCGATGCTGGTGTGCATCGCGGAGATGGATATATTGAAAGATAGGAACCTGGACTTGTGCAGCGCTATGAAGAAGGAGGGGATATGCGTCGAACAGATCGTGTACAGGGGAGTGGGGCACGCATTCCAGGTTCTGCATCTCTCTCAAAACTCTCAGGCAAGAGCGCAAGAGCTGATCATGGATGTAAAGGGATTTATTAGTGGCCGATAATTGAAAAAGTGGTACGAGACATGACCAAGACTATAGTAATATTAGTAGTAGATACTTTTGATAATCCTAAACTAATATACAAATACTTTTCCTTAATCAAGTTGTACGCAAGTTGGGGTACATTCCATTCCATGCTTTTAGTTGAAGATAGCATGAGTTACGATACCATTTGGATGTTGAGGTTACCATTTAGTGGCTAATGTGCAACGACGAAAACTTCCCGTAATTATATGGCACCAATATTTTGTTAGAGAGTTGAGAAAAACTGCAACACGTGTGATTCACATGCCTAAATGAACTCTATATAAACCACGTTACCAGGCTACAAATGGTCCGGCTTGACCAATTTAGATGAGCCTAAAGCAAACTGGGGACAGGACAGCTTTTGATTTAGAGACGTGCGTGGGAAAATGACACTTCACCACGCGGACCATCAACGTATAATGTCGCCATGAGTTGGTTGGAACGAAATCCACCTCCGCCAAACTGCACCAAACAGGCGGCGTGGTCGGCAAATGACATCTCACAAACACGGAGTTCGCTCGCAAAGCCGTGTTTGACGCATGATTGTCTCCGGATTCGGGTGCGGGAGAAAAACCGCATCATTTCTTATTGGACTTTCCAGGGCTAAATGGGTTCAGATGTGTCCAGAACTAACGGCCACCTTTTTTATTCATGATTTATTGTTGTCGGCCTACACCCTTTGACATATATAAAACTCTGTCAAAAATTCCAGGAAATGATTAACATATATAAAAATCTGTCAAAAATTGTTGTCGGCCACCTTTTTTATTCATGATTGTCGGCTTGTTTAGAACGGAGTTAAGGTTAAGATCAAGATTAAAAGAGGGGGTAAAGTGTAAAATACTAATGCGGTCAAGTAAATCATGTTTGGTTACTAATCTGACTAACATATGGTTAAAATTTTTTGTGGATAAAAATGTCCTCCGTTGAGTACTGTTGACACAGTATTGTTCATCTTCCTCGCTGGCCGAGCTCGCGTGTGGAGCTCACCGGGCGGCGTCTACTGCGTCGTCGGCGGGGAAGGAGCTCTGCTACAGGTGGCGGCGTTTTTTTGGTTGTTGTTGGGGGGGGGGGGTGGGGTTGGGTTGAAGGGGTAGAATAGTTCCCTGATCTGAACCGTCGGATCGAGATCCGACAGTTCAGATCAAGTGAAGGTATTTTAGTCAAAACCTGGTAAAAATTTAAATAAATAAAATAATATTAGTGCGGTCAAATTTTTAGTGTTTAGAAGATAATCTGGTCAAGACAGGGTCAGCCTGACCCTGACCCTGACCCCGTTCCAAATGCCCCCTAAACGCCTCCGTTCATCTCCCGCACCCTAATATCTAGGACTTTCAGGTAAAATTAGTGGATATCTATATCCAATATTATGACTTAATATAAATCAAGTTCTTTCACTCCTGATGTAATATATAATTCACAAAATAGCAAAAGAAATCTAAAATTTTTCAAATCAATAATATATAAAACCTAATAAGAATCACACGAAGGATATATTTGTTTCGTATAATTTAAAAATTTAGAGAATTTTAATATTATAAAATTATAAAATTTTATATTTAAAAGTTTTGATAATACGTTTATTTTGTAAGATATGTAAATTTAAAATTTCAAAATTTTGTGTTTATTTTATTAAATTTGTAGATTTTAAAATGATAAATTTTATGTTTTATTTGACTATATAATTCAGCACATAATCTTATATATTAAATTTTAAAATTCAGAATTTTGAAGCACAATTAAATTTAGAAACTAATCCGTTATTGAAATTTGAAAAGTCTAAAATTTCAAAATTCTGTATAATAAATACTGAATTTTATAATTTCCAAAATTTCAAAATTAAATCCCACCAAATAAACAGACCTAAAATCTATCTTAAAATATTGAAATGTAAAACGTACTAGCATAAAGGGAAAGATTTCGATCATGGGATGCTTTTTCCATAAGATTCCTGCAACAAAATCCCCAACCCATCGTGCTGGATTCTAGTCTTCGCACAGTAAGATGTTGAGATGGGTAATACCAATATATTCTGGATCAGATTATATATGATTTGATCAATCTAGCAACTCTCTCCAAACAAGCATATTATGTCTACTCGAGGAAACAAGTTGAAACACACACACATATTTAGTGCAGATAAAAATCCTCTCAAGAGAATTTTGACCATTTGTCCTATCAATCTTTAAACCGTCTGATTTATCTCAAAATAAACTCATTATAATTTTATATTTAAAATTTAGGGTTTTGAGTTTAGGATTTTAGGATTTCAAAGTCTAGAATTTACGTTTTAGAATTTTAGAGTTCTAGAGCTTAGATAAAGGATTAATGATTTATGAAAATTTCTTTATTTATTTTTATATTGTACACTAATCTCAAGACAAATCAAACAACTTGAAGACTGATAAAACAAATGGTCAAAATTCTCTCGAGAAACTTTTATACCCACTATACATATATGAATAACACATTATGCCATGTAGCACCAGCTCCACACCTTTCTTGCACATCATACCCAAAAAGCAAGCTGCACACTAATTAACCAGTGACAGAATTTTGCTTAAGGACAGCAAGCAGTAAATTTTGGAGATCTTGGCCCACAAAAAATCAATAGTCAGCAACTAGAGGGAAAAGAATTCATTTACAGCTGTTAAAAACAAATAGATCTATCATCATCTAGATAAGTAATGTCATGCCTTGGTAGCATTTTCCATGAGGCTCGTTTGTTGGTTCATGGGAGGAGGTTGAATTCAATGTCACATCTGAAGCATTTGGTACTTTATTCAGTCCCAAGGGCTGTTCAAAGATTACTAACCCACTACTATGATCAACCAACTGGCCCAGAGAACATCACAGCAAGCAAACTGTCATTGGGCAACTTTCAGTAGGATTCTGTCCAATGCCATATGCTCTTTACATAAAGCATATTGCAGCACCAGAAACCACAGTTGGTTAAAAAAAAATGCAGTCAAGCAGCAACACCTGGCCTATATCATCATCTATGAATTTTACCTTCTGATATGTAACTCCTCTTAGATCGCAAGTTCAGCATAATTTCCAATCCAATATTCCTTAGTTCCAAAAAATAAAGAGAGAAAGAGAGAAAGAATGTAATGCTCCTTTCTGTTTCCCCACAATCACTATCAAGGAATTTGGTTCATTGCATTTACTTAGTCAATACACTTTTGGCACTTGGAAGTTTCAAGATCACACCCAACACAATCATCACAACACCATTACCAGAAATGCCTTAAAGTCACTAAAGGATATGATGACCAAAATTTGCAGCCTATGTATTTTCTCAATTTTCTGGAAGAGCAAGAAATAAAATACGCAAGAAAATGACATGCAGTCCTTCATGTTACACCAGAACGAGTTCTCATTGAAAAATCATGGTTCTAACATAAATATTTCCTGTTACAAGATTTTGAGCAAATGGTTTATTGAACAAAATATGAACGCCAAAAGTAGCATACTTGTTGTTTTTTAGAGGAGAACATGCATAGTACACTACAAAATCAGCAGAGCAAAAAAGTACTAGCCATATCAGTGTGAATAATGTTCCATAGAACAAAAAAGCAACAATGGTAAAATAGGATCCCTCCAAGTAGAGCTGTTGGTAAAAGTCATATATTTTGACATTTAAGTGTTAAAAGCAAATATGATATTAGTCTCACAAAAACAAAATAATACTAATATAGGATACTGCCCTGAATATATGATTCAAACAAAGCACATAGTTACATAAGCTAAAAACTAGGAAACAATGAAAGGAAATAATAAAACTTAGGCAGGCTAAACATTACCAAGAATTTTCTACAAAGCGCTAACTTGGGCCAACTTGTTCTCTTTCCTAATTGATAGACAATATTTTCCAAGGCCAAAATATTTTTCAGGAAAATATGCTTAGCTTTTCCGTTTACTTAATCTATTAAAGTAAGTCCATTCCATAGTCTTGAGTTACATAAAAAGATGGTTACTGGGCCACTCCTACTAGGAGAACACATTCAGAATGCAACTTCCTCACCTTGTTTACCATCCATGTCTGACTTTTTCCAATCCTTTTCACTATTTCTCCACCAGAAAAAATAACTAAGAAATTTTAATTGTTTGCTATTTTATTAAACATATGGAGGACTTAGAAGTATTGCTTTGGGGTTTCTACTTCGTGTTATTGTAGATTGCATATTAGGGAGACAACTTTTGATTGCTATTCTTTTTAATTTTATAGGCTCTAGGTTTAAAGTAATAATGATAGTGGATATCAAATGCCATATTTAATTACTCCTATAAATTGGCATAGTGACAAATAACCCATCCACACCTAAGGGTGTCCATTTAATTCGCAACTTGAGCTTGACTCGAATTTGGCTCGGGCTCGTTTCGAGCTCGAGTCAAGCTCAAGTCCGAAAACTCAACTCATTTACCAAACGAGCCAAATTTAAATTGAACTCGACTTGCTCGACTTCAACTCGAGAGCTTGTTCATTTTTTTAATATAAAAAAATATATTTTACAACATATAACATATAATATATATTTTATTATTTAATTGTGATATTACAGTTAATATAAATTTTTATATTTAGATATTATTCTATTAATATGGTTTCTTCAATAATATATATATTATTAACATTCCCTATAATTTTTTTAGATTTAATATTTTTTATTGTGAATTATAATTTGAAATATTGTGATCGATATATTTTTTAATAATTTTTTAAATTATTTTAATATAAAATGATTAAAAATAATTTAAAAATTAATTTTTGAAAATTAGATTTGAGATGAGCTCAGCTCGAGCTAGGCAAATTTGAGCTCGATTTCTTGGGCTCGGGCCGAGCCGAGCTGAGCTTGTTTGGCTCATTTACGCTCCTATCCACGCCCACATACCCACCCACACACCACCACCAAAATTTCAACCTGTTTACTTAGAATTCCCTGAGATAAAAGTATATCTTTCATTTAACAGGCAATATTCCATAACTATGCTGATCTTAGGTCCTTTTTGAAAAAAAAATGTCACTCCAGCAAAATTATCTCTAACTCCTTGGAGAGAATATAGTTAAGTTGTGTCACCAAGGGAGTGGATTATGGTGTGTGCGACAACCTGGTTGCAATCTGTTAGAGAAAGGAGGATAAGAAGGAGGGCTCAGTGGCAAAAAAAAAGGCAAACATTGGACTTACAAAAAACACCTGGTTACAATCAAAACATAGGCAATTGTTACTAAAAGGCACTACATAGAAATTGATGCTGAATAGACTACAAGGAAAAATGCATCAAGTGGATAGACCACAAGAAGTCCTGGAGCTAGAACTAGAAACTGAATGATAGAAACTTCTCTTTCTTGTTTCAAAAGATATGTTGGCTATTTTCCGCCATCTCGAGTCAGTATAATCTGTCTATAGCTAATATTAAGCCTAAGTTAAGGGGGTAAACTGGTATGACCACACTAGGTTGTTTCTGAAAGGAGATTCATATCTCATGGGAGTTATATATAGTTGACAAATTTCAAGGGGGTTATATGTCACAAACCCTTGTAAATACTCCCACATAATGGTTTGAAGGGTGATGGAATTGCAAAATGCAGCTTCACAATCCTCGTCATTCCAGATAAATTTCCTTCTACTTGTGTTGGAGTGCATGTCTTGTATGCCACGCTAAGAGTTAACGAAACCTAGCTACTAGGTATATGAATACATTTCCAAGTAGACTTTAGGAAGCCATTTGTTTAGAACTAAACCAGCAGTCTTTATTGTAGAATCATAATTGCACCAGACGTGACCAAACATTGCAGCAAAATATAAAAACAATGAACTATCCAGTGACTGAAGACTGTGAGCCAAAAATAGTTAATTTCAGGGCTGTTAGGACAAATGGACCAAGAGAAATCAGCTAATTAAAAAATGGTCAGCAGCCCAAGGTATCTAGCACCAGAATACGATCAAAAGACTCGCACTGATGTATTAGTATTCAATCTTATCTACCCTATAGATATCCAATCTTCCCCTCTGTGAATTTGAGGCAAAATTCTAAGTCAGCTGAAATTGAACTTTATTGCTAAAACTACATTATGTATAAATTTTGTTCTTTGATAAGCATACACAACCCTTGTCACATGAATCCCCATTCCCTATATCAAAATAGTTCAATTTCCATTGACATTAATGAGCATTCATCAATCCAAGAAAATCATACCATTAGGTAAATGAGAGATCAATATCAAGAGACATCATTTGACCAATGAAAAGCAAGTGGATGTTCAGTACAAGAGGAACGAAATACTCGTTATTCTTAATGCAAAACTGAAGCAGACAGCACTTATCCCTACAAAGAGGGTCTGATAATAACCAATTGCCATTCAAACGGTACGAACATAACGAGATTCAGAAGCTCAATGTTAAGCAGAAACAATTCAGAACATACATCAAAAATTAACTCGGAGAACCAATGAGGGTTCCAATTATTAATTTAACAGAGGAGTCCGGCTTACATTTGGTCCGGATCTACTTCTTGTAGCGGGCGACCTCAGCGTCGTTGGGGAAGAAGCCCATGAGCCTGCCAGCAGAGTTCTGATAGGCGTACATGAAGCCTCCCATGATCCCGATCAGGCCGCCGGTGACCATGGACGGCCCGCGGATGTTGGGCTTGATCCCTGAGAGACGAGATCCTTAGAGGAGAAGACAAAGAACAAGAAGATGTAATAAGGGACGAAGAAGGAAGGAGAGTAGTTACCGGAGAGGTAGCCGACGGTGACAGAGACGCCGGTGATGGTGAAGAGGCGGAGGTAATCGAGGGTGCTGAAGTTGGCGACGGTCTTGGTGAAGGGTGGATTCCGATCGACCACCGGGTACTCTGGCTTCACCGCCGCTGTGATGTCGGTGTTCATCTCTCTTCTATTCTCTTCTCGCTCCGATCCAATCGTCCTCCCCCCACTTCGGTTTTGTGCTGCTCTGAACTGGCCTTTCGAATGTTTACAGGCTACAGTGAAGCCCAGAGAAATATATTTCGGCTGGGCCTAGTTTTCAACATGGGCGGATTTTTTTCACTCAGCCTTTGACTATGGCTCTGTTCTTTGAGGACCCTGTTCCTCCTCAGACAGCTGAACAGAGCTTGATTTTGACTAACAATATTATGCATTACTAGGCTGCACACTGCACAATTCCACTCAAGGGTGACAAAAACCTGTAAACGGTGAGTTCCGATTTCAAAAACACTTTAAAATTGAAATCCTACCGGTTTGAATTGCATACCGAAATTTCAATTTCGATTTTAAACCAATTGTAAATTAATTTTAAAATCTACATACCAATTTTTCAAAATATTATTTTTTAAAATTTATATTTAATTATAATATTTAAAGAGTGAAATCATATCGGTTTAGATTGTAAAACTGAATTTTTAATTTCGGTTTCAAATAATTGTAAAGTAGTTTTAAAATTGGAACATCGATTTAACAAAATATTAATTTTTAAAATTTATATTTACATTATAATATTTTAAAATTCAATATAATCTATAAAATAATTTTTTTATGTCATTCATCAAATTTATGGTTTTGGTGGATACTGATAAATAAATTGAAAAGTTATAAATATGAGATTATGTTTTAATATAAAATTAATTGTGTATAACTTTTTGTAATCTTACCAAATTACATATTTTTCTTCAAATCTAAGAAATTCCATGTAGCTTCTTGAAATTTTATTAAATTGTATATTTTTTGTCTCAAAGCTTAAAAAAATTACATATAATTATTTGAAATTTTACCAAATTACATATTTCTCTTTTAAATTTGAAAAATTATATATTTTTTCTTGTGTTATTAGATAAGTTGCAAAAATCTTATCAAATATAGATTCAACATTAGAATAAAAAATATTCGGAGAATATATATCTTTTGATGTTATCTAGGCGGAAAAGAAAAAATGAAAATTTTATAGGAGACTTTGGTGGTTCAATCATTATTGTATAAAATTTTCTCTCATCCAGTTGAAATGTTTGTTTCGGATTAAATTTTAACTTGATATGTAAAATGATATTTTTGTTATTGACATAGTTTAAACCCCCTTTTTAAAATCTTATATTAAATTTTAATTGGTATATAAAATGATAATTTTGCCCATGGTCCGATTTAAAAAAGGATATGGGGATGTTGGGGGGTGGAAAGGGATGAAATAGATTTTCAAATAATAAAATAGCTTTTAATAGATTCAAAACTCAAGAGCACTTCAGTTCAAGTAGATAATCACAATTTAATTATAATTAGTAAAATAATTGAGTTAAATGAGAATGATCAATTGATAATTATATATATATAATGTAATTCTTCAATCAATATTAAATTAAATATTCAATTAATTAAGTTTGAATGTATAAAATAAATAGAGGAGTGAAAAAGTGCAAACATATATACATAATTTGGCAATTAATTATATTTACTGCATGGCTATTGTCTCAATTCTAAGAAATTAAACTCTTCACTAAAATTATTATTTTGTTTGGGTGAAGACACTTTCTTATATTATTTTGTAAACTGCAAATGTTGCTTGACATCAGAGCCAATCAACTATTGCTCACAAATCGAGAAGTCTCACCACTCTTTTAAAATTTAGAAGAGTACTCAATACTCTTCGAATAATCTAAAAAAATTATAATAATGAAGATTGAGAAAAATACAAACAAAATCACTCAAATAAGAAACTCTCAAATGTTGAAATACAAGGACATTGAAAATTTAAAAGTTAGATCCCATTTGATAACAAGTTTCGACTAGGATTAGATTGATTTTAATTTTTTTAAAAATTTATATTAATTATTTTACACTGCTACTAAAATAAAATATTATAAATAATTAATTAGTTTTTTGAAATTTAAATAATTGTCAAGTCAATTTTGATAAAAAATACTAGTTTATAAAAATGGTTCATTAGCCTTAGTTTTAAACTTGACCTTGATTCATTGCCAAATTAGCTCTTAATGATCAATTAGAGTTCTTGTTAAGATTAAAAAGATTTGAAATTGTGGATCTTATTCTAAAAATATGAAACCTAGTTTTCTTTAATGATTAAAGAAATTCTAACCTTCATATAGCCATTAGAGTCATAAACTAGATGTTAGGAATCACTCTTGTCTACTTTTGACAAGTTTGATCGCTCAAACTCGCAATTAAATTATTTTCCTGATAGAAAATCTAGTCGTTACAACTTATATTCATGTGTTTAGGTGACCAAACCATAGGTTTGAGTGATTAAACCTTGAGTTCAGAGGATGGAACTTTGCAGAACCAAAATACTATTTTTTATACCTATTGGGTTTGGATGCTTGACCCTACCAATTAGGACAATCAAAGCTGATAGAAAATCGGCTAAAAGTTTATTTGCAAAATACAATTAAATAACTATTTGACACAATGTTAAATTAATTTAGACAAATATAAATTAAATTGATGAAGGTGTCTTCAAGTTAATTAAGATAGAGAGCTCTAATAAATTGACTAAAATTCTTGACTTAACGTAAAATGAAAAACCAAACCTATGGGTTTAGAGTTGATCCCACATGTCGAATACTCTCCCGATTTAATATTTAATCTTCATCTTCAAATTGTTATCATCTTTATCTTTAAATTATTTTCTTCAAGCTTTAATTTGGATACTCGATCCTTTATAAGTTTAGATTATTATTGTAAAATTTGAAACTTATTGTAAATTAAGAAAATTATTAAATATTAGTTTGATCTTTATCAAAATTTAAAGATCAATAGACTCATTTTAGTCCAATTCGGACTAAATTATAATTCAATATGTTCCATTCCTGGGACCTGGTATGAACTAGATATAGAGTTCGTTCTTTCTTGTACTCTCAATTACATCATCTTTAATCATACAAGGGGTATTTTTTATTTTTTAGTTCAGCTTAAATAATATCAAATAATATATGTACATTGAATCTTGATTCTAATAATAAATTTTCATCCAATGATATTTTTACTGTTATAATGTCAGGTGTGATGAATTAGTTTAATATCGGATATTGGATAAATAGGGTTCAATATATATAGTAAAAATATCCCATACTCTATGAGATTAAACTTTTAGGATGGTTTGCTGTCCGGTCCACTATATTGATCTGATTCGACACTCTTTCAACTCCTCTAACAAGTGGTATCAGAGCTTCAGATTCGAAACTGTACAAATTCTTAAGATCGAAATTAGCGTAATGGTGCGACTGAATTGAGTTGTTTGTTAATTTCTCTTAAAAAAATCAAAAGAATGAGATAAAAATCCATTGGTATGGGTTACACGGTGGAACTGGTCGAGTAAAAGAGTTTTTGATTAAGAGTGTTAAAATTAATGTGGTCAAATCACACATGAATGGGGATATTGTTATAATGTCAGGTGTGATGAATTAGTCTCATATCAGATATTGGATGGATAGAATCCAATATATATAGCGAAAAAGACCCATATTTTATGGGCTTAAGCTTTTGGGATGGTTTGGTGTCCGGCCCACTATATTGATCCGATTTGATACTTTTTCGACTCTCCTAACATTTTACAACATATCCATAACCCAAAAAAATATATAATTTTCTAAATTTGGATGAGAAATTTACATTTTGGTAATATTTCAAAAAATTTTATATAATTTTTTAAGTTAAAAAATATATAACTTAATAAGAATTTTTAAAAATTGAACGTGTTTTTTTAAATTTGAAGAAAAAAAATATACAATTTGATAAAATTTCAAAAAATTATATAAAATTAACATTTAATATATATATAATATATATGGATGATATATTATATAACTCTTTGCAAAATTAATTTCGACTGTTGCTGTTTTTCATTTTATAAAAAATCAATAAATTATAATTATAAAATTTCAAAAGAGTTCTGATAGATTATTCAATTGTATATAAAATTTTAAAATTTTAAAATTCTATTTTATTGATTTTTTAAAAATATAGAACCGCAACAGTTGAAATTAATTTTGTAATTTTATAAAAATTAAGAATAAAAATGGTATCAATTTACTTTAGAAATAGATTTTCCGATACCATAACGTATACCCATTTTCTGGTTCCTTTCCTTGCCCCCTACTTGTATTTGAGAAGCCTGTGACCTTGTATTCATTCGATGGAAACCCGTCAGTCGATGAGTTAACTAGCGTTCTTAATGCATGATCCGTCGTTAATTAAGTCCTCCATCTTCACACGTATAACACTAAACCGAACTTAAACAGTGTCATTGATAAACATGAGATCTCCTTCAACCTGTCCACCACCTCTCGTTCCCGGGATGTTTTCTCTTCCTCAGAAAGCTAGTAACGCTTCTTCTACACATCCATGAAATCACATATAAAAATACTATTCACCAAGCAAAACTCTTGTCCTTTGCTCTTCTGAAACCAAGCAATAGCACCAATGGATGCACCCCTTGAAAGGAGGAGGATGGCTTCTTCGCCAAGGACGTCGAGAAGCAGGTTTCCTTGCTCATGACTGAGAACGAAGAGCAAGGTTCGAAAAGGAGTTCCGATACTGGCATCCAAAGACACACTTCGAAAACGTTGCAGCTCGAACAGGCATGCGCATTAGTTTCTCGTTGCGTTCTTCTTTTGTTATCGATCTTTCTTTTCTAAGTAAACAACAGAGAGAGTGGTGTTCTTGTGGCTCTTGTAGATGGATGAAAAGTTCGGTTGGAAGTATAGTGCTGGCAAGCAGCTGTTTTTGATGAAGCGGCAGCTCACTGGAATTGAGTCTAATCGGATCAAAACGATTGCAACGATAAATCTTTCGATCCAATTTTCTTCGGTCTGGTTTTAAATCCTGTTACTCTGATCACTCGATCAAGCTAAGTGGCCAAGAGAGAGAAATGGAACTGGAGTCTTCATTTGAAAGCGTAACTAGGTTTCAAAATGAACAAGGTCATTAACCTATTATTTCCGGGGTAAAAAATGATCGGGATATACATACCGCATAGCGTTTGTGACAATACAATTCTTTTGATTAGTTTTGCAGGAGGTGTTAGTGTTGGAGGCCAGCAGTTGCAAGCAGGAAGGATTCTAAGGCGAGCGTTGAAGCCACGATATAAAGAGTTTCAAATTTGTGTTGCAGATCAATAGATCTCTCTTCATGGTTTCAAATTTGAAGACAAGTTTTTTCCTGGTGTTATTATAGGCTCAACAACAGAGCTGTACGCGTTCAGTATTGGCTTAGTTTTATGTGAATCACATGATTCAATTCTAAAGATGGAGGCGTATTCTCACGACATTAATTCGGAATGGTCAAGTCTCAGAAATATTATTCATATGGTTCAACTATGTTTCATGATGAGGGGAGAACTAAATTGAAACTTAATACACTGAAAGAAACGAATTAACAACAAACAAACCGCAATACAAGATATATGTGATTAATTACCAAACTTCCTTGTTGCATGTAAGTATATTGAAACCAATAATCTCCATCAATAAGATAATTAAGAGGACATAACAAGACATAGTTGAGTCACAAGCTAACTTAAACATCACCATATCTAATACAAATATTTTGTTCTCTTCTGACAGGAGGCATTGTTGCTTTGTTCTGTAGTGCATGTGCAGCGGAGGCGCCATCCGAGGAGGGGAATCTCTTTCAAAGTCATCCATTTTCAAATCTACAAATCCTCTTGTTGGTATCTAATTTGGGAAGAAAAGCTCAGCACAACTCCCACGCCACACATGATTCCTCCTCCCATTTTTCATACCATCTAGTGGCCCAATGAGATAAGATCTGCATTCTCGGACCCATAAACTAATCCCTTTCTTCTTGGTCCTTGTGTTTGAATGATATGGCGATGATTGACACTTGGCCCAGCTCTGAGTTTAAGGCAAAAAAATGAAGTCACTCCCACGTGGTCTTGGCGCCCAATGGAAAGACGAGCTTTGAGCACGGCCACCAAAACATAAAACCCCAACTTCTGTACTAATGTAGTAGAGGACAGTCCTCAAGCACAAAGAGATGCATGGCCTCATGGCTTTGGGAAACAGTGTTGAGAGTTTCACGTGCATGTCGGCTGTAGGGCTTTTAACACGTACTTTAGGGCTTCAATTCATTGGGGTTTCCCTTGTACTTGGTTCAAACTTCAAAACTCCTACTTATGGTAATCACTTCGTTTGAACCTCTTTTTTTTGTTCTTTGGACGGAGTATAATTGGATTATAGTCAAATCTATGTTGTGTGCTTTTAAGAATCAAATATATCCAAATGTAGATATAATCTTGTTGACCGAGATTTCTTTGGAAATTCATCACCTAATGCATCTAAATTTAGAGTATTCTATTATGGATATTGCTTGATAGCAATCTAGCGGGTATGGAAACTAATGTGCGATAGGAACATAATGTTTTAACAACCTAGACCAAGTTTTAGATGCTAGAAAGTTCGACGGACACTTATGTCTATGCTATATATTACCAATGTGAGATGAACACCTAGTAGGTGATAATGTAAACTAATAGTTGTTTTAATGATTACTTAGCTTCTTAGACTCAAAGAGTCCATAGCTAGCGTAGTGTGATTAAGACATCACACCGACTATAACCTATTAAAATTATTGCGCTATTTTACCTTAGGAAACTCAACTCTTAGTAATCGCCCCAGGGTCAGTGATACAAAGGACCCTGAATCATCTGCTTTGCCTTATTGGCCTAATTCATTGACACTTTCAAATATTTCAATTCAATATAGCTTAAATATTTGCCAATTGTTTGGATATGCATCGACAATTTGTGTACTTGGAGGCCAGTCAACACTAATGAAGCAAGAGAAAGTCTATTTATCTAACTTATCATGCTTGTGTGATGCCATAGTTGACGAGCAAGCACTCTTTCTTCTTAAAATTAGCCTTCATCTAAAAGGAAACACAAGAGTACTAAAACAATTATAAAGTATCATAAGTTTGTAGTTCACTAATTTATCTACATTACTACAATCAATGTCCTATAAAGAATCATGACTTTGTAGCACTCAAACCAACTTAAGCTGCATTGTCACACATTTAAATGTTATGCCAAATGACATTCACAAAAACTATAGTTGTTTGTTGATGTTTTCAGAGATGGAGGATATTAATTGGTGAGGAATACCCTTTTAAGGGAGAGATCACTCTTAATCTAAGCTAAATGGCATTCACAGAAACTTTTTTATCTTATAATGAATATATGAAAATACATCCCCATACAATGTAATCTAGGAAAGTTTTTCTCATTGGTGTAAATATTTGATCATGTTGATATACAACTTATGGTCTAAACTCGAATTACATTGGAGCACATGTTCACAAAGTCATTCCCTATTTCTTATCATAACTCATGTTTAACTAGAAAAATCAAACTTTTAGACCTCCCAATTCATTGCCACTAAGACTTACATCTGATCAATATTATTCTCTCAAAGAAAAAATTGGATCAACATTAACATAGGATACATTAATCTTCAATTCACTATAAAAAGGAACACAATAAGGTTCTTGTCTAAATAATTCAGATAGTTATACTAGTAACAAAAACCATACATGTATACATCTCAAGCATAGAAAGGAAATATATAGTTGCTATAGTTTGTGGGAAGGGGAATTATTTTCTTTGACCAAGTATACTAGAAATTGGAAAATGAGCAAAGAAATTCCGAGAGAAACATTGGACTCGACACACATTCATAGTTTTTAGATAAGCTTTCACATTGATTCTGTGACGCTCTCGACATATCACAATATTGTTTCTTGGCGCTTGTGGCCCGTGATCCTTTTAATCCTAGAATTTTATTTTTTCCGACTCTTTGGGAAAAATGCTTTGTTATTGGGTTTAAGATAATCATTATATTTATTTCAATTTCAATTCTTGTACTTTGTCAATGTGGGACTAAAGACAATTATTATCAGTTACAGTCCTTACTGCCTGCTCACTAGCTCACTAGACCTCACAATTAGCTTTTTCTGGGTGATAATTGATAAAACAATCATATCTTTTAGAAAATCCACCCACTTCTTCTGTCTTATATTGAGTTCTTTTTAAGTAAAAAGATATTTCAAACTCTTATGGTTTGTAAAGATTTCAAATATTTGTTCAAAAAAGACAATGCCTCCAAATTTTCAGTGTAAAAATAATGGCTGCGAACTCACTTCTCATGGATTTTCAACTCTCTAGAGACATAAGCACTACTTTTCTATGTTGCATCAGAACAACCCAATCCTTTGATGGAAGCATCATTATATACCATCAAACCATCATCCCTAAAAAGTATGGTCGATACAAGTGTAGAAGTCAGTCTTCTCTTCAATTCTTGAAAACTTTGCTCACAATTATCAACTCAAACAAATTTAACACCCTTCTAAGTCAGCCAAGTTAGTGGGATAGCAATTTTAGAAAAACCTTTCACAGATCTTCTATAGTAACTTGTCAACCTAAGGAAGCTTCGTACCTCAGTTCTGTTAGTGAGCTTTTTCCAGTCCAACATAGCTTCTTTCTTCTTGGGATCTATAAATATATCGGTGCCATAAATTACATGACCCACGAAGATCATATTTGTCAACCAAAAGCCACACTTATTGAGCTTATCATACAACTTCTCTTGCCTCAAGATTTCCAACATAATTATGAGATGTTGCTCATTCTCCTTGGACTATTAGAATATATCAAGATATCATCTATGAAGATAATGTTAAATTGATCTAAATACTACATGTAGACCTTGTTCATTAAATTCATGAAGACTATTGGTGCATTGGTTAGACCCAATGACATAACAAAAAACTCATAATATCTATAGCGAGTTCTAAAAGTAGTTTTTGGGATATCATCCTTATTGACATTTAACTTATGGTAGCCAGATTTTAGATCAATCTTTAAGTACACTTGAGTACCTTGTAATTAATCAAAGAAATTATCAATTTGAGGATGAGGATACTTGTTCTTCACTGTGATTTGATTTAGTTGTTGGTAATCTATGCATAATCTCATAGTCTCATCTTTCTTCTTCACAAAAAGGATTAGTACACCCCAAGCAGATACACTAATGCGTATGCAACCCTTGTTTAAGAGCTCTTACAATTGGTTCTTCAACTCTGCAAACTCCACTGGCATCATTCTATAGAGTGGTCTTGAGATTGAAGTTGCTCAAAGTATAAGATCTGTGTCAAACTTCATCTCTCTATCAAGAGGCAACTCTGATAACTCCTCTGAAAAGACCTCTGAATACTCTTAAATAATAGGAATATCATCTAATTGGGGTGTATTCAATTGCTTCTCAAAAATAAAAGTTAGACACCCTTTGCAACCCTTCATAAGTAGCTGATGGGCTTGAAGGTAATAAATAATAGCCAGAAAATTTTTCTGCATGCTAGAGAAAGTAAAAGTAGTCTGATCAGATGGTTTGAAGGTTACTATATTCATAAAGCAATTAACATTGACATGATAAGCTGTCAACTAGTCCATATCTAAAATGACATCAAAGTTATTAAAATTTAGTAGGACCAGGTTCACTGTTTGTTCTTGGTCCTTAATCTTGATAATACACTACTTAAATATTTAATCTATAATCATACAATCAATAATAGGTATTCTAATTACCAAAATTATTTCTAAAGGTTTAGACTTTTTAGCTAACTTGCTAGCAAAGTAAAGGATAATAAAAAAAATATGTAGATATGGAATCAAATAATATAGAAGCAATCGTATCATCAATAAAAATCATATCTTGTACATATTCTCTTAAGCATTTGCATTAGCCTGGGTCAAAACATAAACTTGAGCTGGTGCTGAGTTCTTCTTAGGGATGAACTTCCTTTGTTACTGGTTTAGATTCTGCCAAGTCTTCTATTGAATTTACACTAGATAATCCTTTATTATGTGATCTGGCTATTGACATGTGTAATAAAGACGCTCTCCATCTTTGCTCCTTAGATAATATTTTGCCTTATGCACCATTTGACCACATAGATAATATCTATTTATGACATAAGTCACAGTCCACTCCATGGTGCTCACCGACCCCCCAGACATGAAACTCTGTTAGTGGAGTCGGAAGAGTGTCGAATCGAAATAATATAGTGGACCGGACAACAAACCATCCCAAAAGTTTAAGCTCATGAGATATGAACATTTTTCACTATATATATTTGACTCTATCTATCTAATATTCGATGCGAAATTAATTCATTACACCTCACATTATAACAATCTATCCATTCAGGTGTGATTTGACCATATCAATTTTAACACTCTTAATCAAGAATTTTTTTTTTCGACTAGTTTCACCATATGACCCATACTAATGGGTTTTTATCTCAATTTTTGATTTTTTTTAAGAGAGACTAATATGCGACTCAATTTAGTCGCATCATCACGATAATTTTGGTTTTAAGAGTTTGTATAGTTTCAAACCTGAAGCTTTGGTATCACTTATTGGGGGAGTTGAAAGAGCGTCGAATCGGATCAATATAGTGGGTCAAACTCTAAACCATTTTAAATGTTTAAGTTCATGGGATATGAATCCTTTTTACTATATATATTAGACTCTATCCACTCAATATCTGATGTGGGACTAATTTATCACATCTGACATTATAACAAATCTCTTCTCTGGCTTTCGTACATCAATACAAACAATCGACTTAGGATGATTTTTCAATAACTTCTCTCTCGATGACTGAGAATAAGCCTATGTCTGCTCCGTTAAAAGAGCCTTATGGCAATCTCTCTATAGGTCTTCAACTCAAAATAGATAATATATTCTTTGATCCTCTTAGCGAATTCATCCTCGAATAGCCTAATTCACTTCTCATCCTAGGAGACAAAGTCTGGGAGGAAACAACAAAGTCTATTGAACTCAGCTTCATATTGCTCCACTATTCAGTTGCCCTACTGGATATTGAAGAATTTTTGTTGTATTTCCTTTCGAACTACTGTAGGGATGTGCTCTTGCAGAAAATACTCTTTGAATTCTTCCCAATAGATAGTCTCATTGGTCTCTCCCAGATGCCTCAAAGTAGTCCTCCATCAGACATCAACTTTGTCCTAAAATAGCTAGATCGCCAGCTTTAACTTTTCCTCATTTGGGCAATCATTAGCCTTAAATGCCTTCTGTACCATGCATAGCCAGGTTTTCACCTCCTCGGGGTTATTGCACCTAGAGAATGCTGGAGGCCCCATCTTTTTCAACTGAGTAAGAAAGGGGTTAGGGTTATTCCCTCTTCCCCTTTCTCATTTACTACTGGTACCAGCCCCCATCTGTTGGTTCAGGAACCACATCAGAGTTTTCTGGAATATCATCTCTATGTCTTCTCCTCTTGTCCCACAACCTCAACCAACCCCCACAGTCCTTGCTTGTCGTGGCACGTCCTTGCCAATATCAAAAGTACCATGTCCACAACCAACAATGGCAGTTCCATGATCATGAGTAAGGGTAGAGATACTGAACATGAAAAGAAAAGTTTGAAGGGTACAATGTTTTAGATTATATAAGAGAACATTCTAACATGAAATAAATCTTAAACATTTTCTGATCAGCATGTAATTGAATCCGATAATTTCTATAAAATTTTTCTAAATCAAGTCATCATTCTGCCTAATATATCATAAGAGTCACTAAGTTTTAACAGATGTTCAAGATACTTTTGTCTCAGGAGATAAAAAAATAGAGAACTTTAAGGCAAACTTTACCTATCTCAAAATTTGATGGTAATCATCTCAAACTTTCTCATTGCTTTGGACGTCCGTACTATAATTGTTCCTCACCCCCCACCTTTAGATAAACTTTTGATCAGAGAGAGATTAAGTATAGAAAAGATCTATTTTCTCTTTGTTAATAAATAAAATAAATCTTATGCTTAGATTCTAAACATTTGGTAATGGGTCATTACAAACTACGTGAGTTGAGGGTAATGGATGGTTACTGGGTCATGGGTTATTGGGCTCAGGTAATGAGTAGTTATATTCCTTCACCCTTAAATAAATTTGGTCCCCAAATTTAAAATAAATATACTTTAACAGATATGATGGTACTTTGTTGATGTCCTCCTCTCTCTCCCAAATGGCCCGTCCACAAAGTGATGCTACCGTAGTACCTTCACCAAAGGGGTCATCCTCCTCCTCAAGATGTGCTCTTTCCACTCCAGAATCTGAATCGCCTGTTCTTCATAAGTTAAGTCCTCTCTCAACTGTAACTGCTAAAATGATAAGACATGTGTGATATCTAAAACATACTTCCTTAGCATGGATACATAGAAGATATTATGCACATTAGGCACGGTCGAAGGTAAGGCAAATTTATAAGAAACTCCTTCAAAACCCACCACAATCTCTAAGGAACCAATATAATATAATAAGGTACCAACTTGCTCCTCATTCTAAATCTCATTACAACCTTAGTTAGAGAAATCAAAAGAAAAATATGGTTGTCCACATGAAACTCAAGATCTCATCTCCTAGCATTAACATAACTCCTCTGTCTACTCTATGCTATAAATAATTTTTTTTGAATTACCTCAATCTTCTTAGTAGCCGGCTGAACCAACTTTGGACCCAAATCAACACTTTCTCTTATACAAGACCTCATAAGGTGCTATTTGAATACTAGAGTGATAGCTGTTGTTGTAGGTGAACTCAATTAAACACAAATGAGAATTCTAGCTCTCCTTGAAATCTAAAGCACATGTCCTCCATAAATTCTCTAGGCACCATTTGGTTTGAGATCAGGATCAGAATCAACATTTTTCAAGATTATTTTTTTTAAAACTAATATTACTTATTTTACACCACTATTAAATTAAATTATTATAAAAAATTAAATAAATTTTCAAACTTTAAATTATTGTAAGGTTAATTTTGATAAAAGGTATTAATTTATAAAAGTAATTCACTAGTCTTGATCTTGATTCTGATCCTGATCTTGAGCCAAACGGTGCCCTAGAGTCTGAATTGTTCTCTCTGATTGACCATTAGTTTGAGGGTAAAATGTTATGCTAAAATGTAGTTGTGTCCCCAAAGCTTTCTGAAAATTGTCCCAAAATTGTAAAGTAAATATGGAATCTCTGTCAAAGATGATAATAACAAGTACCCATGAAGCTTCATTATCTCCTCAATGTATAGCTCAACAAGCTTATCTAAGGAATAGGTTATCTTGATAGGAAGGAAATGAGCTGATATAGTTAACCGATCCACCACGACCCAAACAACATCCAATTCTTTCCTTGTCTTTGGCAAACTAGTCACAAAGTTCATAGTGACATGCTTCTACTTTCATTTAGGAATAGGAAGTGACTATAACTTTTCTACTAGTTTTTGATATTCAATCTTAATTTATTGACACACTGAATACTTAGAAATAAATTTTGCAATATCTTTCTTCATGCTATGCCACCAATAATCTTGTTTTATTTCTCAGTATATTTTTATGTTGTCAGGATATGCTGAGAAACAAGAGCGATGAGTTTCAATTAACACTTGTTGCTTTAACTGAGGATCATTAGGGACATACAATCGATCCTGATATCGAATCATACCATCAATAATCACATCATAATCTAGCTTAGGATTTTGAGTCAATTCCAATTTTAAAGTTTGTAAGGTAGGGTCTTTCAATTGTCTCTCCTTAAGCTTCAACACCAATTTTGACTCTAGATGCAATCTATCCAACAAATCTTACTGAGTCTCTAATAAAGCAATTAAATGTAGGTCTCTTAGAGTTTTTAAAGTTTTCCACTTTCTCACCAACAAATATACCGAGTATCCTATTGATTTTCTATTGAGTGCATCTATAACAACATTAGTTCCGAGAAAAAAGACCTTAAAATAAAAATGTGTTTTTAGAAAATTCACTTCTCCAAAGGACCTATTTGATTGGCAAGAAATGGAGAAAAATAGTTAGAAGTGAGATTACTTTCCCTCGTTGTTTGGTCGTGCAAAAGTGATTTTTTGAAAATCAGTCTATTTCTAAATAATTCTGATTTAGAAGTGCAAAATAAACTACATTTTACTTCTTTGTATTTTGATTCGAAATGACTTTTAAAAGTGAGTCCAATCATTTTTAATTATAACAACATTAATAACCTTACAGACAAAAATATTTATAAAAATTAAATAAATAATATTTTATATAAATAATTACATAACAAATTTTATTTATAAAAAAATTAAATGAATAATATTTTACCAAAATAATTATTTTTATATTTTCTTTCAACCAAACGTTAGAAGTATATTATTTTTAATCACTTTTAGAATTGAGTTAAAAATAAAAAAAAAAATTTCTTTACACTTTCATCTATTTCTCAATAATCAAACAATCCCAAATTAAAAATCTATTAGCCTTTCTTGATCAGTAGGAAAAATTTCTATATATAACAAGATTCTACTTCCTTTCCTTATTTAGGAAGTTAATTTCTAGTGCATAGCATCAGACTCAGCAAGGTCCTCAAAAGAAGAAACCCTCCCATAAAGACTTGGCTCGAGGTCCTTTTCATAGTTTACTCTTGTTTCTGCTTCAGCTTTACTGTCACTTTCAGGTACTGCTCGGCAAAAAATTTGCCTATATTCTCGCAGTCGGGTTCCCGTTTATTAGGACCAAAACCAGTTTTGATTTCGACCGACGTCATGGTAAAATCCTCTTCTGACACTAATCGAAACTTTACGGTCTAAAGTTACAGGCCCATTCCAATTGTTGCAGTTGTGCGTTGCCCAGATAGGAAAGTAATATGCACGCATTCATCCTCACCACGCGTCGGTGATCCATTCCGCAGGCGGCATTATCCAAACTCGAAACCCATTGAAGTACTCCATCGGAGAAGACCTTAGCTTTTGATTGGCTGCTCTTGCTTAAAGAATCCAATGAGAGTTGAGTAGGCGCTTGTTTTCGAAGCCTTTTTGTCCTCATTTCAATAAGGAAAAGGTGTAGACTAGCTCTCCATCAATTTTTGAGGTAGTCCTATCATCTCCTTCTGTTTTGCTTCCACTTTTGGATGTCAAAATCTAAATATCAGGCTCTTCTTCTTCTTTACCTTGTTGTTCTTGGTCGGATCTGTTGGATTTTTGGTTGCAGAAAGCATGGGTAGGGGAAAGATTGTGATCCGGAGGATCGACAACTCGGCGAACAGGCAGGTGACTTTCTCAAAACGGCGGAACGGGCTGATGAAGAAGGCCAAGGAGCTCGCCATCCTTTGCGATGCTGAGGTCAGCCTCATCGTCTTCTCCAGCTCCGGCAGGCTCTACGAATATGCCAGCTCCAAGTAAATAACTGCTCTTTCTTTTTCTCTCAACACATTTAATGCTTTTTATTGGATTGCTTTGAATAATTTTGAGTCTTAAGGTGCACCCTTCCATGTTTTGCTATGATTTCATGGAGGAGTGATGTTCTCAACTGGCCTTTTAGGGCATTTGCTGATTTCGACAGTATCGTTCAGGTTTTTCTCCATAGACATCTAGTGCACAGATTGTATCAAAAGTTATTTTGAGAAAATTAGAGCCTTGACTGGCAATCAATCAGTCTTGATATGATTTCATGAGGGGTTAAAGGATCCCATGTCTTCTAGGATAACTAGCTGTTCTGGCACATCCGGTCCTTCTTCTTTCTTGTTAGACTGAATGAGTAGGCAAGGGCTGTCATCACTGCAAAAACCTTTTTTTTTTTACCTTCTCTTTGGAAATGAGCCAAGCACGATGTTAAAACTATAAAATAAGTGTAAATTTTTTGTACTTAGCAGAGTTTTGCAAAACAATTGCCGGATAAAATTCATCTTTATTGGAATATTTCGGACATGCGTTCGCCTACAATGCACTACAGCATGAGTATTCTTACATAGCTAGAAGGAACAAAAAAAGTATTTCATGATATTAGCATGCCAAGACACTCATCAAAATAGTGGAGAAAATCTTGAAGGTCTTGTTTGAAGGAACTAGGAAAATCAAGAAATAATACTTAAATTGTAGAAAGCATGACAAGAAATGCATTTTCCGTTTAATGAGTTTCTACTTATTGTATGTAGCATTTTTAGATTAAAAAACAGATAAAGAGTACTTACAATGCTTTGTGTTTGTCGGGAGCTGCATACTGTAAGTTTGTCATGTCATGCGCTTTGAGCTCACATGTATTTTTTTCTCATCAATATACTTAAAAGAAGCACTTATTCTTTCTGAATCAAATTCATAGAATGTCACCAAAGTTCTACAATTGTATATGATACCGAAAAAAGAAAAAGACAAAAATGTAAAGCAACAAGATGTTTTTTTTACATTAAAAAGAAGAAAAGGGAGTAATAAGATTGGAACCTTTATCACATAGTACCAACTTGATAATACTTTTGTAGATGTCTTAACTGACCTTTATGCTAGGTCCGATCGAGTGTCCTAGAAAGATCTCATATTTGGGGTTCTCCTAAAACGCATCCTTAAAGATTTCTGAAACGGCAGGATGGCCGCAGTGGTGTTCTTCGTGAAACTTCATGACCTAACTGAAGAAGCGCGCAAATCTCCTAGAAGAGAAAGAATAACAGAGCTAATCTCAAAAGAAATCTATGGTGAACTTTGCTCAATTATAAAGATCATGATTTAGATACTATGATCATTGTAGAATATGTCAATAGGAATGAAGGCACCGAATTAAATTTGGAGGACCTCGCTAATATTGATGAAAATTAAAATATCATGATCTTGCCCAAGTATGCTGAAGGTTTTTCAAATTAGAAGGCAAGGTTGCTGGATGCTTAAGACCTAAATATTAGAATCTTCATATAAATTGACACATTTAATATTGATTTGAAGAAGAATAATTTTGAAAATCAAGTATCTTCATCTCCTTTAGAAGATTTATTAATCCATGCAAAAGGAATCACAGAACTTGGCAATTGATCATGTAGAATTGCGTCTAAACACACATGGAAACTCCTTGCACACAAGTCATAACCAATATACAATTTGGGAAATAAAAGGAAGGAAAAAATAAGCATATATGGCCAAGGTTGTTTGTAAAGCATGATTACTGCATGAATGATTTGCCAATCAACACGCAACAGGTGACATTAGACTACTAGTATTAAGGTTATAGAAATTAATTTGGGTTAAGAGGGGTATGAAAATAGATGAATAGAGCATTCAGAAGCAAAACTTGTGTTAGTTTGTGGAATCCTAAATAAAGAAATGATTTCTATGACATTTATATAACATTAGATGAAATGTTACTTCTATGTTTCTTTTTTTTTTTGTGAGGGATAAGAAAGGTATGATCATGTATGTGAAATGATATACAAAGTTATTTGTAATGCAAAACTCCTCTCTGCTTCCCTAATGGGAAAATGGAGTCACATGAAACGAGCCAAATTTTCAAAACGCAGCAGAATGACAGAAACAGGTGCTACTCTCGAGGGCAAAATGTTTTGCTAAATCTACTGTAATTGGTCACGGAGAGAAACATTATATCAAAGACAAATAGTCTCATGTTTGGCTTTGGTTCTTACATTTAACAAAAAAGAATAGTAACGCTCCTATACATGTAGTGATTCATGTTTTCCAAAAACAAATGCCATAGATAGCGATTTTTGCTTCTCCTCGACATATTGATGCATCGAGAAATTGAAATTTATGTATAAGAACCCAACGCTACAAGGTAAGATACTAACAGTATTTTCATGACCAGCATGAAATCTACAATTGATCGTTACTACAAGGCAAAAGAGGAACACCATCAACAATTGAACTTGACGTCAGAAGTAAAGGTATTCACTAATATTATGCATTGTGTTTGACCATCATCAGGGCATAATAAGTACACACCGTATAACAACAAAAATGTGCATAATTTATTTCGATGTTCTTTTGTGGTGCAAGAAAACTTTTCATTGTCTCTACTGGAATTATGGTGGGCCAAATCAATACCAATCGCAGATAGGTGAATATTGATTGAGATTATAAAAAAGACAATTTAAGTGGATGATCACTTTCTCACAATAATATTACAAATGTTTTAATGTCCTTATAACTCTAACTTTATTCATCCACTTCTCCACTTCATCCGTCAAATGCTTATGTCTAGCTTAAGTTTTCTATTACACCATTAAAATGTTCACATTATTTTTGACTATATATTTTTTTATCTTACCTACTTTTTCACCTAATCTCTTTTTGACTTTAATCCAATTATTTTCTAGAAGTAATTCCTTTTTAATCAACTTCTAGAAGATAATTAATCTCTTTTAGGTTAATTTCTAGTATGTTTCATTAACACACCCTCTCAAATATGAAATATCATCAATTCAAGTGCAGTCTTATGCTCAAGTAAAGTCTTAGTGAAAATATTCGTTGTTTATTCTATTATGCCACAATACTTGAGCATGTTATTCTTGATTTGACACAATTACGTATAACGTGATATCGAATATCAATGTGTTTACTCCTTCCATGTTGCACTGAATTCTTTGCAAGTTTGATAATTGACATGTTGTTAACTATATGATGTTTAATTCTTCTTGTGGATGATGCAGTTCTTTCAATAGATTCCTTAGCTAAATTGCTTCAAAGACACAAGTTTCTACTGTAATATACTTTGTTTCACACATGAATAGATCTATCACATTCTGCTTTTTCGAGCTCCAAGTAAATGCAATAGAGTCCAAAAAAAAATATCCCATAATGTCTTTTCTTTTATCTTGGTCATCTCCCTAGTCAATATTTCAGCATCCTGTTAAATTTACTTCTTCATTATAATAAAAGAAAAGATCATGATCTAATGTACTTTTTAGTATACTTTAAGATTTTATAGCTAGCCAATGTGACTCCTTTGGCATTCTCATATATCTATGAACAATACTAATACCATATACAATGTCAAGTCTGGTTAAAGCTAAATACCTTACACTTCTGACCAAATTTTAAAAAAGAGTTGACTCCACTATTTTTCCTTCTCCTTCTTTGTTCAATTTCAAATTAGTTTACATTGGAGTGTTGGCCAGTTGCAATTCACCATCATCAACTTTTTAATGATCTCTTTTGTGTACTTTCTTTGAAAAATAAAAATGTCACTTGATTGTTGCTTGACTTCAATACCCAGAAAGTAAGATATAACCTCACAATATGTCATTTCAAATTCATTTGACACAACAGTCTTGAATTCTTTAAACATCTTCTAATTATTTTCTATAAATTATTAGTCATCAATATAAAGACAAACAATAATTAAGTCTTCTTTTTGAGTTATCCTTGATGATAAGTGCATGCTTATATAGGTATTTTGTAAATTTATTTTGCTGGAGGTAGCCATTAATATGGGTGTTTCAAGTACGTGATGTTTTCTTTAGCCCATATAAACCCTTTCTTAACTTGTGTATCTTGTGTGCTTCTTTATATCTGACAAAACCTAGAGGTTTTTCAACATAGACTTCTTCAAAAAAGTCATTAAGAAATGTCAATTTGACATCTAGTTGTAGATTTTTTAACCATTATGTACTGCAAGTGCTATATACATCTTCACAATGTCAATTAAGTTATTGGTGTAAATATCTCATCATAGTTTACTTCACACTTTTACTTATATCCCTTGTCCACTAGACATTTTTGTAATGGTCTACTGATCCACCTACAATGTGCTTGATCTTGTATGCTTATTTCACGCTAATAGTGTTTTGATTAGGAAGAAGCTCCACTAACGCTCAGGTTTTTTCTAGATAGCATGCATCTACTCATTCATGGCATTTCTCCAAGAATCCTCTTGCACTATTTTTTTTAAAAGTAAGTGATTCTCAGTTAATATACAAACAAAACAAATTAATGCCATCATTTTCTATTTGCTCATAAATTTTTTTGAGACTCCTCGTTCTAATTGGACTAGCAGAAGAAGAAATATTTCAACTTCTTTTGTTGTTGTTGCTAAGTTTGATATTGATAAAGATGAAGCATATGGGGTTGGTGTTGTCATATCTTCTTGTGGAGGTTATTGTTGTTGTTGACTGTTGACTTAATCAACTTCCAGTTCTTTAACATAGACTTTCCTTCCTTTTTGTGAATTTGCATTACTTCATCTCCATGCTTTGTTTTCACTGAAAATTACATTTTTACTAACCATAACTTAATTATTTAGTGGACTATAGAGTTTGTTGCCGCTCTAAGCTTCCTTTAGTATTATATTCCTCACTGCTTTGGTGGGACATGTATTAAGCAAATAAGTTGTATATGCAAAAGTCTCTATTCAAAAATTTTTTGATAGCTCCTTCTCTTTGAGCATAGTCCTTGTCATATCGAGCATGGTATGATCCTTCGTCTTTGCAATTCTATTTTGTTATGGTGTAGGCCGTTGTTAATTATTGTTTAATACCATGTTGCTTGTAGTACTCTTTGAAGGCATTTGAAGCATACTCACCATCTCTATCAGATGTGAGTATTTAAAGTTTACGACCACTCTCTAATTCAACAAGAGTTTCAAATTCTTAAACACAGAAAAAGTAGCTGATTTCTTTTTGAGAAAGCATACCCATAATTTTCTACTATGTATGAAGATAATAAAGTATTTGTTACCTTCAAAATTTATTGGCTCCATTAGTCCACAAATATTTAAGTGAACCAACTGCACCACTTCATTTCTCTCTATAACTTTGCACTTTAAAATGGTCGTAGTTGTTGTTTTCCAATTGTGCACACCTCATAAATATGATTAGGAGGTTCAATCTTTAGTAGTTCTTTCACCATACTTCTTATTGACAATAGCTTCAAGTCAGTGAAGTTGAGATTTCCAAAGCATAAATACCACTTCCGTAACTCATTTTTGAAGAGTTAGTGAAAATAGTACACCAAACTGGATTAAGTTGAAGAGGAAACATACAATTGCTTGACATCTTCATTTTGGTGATAAGCTTCCCTTGCGAAGCTCTTAGAGTAAGTGATTTATTTTCAATATGTACTAGTAACCCTTTTAAAGAAGTTGTCTAATATTAAGAATATTGTTTTTCATATTAGGCATATAGTGCATATTAAAAATATACTCAGGCTTGTTATTCTTTTGAAAAATTTGATTTTTTTCACCTCTTACTACTATATATGACGAGTCTCCAAAAGAGAGATTATCATGGACATCTTCAGTAAGATCTTCAAATGATTTCTTATTGTCATACATATGATTTCTAGCACCTAAATCAAGATACCAAGTATTTTGTTGGTTTGATGCATCTTCATGAGTAAGGAAAAAAGTAACATCGTCTTGATTTGAAGCTTCAGCAAAGTTGGAACTCTCTCCTTGGTCCACAAGCTTATTCCAACATTCTGATGCAAAGTACCCAAACTTATTACAGTTATAGTATTAAATATTTCTGGTATTTCTACTAGTATATGTGGATCTATCTCTACCAATGCTTCTTCTTCTATTGAAATTAAAATTTGGATTTCTCTCGCGCTTGTAGGAGACTTTGAAAGTTGTGTTGCCCCTTAGCTCTACCAGTCTTTATTGTAGCCACCGCCATGTTGTAGATTAAATTGTCCATGGCTTATTCGCGACTATTTAATATTAAGTTTAGATTGAAGAGCTTGCTCTAGGGTTATAGAAGACATTCTCTTCATTCTTCATTCATGCAATTGAAGGGATTTCACTAGCTTTGGATGCTAAGATCTTCCAATTTCTTTGGCTGCAACTATGTGTTGAAATCTCGATGTAAGAGATGGATATCTTCTCCATCACATGAACATCTTCAATATTTTTCACCATTTCTTTTCATTTGATTCACAATTATAATTAATTGTGAAAAGTGCTTGGAGATGTTTTTATCTTATTTTATCTCAACAAACTCAAAGTTTATCCTCAAGACTAATAAGCGTAGCTGCTTCATACATTCAATACTTTTGAATATGTTGCTGAGTATGCTCCATGCTCAATGACTTATAGTCACTATGACGATATTCTCAAAAGCAATTTCATCTAGCCCCTAATAGAGAAGGAATAACACTTTCTTATCTTTCTTTCCTTGGTCTCTAAGAGCATTTTTTTGCTCAACAAAGAATGTTGTTTTTTTTTTCTGAGGTAGGTTCAATATACTCCTCATGAACAATATCTTGGAGTTCCTAAGCATCAAACAATGCCTTGAACTTGAAAATTTAAGGTTGGAGAAGATTATTGGCATGAAGTGGATCTATGCTATGATACCAGATGTTGAAATTATGATATACCTAATCAACATTAATTGGAGATAAGTGAATATTGATGTAAATGACAAAAAAATAATTAAAGTGAATCACTACTTTCTCATAATAATATTACAAACACTTCAATATTCTTACAATTCCAACTCTTTCACTACAACTTCAGTCATCCTTTTATCCATGCCATGCACTCAAATGCTTAAGTTTTCATCTATTTATAGAACTAAAATTTTCTATTGCACTCATGAAATACAATTAGGTCAAAATGTTCACATTATTTTTGACCACATGTGTTTACCTTAGCTATCTTTTCATCTAATCTCTTTTAGCTCTCACCTAATTATTTTCTAGAAGCAATTATTTTTTAATTAACTTTTAAAAATAATTAGTCTCTTGTAAATTAATTTTAGGTTTGCTTCAATGCGGTATTTGAAACTGAACTAGGAATATGTAACCTAAGATCAGTTGGATCTTTCCTCTAATTAGGATCCAATTCTATGCAAATTCATGCTCTTTGCCTCTTTTTCTGGAGTTTGCCGATTGTTTGAAAGGTTTTTCTTTTGAATTCTTTTGTTCTTACTTATTTAAATCTGATGGCTGTGATGGTTAGTTTTGGCAAAAAGAGGCAGCGAGCTTGAGGCAGCAGCTTCATAACTTGTACGAGTGCCAAAGGTACACATTCTTGTCTTCCAGTGCATTATATCTCAGTGCTGAATTAAGAAATTTTGTTTGATTCCACAGATGAAGGGAACAACCATCAGTTCTCATCTTGATTCCGGAAAAAAAAAAAAATCAGTTTTCATCTTAAAATAAGAAAGGACAATCAAAGGATGCTGGTTCTAACTTTTTCTTCCTTTTAGTGCTTACCACTTGAACCACATTATCTAGACCTTCTTTTCTTGGCGAGAACCTAACTGGATTAATGATCCTCATCCAGCTCTTAAAAAATTATCTATAATAGTGCCAGAAGCCTTGCTGTCTAGCATCATCTTGCTCACCATGACCATACATCAATAGCATCATGATATACTTCTCTTTAGAACTGATAAGAACTAGTTTGGTGCTTCAACTCAAAAAATATAAGAACTAGTATGATCGGTCTTCTTTACCCCTAGTTCACTACCTTGAAGATATTATTTACTTTTCATTTATACACATTAACTTTAAAAAACAAAATATTTACGGACGATGTACTTCAGTTGCATATTCAACAACAACTTCATATTCTATCACAGACAATTGATGGGAGAAGAGCTTTCTGGATTAAGTGTCCCAGACCTACAAAACCTAGAGAATCAACTAGAAATGAGTTTACATAACATCCGTAAGAAGAAGGTATATAAAGTTTTTTCTACCATACCAATCCCATTTTTTTCTTTTCTTTTTGCCTCTGTTTTGTACTATCTTAACCTTTCACTCGGGAATTGTAGGAACAAATTCTGACAGATGAAATTCAAGAATTAAATCGGAAGGTTCATCAAACGAAATACATTCATAATTTTTAGCTAACTCATTGAATATTCCTAATTTTGATCAATATCTTTCACAGGGAAAACTCATTCATCAAGAGAACATGGAACTTTACAAGAAGGTAAACCTCCTACACCAAGAAAACATGGAATTACATAAGAAGGTATTGAGCGAGAGAGATAAGCATAGAATCATATACAACACAATGAGATTAGTTATGGCTTGAGCTAAGCCTCGACAATCCTACACTGACAGGTCTATGCAACATGTGGTTCAGATGGAGGGATGAGTAGAAGCTCTCTCGCTCAAAATGGCTTCAGCATCACAAAGGATGCACATGTACCTGCTCACCTTGAACTAAGCCAACCTCAACAGGAATCAGCTGGGGCAGAAGCAAGACCTCCGAAACTCGGGTAAGTTACTACGATAATGAAACAAACTCTTGATCTTTCATTCTATTTCCTTATTGATCAAAACTATATTTACATCTGTAAATGCAGCAGACTTCAACTGCTATATGAAGGCGCCCAATGACGGAATCTATTGCTTAATTTTATCGCCTGCGAGACTGAAGATATGGAGTTTGCATTGCTTTTAGGAAACAATTGTTATGAGTAAGATTATGTTGAAACAACTGTGCTCCTGCAAGCGGAGAGCATCATGCATCCTCACCAATAACATAACGTGTTTTCGATAACATGAACATATTTGTGGTTGAATATTAGCCAATGGTGTTGCAGTTCATGTAGAGGCGATTAAATTATACGAAAGAAATTGAATAAATTATACCCATAAAGCCAATGCGAAGGGCCCAAAATTTTATCATGAAAATGAATGGAAGAAAATGAATAATGAACCATATGGGTTTTCACGAGCAGATTTTTCACAAACACCACCCTATTATTTTTCATATTAGTGAATTGCCCCTTGCATTATCATTTTTTGCAGAAAGCGCCTCCTTTCATCATTTTTTACAAAGACGATGCAAATTGCTCCGGATTACCCCGTTGTTTCTGTTTGCAGTCTTCGTGCAATTTTGTTTTGGCCAATTGCAATTAGACTTAGCAACTCGGATTAAATTTATAATATTATATTAAATGAATTAATTTGAATTCAGTCTATTTATTATATAGGTCAAATTTTTTTGGCCTATTTATTATACAGATCAAATTTCTAAATTCAAAACTGACTTGATCCAATTGATATATTTATTAAAAGGTCAAATTTAGATCATCACCCAATCCGATTTGATTTATTTAATTAAATAAATTATAATTTAATCTAAATTAAATTAACCTAAATTAATCTAAATGGATCCCGCGTGTTTAATTAACCTCATAATTGTAACATATTTTAAATAATTAAAATAACAATATAATTGAAAATAAATTGTAGCAACAAAATACTTGATTTTTAAATAGTAATTTAACAAATTTATAGAAAAATATTGCAAAATGAAATCTAAAATCATTTTAATCAAGTTTATTTATAAATAGATTGATCCGATCCAATGTGATCCAATTCATTCATAATCTAATTAAATAAATGGATTAGTTGAATCATAAACATATTAAAATTTAGGTTAAAATCAAATTCGATCATAACAAATTTGAATTTGTTTAATTTAAATTAAGTTAATGGGTCGGATGAGATATTTTCAAGTTTAACTGCAACCAAAAATGATTGCATAACAAATTACTTTAGATCATTTTATATACAACATTATGACTGTTAAGGTAGTCCGATATCTCTCAACCAGCTACGAGGCTGGAAGAAACAGTGTGGTTGGACAAATTCATTCCGAGTAAGATTCAATACTACAGCCACATTAGTAACACAAGAACCCAAAAAAATTTGAAAAAATTTGTCGCCATGAATGAATTTATCGAATATCCATCGCAAAATCTTCTGAAAAACAGAAATATATAACTGCAATTACGCTGCTTGTACATCAATCAAGTGTCGCGGCACATCATTCAGGCAAGTTGAACCTTCACTCTTGCAGGCTTAGAGAATAAGAACACTTTGATTGGACAGGACCATATACCCTCTACTTTGAGTGGACTGACTAGGGAGTTTGGGGACTCCTTGGCTGTTCTGTTCCCCATTATGTAATCCTTCTCTTCGTATTTTTCTTATTTGATCAACCAAAAAGACCAACGGAAGCGAGAGAGGCAGATAGAAAGGAAAGAGCAACATACAATGCTGTGACAAGTATCAGCATCTTAGTAAAAACCAGAAACTCGCCTCCGTTTTCTCCGCCTTCGGTAAAAGCTCAAAGGGAAATATGACATGTGCATTATTAAAAATTACAAAAATAATAAAATAAAATAATAGATAATAATCTCAGAGATTTAAAATCTATGATCATGTTGAGTTTGAATATCTCGACTCGAATTAAATTTTGTGTTAAATTAGCAATTTAAAATTGGTTTAAATCAATGTCTGATTTTGAATACTTATTATACAATATTAAAAATTGTAATTAAAGTAGAATTCAGATTTAATAAAAATTCATAAATACTTTATTAATACATAGAAATTAGGTATGATGTAATACTGAGATTGAACTAAAAAGAAATAGAGAAGATAAAAAGAAGAGAAAGAGAAAAAATATCGACTTTTATGTATCAATCTTTTTAATACTTCTCAGTGATCTCTCGTGATAATTGCTCATAATATTTTCTTAGAGATTTTCTTTAAAGGTGGAGCCATTGCCAAAATTTGATAAAGACTTTAGTTGAGTAAAAAAGAGTAAGGTCTTTCTTATAAACTCTTGTAAAGTCTTTTAATAGTGGATCTCTCATTCCCCCATAAATGAAACTTGATTTTTTGTTAATCACATATATTGTTATGTCTCTTATTATTATTATTTTTTTTATCTTATATTACTTTTCGTTTATTATATTATTTAAGAATAAGGTCATCCATGAACCTTTCGGTACGAATCCCAACAATTGGTTCTTAAGAGTAAATAACAAAGATGATAAAGTCCTTATTCGAGATGGAGAAGTTCGACGGTAAAATAAATTTTACTTTATGGTAGAAGAAGATAAACGCGGTTCTTATTTACCAAGGTTTGCAAAAGACGTTAGAGAGTAAAGAAAAAAATTAGGCAAGATAAGCAATAAAAAGTAGAAGGAGATAGATCAGAGGACATTGAATTTAATTATTCTAAACTTCACTAATGAGATTTTTTACAATGTCATTGATGAAGAAATAACGATGAACGTCTAAATAATACTTAAAAAGTTGTATATATCAAAAAAATCTCAGGAACAAATTTCACCTAAAATAATAGTTGTACGAACTACATATGATTAAGGATACAACTATGTTATATCACCTGAATACCTTCAATAAAATTATCAATGATTTGTTAAAAGTTGATGTGAAATTTTAAAAAGATGATAAAACGCTGATTCTTCTAATGTCTCTTCCTGTTTTGTATAATCCTATTTTGACTATAATTTTTTATAGTAAAGAAACTCTCAAGCTAGAGAAGGTGACAATTAATCTTTATTCTAATGAGAAAAAGAGAAGTTCCAATATTGGTATTAAGATTGGTGAAGAATTTGTGGCTCATGAAAAAGAAAGATCAAAAAAATGTGGAGAAAACAAACATCGGTTCAAATCAAAATCAAATGCGAAGATACAATATTATTCGTGTAAGAAGTATGATCATATTAGACGATATTATCTGAATTGTAGGAAGATAGAGTCTTTCAATATGCTGACAATAGTCGCAAATAATACTTCTGAGAATAACGCAAATAAAGATGTTTTTATGGTATTTGCAGAAATCAGTACTTCTGATGAGTGAATCTTAGATTCTGACAGTTCTTACGATATTTGTTATACAAAGAATTGATTTATTTCTTATGAGAAAAATAAGAAGGAATGCACTATTTGATTAGGTGATAATTCAATTTATGAGATTGTCGGTATGAGAACAATCCAAATCTAAATATTTGATAGAGTGATTCGCACTCTTATTGAGGTGAGATATATCCTCAAGATGCAAAAGAATATAATTTTACTTGGTATACTGAACTCAAAATACTATAACTATTCAACGAAAGATAAAGTCAAAAAAGTGATATGCGGTATTAGAATCCTGATGAAAGGATAGAAATGCGAAAATACTTACCGATTAATAGGGAACACTATTGTAGGTAAAGTTCTGATAGCTATAATGGTGAAAAGAAAACGTGATACTCAGAGTGATTTAGTGGAGATAAACGTTCTTCCAAAGTTACTTTGCTATGACAGCAAACACAAGTCTTTCAAAAGGCTTTCAAAAATACAATACTATAGACATAAAGAATGAATTCGAAGTTGGTTTAAGCTCACGCCTTGCGATTAAATGAATAAGCCAATAGCCTAAAGGGAGGGGTTGTATGAGAGATAATGGCTGAAGTTTTGTGATGTGACATACCCGAGTTTAAATCAAGGTAAAGATTGTTGAGTTTGGATGTTTCAAACTCAGAATGAAGTTTGAGTTAAAATAGAAATTCAAAATTGAATTTGAACCTATGTTTGATTTTGAATATTTTTTATATAATATTCAAAGTTACAATTAGAGTAAAACTTAAACTCAATAAGAACCTATAAATACTCTAATAATATATAGAGTTTAGGTGTGGTGTAGTGTTAAGTTGAACTAGAAAGAAATAGAGAGAGAAAACTATAAAGAATAGAGAGAAGAGAAAAAGAGCATGTTGACTCTTATGTGTAAGTCTTTTTAGTACTTTTCGGTGGTCTCTCGTACTGGTTATTCGAAGTATTCTCTTGGAGATTCTTTCTGAAAGTGAAAATATTATCCAAACTTGATGAAGAATTTAGTTAAATAAGAAAAAGTGAAATCTTTCTTATAAACTCTTGTAAAGTCTTTTAGTAGTGGATTTCTCATTCCTTCTGTAAACATAATTCGATTTTAGGTGAACCACGTAAATTGCTATATTTCTTTTATTAATTTTTTTTATCTTACATTACTTTTATTTTCTTGTGTTGTTTGAGAACAAATGATCTATGAATTTTCTATTACGAATTCCAACTACATATTGTAATGTTATGTATGATAAATTAATCTCACATTGAATATTAAATAGATAAAGTTTAACATATATATATATATATATAGTAGAAAAAGTCATATCCCCTCAATTTAGGCTTTTGGGATAATTTGGTATCTGACCTAATATATTGAACCGATTTAATACTCTTCAACTCCTCTAACAAGTAGTATTAAAGCTTCAAGTTCAAAGTTGTACAAACTTTTTAAGATCAAAATTACCATAGTGATAATACGATTAAGTCAAATTGTATGCTGGTCTCCTTTTAGAGTTCGATATTGAGACAAAACCCGTTTGTAAATGATATATAGACGAGTTACATGGTAGTATACACTAATTTGATAGTCGATAATGTGATTGAATTATATGTTGATCTTAAATCAAATTGAAGCAAAAGTGAAGTCCTTTCATAGGAGGTATGAGACTTGATCGACATTAGGTTGAGTGCAATTAACCCACTGCTAGTGTTGAACTTGAAAAATTAAGTCAAGTGAAAATCGTGTGGATAGTAGTAATCTCTGAATGCTACTGCTTAAGAAGGAGATTATTGGCTAGCATTAAATGGTTCTCTAATAACACTGATTGAAATTAATTTAATAGAAAGTTGTTGATTAAGAGTATTAAAATTGATGTGATCATATTACATTTAAAGAAAAAAATTATTATAATGTCAAGTGTGATATATTAGTCTCACAATAGATATTGGATAGATAGAATTTAATATATATAATAGAAAAATTCATATCCCATAAACTTAACTTTTAGAATAGTTTGATGTCTAACCCACTATATTAATTTGATTTAATACTTTTGAACTTCCCAATATGATCGAACAAGATATAGCAATCATTGGTCAAAAGTAAGCATATTTTTAAAAGGAACCAAGCCTATTTCATTCTTAGCTGCTTGGAAGAGAACTGTACTTGTCTTGATGCTAGGTGTCACACCCGTTGTGAGTGGTAGGTGCCACCACAACGAGATCATGTAACGGACCTCATGATCTCAGAGGCAATGGAGTGCCTCCAGCATGTGTGTGCACGGGCAGCACACATACGAGCAAACAACCAGCTGTGGTGGTCGGTGCCACTACGAGGAGTATCATGTGAGGGAGCGCATGATCATGCGAGGCGACGGACTACCTCCAACATATGTGTGTGCGGGCAGCACACATAGCAGCAAGTGACGCCGTCACGACATGTTCGGATGGAGACCCGAACAGCCCAAACAGTCCTGCAGAGCGAGCAGCGGGACAGGTTGGCTAAAGTGAGCTGCAGGAGCATGTGAACAGCCTGAACACTTGGCGTCGCAGACTGAAGACACGTGGCTGCAGGCTGAAGAACCAAAGCTGCAACTGTCAAGGGACACGTGGCCAGCAAAGAGGCAATTGAGGGCTCGTGGGATAGGTGACAGCAGCCCAGACAGTCAACTAACTGCCAGGAGAACATGGCCTCCAATGATTGAACTGTAGGGAGCGGTTGAACTGCAGGGAGAACATTGTGGAACATGTTCTCCATGATTTCCAACAGTTGCTCACAGCCAAATATGTGTACTATAAATAGACTAGGGGGTCTATTGAGTTGTACACACACAAGTAGAGAGACTTGTAGTGTCACTCCGTGTTAAGAGTTGTATTTCCTTTTATGTGAGCAATAAAAGGTTGACAAGGTTGCTGTACTTCTCTTCTCCTCTATACTCTTGTGGGCTTGTGCGAGTTTGGCGGGCTGAGGTGGGCGAACCTTGGCGCCATCACGGGTGAAATTTCAGGGTAGAAATTTACCGGTGTGACAAGTGGTATCAAAGCCAGGTTTGGTGAGAAATCGGATCAGCGGAAGCCAAGATCAACAAAAGCCATGGTGACGCAAGTGGAGCTTCAGGATTGGTTGATTCGCATCGAGGAGATGCTGGGGAATCCTCCAACCGAAGATGCGGGAAGCTTATGGGCGCAGTTGGTTTGGCAAGAGAGGCAAAATGCTGCTCTCAAGGAGGCCCTTGCGAGTGAGGTGAAAGATGCGGAGGAAAGGTATCCTGCGATCATGGACTCCATGAGATCAAGTCTAAAGTGCTTGGAGCAGGACTTGATGGTGGTGAAGAGAGCGGTGACAAACTCCATTGTTGAAGGCGGAGCTCCTTCAAAAGTAAGAGTTCCAGACCCCATTCCTTTAATGGCTGTAGGAATGCAAAGGAGTTGGAAAACTTCTTATGGGATATGGAGCAGTACTTCAAGGCTGCTCACATTCCGGAACGGGAGAAAGTCACCATCACCAGCATGTACTTGAGTGGAGATGCCAAATTATGGTGGCGTACCAGAGCATCGGAGAATGCTCGAGCTGGGAGAGCTCAGCTGGAGGATTGGGAGATCCTCAAGAAGGAACTAAAGGAGCAGATTCTTCCGTGCAACACAGGGTGGGTTGCGCGAGAATCCCTGAAGAAGCTGCGGCATTCGGGGACCATAAGGGAGTATGTGAGGGAATTCAGCTCCCTCATGCTCGACATCACCAACATGTCCGATGAGGACAAGTTGTACAACTTTCTTTCTGGCTTGCAGCCGTGGGCTCAAGCTGAACTCCGACGGCAAGGAGTGAGGGATCTTTCTTCGGCCATTGCTTCTATGGAAGGCTTGGTGGATTTCAAGCTGACGACAACCACCAAAATGGCCACGGAGGGAAGGAAGATGGGGCGTGCACATAAGGATGGCAAGAAGCCCGAAGGAAAGGGCAAGAAGGTTGCGGAATCGAGCCAATCCAAGTTGCAGCCCACCAACAGAGAGTAGGGCTGTTTTATATGCAATGGTCCTCATCGGGCAAGGGAATGTCCAAGGAGGGAAAAGCTATCTGCTCTAACTCTCAGGGAATCTGAGGAAGAAGGACGTGGTGCGGCAGCAACACCACGCATGAATCCATTGCAGCTACTCAACTCAATGACGGCAGAAAGGCAGCCGCCTTGCAAAGGTTGATGTATGTATCGGTGCTACTAAATGGGAGGCCTGTTTTGGCTATGCTGGACACAGGAGCGACCAACAACTTCTTCTCCCATAAATTGGTGAGTGAATTTGGTTTGCAGGTGCAACTAAGTTCATGGAAAGTGAAGGCGGTAAACTCTGGGCCAACTCCAATTCATGGAATGACCAGCGCAACCCTCAAAGTTGGAGCTTGGGAGGGAGAGCTCGGTGTGACAGTCTCGGCGCTCGACGAGTTTGAGTTTATCTTGGGGATAGACTTCTTCGTCCAAGCTAAGGGTAGCTTGGTGCCTCACTTGTCAGGCATGCTGATTTCTGCGGAGGAATCACCATGCTTAATACATGCAGCGTATGGAGGGAAAACTGCAGCAGCGGATATGCAGTCTCCCCAACAGCTGAAAGCAGGTCTCAAGAGGGGCGAGACCACCTATGTTGCAGCACTGATCGAGATACAACCGGATCATGTCGTGGAGGTACCTGATGATGTTGCAACTATCCTGGTGGATTACGCGGACGTGATGCCACCAAAACTGCCCAACGAACTTCCCCCTCGGCGGGCAGTTGACCACAAGATTGAGCTGGAGCCAGGTGCTAAAGCTCCAGCTCAGGCCCCTTATCGTTTGGCGAATGCGGAGCTTTTGGAGCTGAGGAAGCAGCTCAACGAACTATTGGATGCGAGACTGATCCAACCGTCGAAAACCCCGTATGGTGCCCCGGTGTTGTTTCAGCGAAAACAAGATGGTTCAGTTCGGATGTGCGTGGACTATCGGGCACTAAACAAGGTGACTATCAAAAACAAGTACCCGGTGCCGAATGCAGGTGACTTGTTTGATTGATTATCCAAGGCGACATACTTCACCAAGTTGGACTTGCGATCGGGGTATTGGCAAGTCCGGATTGCTGAGGGAGATGAGTCAAAGATGACATGTGTCACGAGGTATGGCTCATTTGAGTTCCTAGTCATGCCTTTTGGATTGACAAATGCTCCAGCAACCTTTTGCAACTTGATGAATGAAGTATTGTATGAGTTCTTGGATCGATTCGTGGTGGTGTACTTGGATGACATTGTCATCTACTCGGAGACGTTGATAGACCACGTCGACCACCTTAGAAAGGTATTCTCTCGACTTAGAGAATACAAGCTCTTCGTCAAGAAGGAGAAGTGCGAGTTCTGTTGGAAGAAAATCAGGTTCCTTGGGCACAGGGTGAACAAGGGACAAATACAAATGGATGAGAGGAAGATTCAGGCAATCATCGATTGGACGGCCCCAACAAAGGTATCAGATCTTCGTTCTTTCCTCGGTTTGGCTAACTACTATAGAAGATTCATTCAGGGTTATTCAAGGAAAGTGAATCCCCTGACTGACTTGCTGAGGAAGGATCGAAAATGGGCATGGACGGACTCATGCCAAGCAGCGTTTGACCAGCTGAAGGCAGCAGTGTCAACAGAACCGGTGCTGCGATTGCCTGACTTCGAGCTTCCATTCGAGGTACATACGGATGCCTCAGATCGTGCTCTTGGGGGAGTTCTTGTTCAGGAAGGACACCCAATGGCGTTTGAGAGCCGCAAGCTCAAGGATGCAGAGCAATGTTACACCACACATGAAAAGGAAATGACAGCAGTGGTGCACTGCTTGGACACTTGGAGGCATTATCTATTGAGAACGAAGTTCAGGGTTGTAACAGATAATGTTGCGAATACCTACTTCAAAACCCAAAAGAAATTGACCCCCAAACAAGCTCGGTGGCAGGAATTCTTGGCCAAGTTTGATTTCATGTGGGAGCACAAGCCTGGATGACAGAATCAAGTCGCGGATGCATTGAGCCGAAGGGAGGTGCAATGCTACGTAGTTGCACTGTCCACAGTGCAGTCAACCCTACTGGAGAGGGTTAAAGAGCAAGCCGACGCAGACCCAGAATACGTCCAACTCAGGGGAGAGGTACGTGAAGGGGTAATTAAGCGTTATTGGCTTGAAGATAATTTGTTGTATGCTAGAGGCAACAGGTTGTACATCCCGAAGGCGGGGGGGCTGAGGCATGAGCTGCTGCGAGAGACTCACGATCCTCAATGGGCAGGACATCCTGGAGGGCAAAGGATGATGGCACTCTTGTCCAGGTCATACTATTGGCCAAAAATGGGGGAAGACGTCGAGATGTACGTCAAGACTTGTCTTGTGTGCCAGCTTGACAAGACGGAGAGGAAGAAGCAGGCAGGGCTGCTGCAACCCCTGCCTATTTCGGAGAAGCCGTGGCAGTCCATTTCCATGGACTTTGTTTTGGGCTTTCCCAAAGTGGATGGGATGAGCTCAGTGCTAGTCGTCGTCGACCGACTCTCGAAGTATGCGGTGTTCATACCAACACCACACGCATGTCCAGCAGAGGTAGCAGCTGAGCTGTTCTACAAGCATGTGGTGAAGCACTTCAGTGTCTCGAAAGACATTGTGAGTGATCGAGATGCTCGATTCATGGGCAGGTTCTAGACAGCACTCTTCAACTCGATGGGTTCAGAGTTGAAGTTCTCTACGGCTAATCACCCGCAGACGGATGGCCAAACGGAGCGCATCAATGCCTTGGTGGAGGAATACTTAAGGCATTATGTGACGGCCAGCCAACAGAATTAGTTGGAGCTATTGGACACAGCCCAATTTTGTTATAACATCCACAGGTCGTCGGCTACAGGAATGAGTCCTGCAGAGCTTGTCATGGGACAACAGCCTCTCACTCCTCTCGAGTTGGCTCAATCGACGGACCAAGGAAAGTGCCCTGTTGCATATCACTTCGCTAAGGAGAAGGAGGAGCTGATAGAACAAGCTCGGGACAGCTTGCGCAAGGCAGCAAAACGCATGAAGAGGCATGCGGATGAACGAAGGCGTTCATTGGAGTTCCAGGTCGGGGACATGGTGCTGCTGAAACTCACTCCACAAATATGGAAGAAAATCAACAGCAAGACTGTACATCGTGGGTTGGTACCAAGGTATGACGGCTCCTTCGAGGTGATAAAGAAAGTCGGGCAGGTTGCTTACCGGTTGAAGCTACCCGATAGGCTGAAGGTACACCCAACGTTCCATGTAAGTTTTCTCAAACCTTTCAACAGGGACTTGCTTGGAGATAGACAGCAAGTAAAGAGAACTCCACCAGTAGTTCGAAAGTAGTTCGACAAGGAGGTCGAAAAGATCCTTGCACACCGGACTATAGGGCAAAGCAAGAAGAATCAACGGACTGATTTTCTTGTGAAGTGGAAAGGCGGCAGCGAGGCCGATGCCACGTGGGAGCGAAACTCTACACTATGGCAGTTCGAGAAATAAATCAAGGAGTACATGGACTCTACTCCGACGAGGACGTCGGACTCTCCTGGTGGGGGTGGTTTGTCACACCCGTTGTGAGTGGTAGGTGCCACCACAACGAGATCATGTAACAGACCTCATGATCTCAGAGGCAATGGAGTGCCTCCAGCATGTGTGTGCACGGGCAGCACACATACGAGCAAACAACCAGCTGTGGTGGTCGGTGCCACTACGAGGAGTATCATGCGAGGAAGCGCATGATCATGCGAGGAAGCGCATGATCATGCGAGGCGACGGACTGCCTCCAACATATGTGTGTGCAGGCAGCACACATAGCAGCAAGTGACGTCGTCACGACATGTTTGGATGGAGACCCGAACAGCCCAAACAGTCCTGCAGAGCGAGCAGCGGGACAGGCTGGCTAAAGTGAGCTGCAGGAGCATGTGAACAGCCTGAACACTTGGCGTCGTAGGCTGAAGACACGTGGTTGCAGGCTGGAGAACCGAAGCTGCAACTGTCAAGGGACACGTGGCCAGTAAAGAGGCAATTGAGGGCTCGTGGGACAGGTGGCAACAGCCCAGACAGTCAACTAACTGCCAGGAGAACATGGCCTCCAGCGGTTGAACTGCAGGGAGAACATTGTGGAACATGTTCTCCATGATCTCCAGCAGTTGCTCACAGCCAAATATGTGTACTATAAATAGACTAGGGGGTCTATTGAGTTGTACACACACAGGTAGAGAGACTTATAGTGTCACTCCGTGTTAAGAATTGTATTTCCTTTTATGTGAGCAATAAAAGGTTGGCAAGGTTGCTGTACTTCTCTTCTCCTCTATACTCTTGTGGACTTGTGCGAGTTTGGCGGGCTGAGGTGGGCGAACCTTGACGCCATCACAGGTGAAATTTCAAGGTAGAAATTTACCGGTGTGACACTAGGCATGCCCGCTAATACCTTCTATACTTGGTTTATAAGAAGATATTGAACTCACCATCACATCTGAAACATTTGACACCTTATTTAGTTCCATGAAACGAAATCAGTGCAGATACCAAGCCACTAGCAATTACCTGCCCCAGTGAACAGCACAACAGAGCAAATCACAACGGACAAATTTCAGTGGCTTCCAATTCTTTCAAATCTCAATTCCAGAAACAACAGTAGCTCAAGGTTTTTACGCACAAAAAAAGCAAAGTTGGTCACAAGTGCAACAAAACAGCAACATCTGACCATAAACAACAATATCTCACACTAAGCTATGCAATTACGTTGAGAACATATGGAATCTAAGTTACCATTTCAACCAACTGTTTTGATGGACACAAATACACTATGATATATCTACTTATAATATGTCCATTGCGTATGAAGTTCCTATTTCAGCTGAAAGGATTGAATAGCAAGGTGTAAATATAAAGATCACATGTGTATCTAGTGCTAAAGATCCACAGGCTATACTGACGACTTGGTTGTTGAACTTTCCTTTGTTGTGCAACTTAGAGGCCAAAATCCAATTCTTTGCCTCTTAATTTCTTCTTATCCACTGATATGTTTGCCAGCTTTAGAACTTTCCGCCCAAATCTCAATTTCATGATGGTATGGAGATTGTTCAAATCTTATGCCATGCTCAACACAATGATGATGGTTAACTCAAAATGAAGCCTAGTAATTTACCTCTAATGTATGGTCTATCATTGTTAATCTGAAACATTATTTTTTTTTTATCATATTGCATTAATTTTGCTTTGAACTGCCACTTATTCTTTTCATCATCCAATATCTCTTTTGGAGAGCAACATGATGAATGACTCTCTGGATTCTCTGCAACAGAGACCTGAGGCTTCTTTCCCTCACTCTATTAGGTAATTCACTCTCAAACCCACTTTCCCTCATCCCATTTTGGACATTAATTTCATAGCCCGTATGCTTGAGCAGTTTAGGTCTTTTTTTATCAGGATTTGACAAATATTGGTTGATATGCACAATACTATATTCTTAGAACAAAAAAATAGTTGATGGGCATCGATACAAAATTTCAAGAAAGGCCTCTAGTTGCAGAGCAGTGAAGGACAGATGCAATATATAAAGAGACAACCTGAATACCTTAACGCCATTACACTGACAAACAATTCCTTCTGAGGCAAACAAGTAATCCTTGCTCATAGTAAATGGGTGATAATTGCAGTAGACATGGCAAAACTTTGGAGGTGGCATACGTGTGATTTGCTCATAAATATCTAAATGGGATGAACGAGAAAAATAAGGCAAACACGTCAGACTTCAGCCTACAAAAATTAGCTAACCAGAGAATGTCCGCCAACGAAAATGTCATCGACACTGAGTATTACCGGTAGAGTATGCATGTAAGCTTCATCTTCATGCCACCTTAGTACATAATCAGTTATATTGGAAAAAAAACTTAATAAAGCAGTGCAGATTCCGCAAAATCTGTACTGGCATTTCATAACCACCCATCAATTCTCTATAGTAAACCTAATTCAATTCATAATATGTGCATTACAGAAAAATGGCAGTACTGGCATAAAGCCCTAAGTTGAAGAAATCAAGCAAGAAAGCAAATCCGGCACTACAAGAGGTTCTGATTATTAACACAAAAGGAGAATCAAGAGACCTCCCGAATTACTTCTTGTAGCGGGCGACCTCGGCCTCGTTGGGGAAGAAGCCCATAAGCCTGCCGGCGGAGTTCTGGTAGGCGTACATGAAGCCGCCCATGACCCCAATCAAGCCGCCAGTGACCATGGATGGCCCGCGGATGTTGGGTTTGATCCCTGCCAGAAGAGATTTTAGAGGAGGAGGAGAAGAATAAGAAGAATAAGAAGAAGAAGAAAAGACGGAAGAGGAGAGGAAGAAGGAAGGGGAGTAGTTACCGGAGAGGTAGCCGACGGTGACGGAGACGCCGGTGATGGTGAAGAGGCGGAGGTAGTCGAGGGTGCTGAAGTTGGCGACGGTCTTGGTAAAGGGCGGATTCCGAACGACCACCGGGTACTCCGGCTTCACCGCCGCCGTGATGTCCGTGTTCATCTCTCTTCTCTTTCGCTTACCCTTTCTTCGTCGCTTTCTCTCTCTTCTCGCAATAATCTTCGACCTTGGGAATGTTCAATGGGCTCCCATAAAACAAATATGGGCCGGGCCAGAGGTTTTGCATTTGGGCCGGATCCTGGGGTTTCTTTCTTCCAGGTATGGACAAGCCTACAAAATTCGGACGACTAGGTGCTTTCCTTAAAGAGCTAACGGTCTGAAAGCTTTTGAAGCTGGAGTTTAATTTCCATCCTCGTGAACATAAACTAATCACTTTCTTCCTGGTTCTTGTGTTTGAACGATGCGGCGATGATTGACACTTGGCAGAGCTCCAACAACAGGGCAAAACTGAAGTCTTCTCCACGTGTTCCTGGGCAATAGAACGCCCAAGATTTGAGCACAGACGAGCAAATCCATGGCCGCACGAGAGATATTCAGGCCTTTTTCTGGGGACGGTTCTCAAGCACAGAGATATCTGATTCAGCAGCAGCGCCAGCTCCCTTCACATGCATGTCGGTTGCAGGGGCCTTCAACATGTCGCTCAAGGGTTGAAACAGCTTGCTGTGCTTCATCATTCTCATCAGTTTTAGATGTTAGAATGTTCTGTAATCCGTTGTCTAATCTTGGCGATAATGTAAACTAATCGTCATTTTAATCAATTATTTGGTGCCTTGGACTCTAAGATTATCAAGTGTTAATCAACTGTCTTAGGGAAATTGTTCTCTGGGCCGGGACTCGCTAACTCGCTAACTCGAACTGTGACCAGATGCCTAGTCGGCCTAAGTCGTTGACGATTCTGAATGTTTGCGAACAGATTGATTGGCTATTCGACCAAATTCTACCTAACGTACTTAAAACATTTAGCGAACATTCGAATATTCAGCGACTATTTCGAATGCTTAGATGCAAAACAATCGGCTACACAACCAATCTCTCTTCTTTTATCAAGAATTATCAAAAGAAAAGGACTAGTATTTACTCTATAAGTATCGAGAATAATTCTCTTCATAGTGCGATTTTGGGTTCAAAATATCGTTGTTGAACTCCCAGCCAGCTAATTAATGATGCAATATAGCTGCACATTTCAAATGTCTTCGTAGTTGGTGATAATTTTCTTCTTGATACATTTAACATAGCTATCCAGACACTATCTGATACATACATAAATCAACCTACATTTTTCTGATTTTTAAACTCAAACTAAGCATGGATTGCATGTTAATTCTCGACTAGTTTGATCCCGACACATCCTTAGGTTGTACGGATGATCCCACTTTGTACTTCATTTCATTCTTTTAGATTCAGTCCATCGAGCTCTTCTCTTTTATTATTTGGTTTTTCTGTTCTAGTTCAAGGTTTGTATCATCTCTAGCCTCTTTATAGCATCGCGATGATCATAATACTTGCTCACTTTGCAAACCGTCTCCAAGTTCATCTAACCGATCTATTAATCACTTGGCATCTAAATAGGCAAGTGAAAGATCCAGGTTCCATTGCAGAATACTACGAAGAATTCATTTGCATAGCTCATAAGTGCCATCTAACACTCTTTGTCATTTGTTATGATCTCAAGTGTGCCATGTGAAAGACCTATTTTGGATGGTAAGATTAGGGTTTCAAGCGTCATGTATTATTTGCTGCGTGATGATCAAATGCCAAACAATGCATATTTTGTCTTAACTTTTGATGTGATGGATGATGAATTGCAAACAATGCTGATAACTCTTGTTGCTTATGAATAAGATTGCAATAAGAAACTAATCAATTATTGCCAAAAGAAGAAAAGATCCCAGCAGAAATTTTTATTATTATTATTATAAATTAAACAAACACGCGTCGGAGATCCATCGTACACACCACCATGAAACCTAGAAACCCATTTAAAGACTCAATGAACGAAGACTAAATTTTTTGATTGGTGGCAGTGAAGTAAAGAATCCGTTGAGCACCGAAAGACGGAGAGAGAAATATATAAAAATCAAGAAAATGAAAGAGAATAAGAAGAAGAAACGACGCGAACAAGCATCGGCTGAGCTGCAGCCATTCAGATCCAACAGACATCTCAAGTTATAATTTATACAATTAATTAAAAATAAAATATATTAATTAAGGTGGCAGTGTTTGAAATAATAAAACTTACCTCAATTCTTAGGTTGGCATACTCCTTACATCCAATAGAGTGATTCATTGTTTGCATTCGTGGATGTCTTATATTAATCTGGTTCAATTTTTGAATAAACAATACCAATTTATCAGTGATAATCATACTTACATTCTAAAAATTGAGGATTTAGAATAATACTTGAGCCTCTTTCATCTGTCAATGTTGAATCAAAACATGTCACTGCTCTTCTTTTATCCTCTCATCTGGGCATGTAGCAAGTCTATGTTGATCATTCTTGTATGACGTAAAATGTTTCTTCTTAATATCCACCTTCCAGTTATGTCAACACTTGCATTCGTATTACTTCTTTCCTTACATTTTCTTCCAAATTGGTATTGGTTTACAAAGAAAATCATTAGAAAAGTCAGTGACATACATAAAACAAAGAATATAACCATGTCAGAGAACATAACTTATCATCATATTACTTTTATATCTGCACAAATATATTCCTTCTTTTCCTTGGGCATCATCCGCTAGTCGATGTAGGTTATCAACAACTTATTGCCGTCCTTAGCAAATACCCCCAACAGGGTAGAGAGTTATACCGAGTTTTTGCCAATGACTTGATTGTAATGATTGACACTAAATTACAACTTGAAATCACTGGTACCCCAAATTCCTATAGGTCTGCTAGGGCCATGAGGGGTCCTATTTGTCGAACTTACAGTAGGATCTATAATTCACGCAAAATAAAATATTAGATGAAATTGGCAGAATTATTAAATTATATTGAATATGATGGTAGAAAATGTGTGTAAGAGTCGTATAACTTCAGCACAATCAGAAACTATAACCTAATCTAACGAGTCTAGAGGGTCGGGGTCCATGCTAATGCTAGTGGAGTCCTCGTTGAACTCTCCACTCTAGTCATTCATTAGATTCAATGTGTCAATATCCTACAATCCCTCCTCCATGTCTCCTACGAATCACCCTTTTTGTTTGCGATCCATACCGATCTACAAGTTTAGAAATAATTTATCAATCATCAATTTAATAAGCAATTTAACAAAATAATAATTAATAAATATGTAAATTTATGAATAATATAATAGTATGAAATGCTAATTACAAATATCAATAACTGTTTTCAAGCACGAAACTGTCATTGTTATTGTCACTATCAAATTTACCTTCTTCTAAGGGACTTTCCTCTTCAAAATTGAATTCATCGGTTATGATATTATTTTCCTGATCTTTTTCTCCAGGTGGCTGAGATGAATCAACATATGGTGTATCTAGCATTACTCCTTCAACACCATTTGATTGTATGACTAACTCATCAAGTTTTTTATCTTATGCAAGCCTCTACACTGGGCTCTTCGGAGTCATCATCACCTGTTATGTGGTTGAAGGTATCAATATACTCCCTCAGAGTTATCTCCACAATCACGTGTCAATCAGCATCTAAAGGATCTATCATATAAAACACCCGATGTGCTTGGCGCACACAAATATATGGTTTATCACTACGTCGATTATGTTTATATATTAAACGCTTGAAATTTACTACTACGTATCCAAACTCATTAGTTGTCACTCTTGTAGTATTATTAACCTAGTCACATATGAACATTATAAACTTAAGCTCGTTGTTGTACAGTATTTCAATAATATCCATTAAAATATTATGGAACTGTATAGCTCCAAAGATGGGATTCTTGTCTTTTGTATTCGTAAATCTTTTTGTACCTGGCTTTCAAAGTCACGCCACTATTTTGCATATGATGGCTCATCTCTCGCATCTTCGTATTAAATCGAAAATTATTTATAAAATATTTCGAGTATCTTATCACTCATTTGTGAGGACAAACTGCCAAGAGTAATATCTTTTTAGGAAGGTCAAATGCATTGCCACTTTTTGTAATCTAATAATATAAAATAATAATAAGTCATGTGTTAGAAAACAAACACATAAATATTTATATAACATGTAGAGTAAGTATCAATTAGACTTGAATATTTCTATAACCAATTAACAAATGTGTTACAATAAATTTCTCTCATTTGATCTCTCCATCTTGACGTCATCTACCAACTTTTATCGACCTCAAATATTCCCTACAAAACAGATATCGATTTATCTCTTATTTCTATAAGCATAGTCCAAAAATGCATTTACACCATTAATATATCTCATATCTAGTTAATTCTTAAGCTTGATCCAACTCTTATTTATGTCTTTGAAATTTGTGCAATATTTAGACTATTGCTCTGCACATACAAGTAAAAGATAGAAATTAGCGACCAACATGATCATGGTAAGGAGAGAGAGACTTTGTAAATACCATTTATTTTACATAATGATGATGACCAAATATTACTTATAATAAGAAACTATATTAAATACTTGATGCAACATATCATAGAAGAATTCATTATAGATTAAAGATATATTTAAGCTTCATTAAGGAATCCATTAAGAACTAAGATCTTATTTAACTAGCAACTATGGCAAGGGGCAATGACGTTCTAATCTTCCACATAATAACATAATTTTTGAACTTTATGCTTCTCTTTTGTGCTTTCAGACTCATTAGAGTAGATTATACAAATCAGTATAATGCCCAAAAGAGCACCTCATTTGAGCCAATCTTAACTAAAAGGCTCAAACAATATTTCGAGTTCAGTTTTTGAGTAGGCTGATTTTTTTTGGATGAATCCTTTGATGAGTTTAGGTCACTCGAAAGTGCTAGTTATGAGTGACATTCCTACTTTAGACTCGAAAAATATAGTAGTTCTAGCTCACGAAATATTTTCTCTTGTATGGGATCATGAAACTGACAACAAGTCAAAGACTAAGAACTTGGTATTCTTCTCTAATCTATATTTCAACTAACTATTTTTCTGCTACTTCTATTTTGTATTATTTGATTATTATAACTTTCTGAGTTCTTGATTTACAAATTTATTGTATGAACTATGGTCTTGTAATGGAACTAGATAATGAAATACTTCAAAAGACAAAGACACAGAGCAGCTGCAGGACATAATCAACAACACTAAATCAATTGAAGGTTATATGACTAGTGCTTGTGATATTGAGGTCATGGAACCTAAACCTCCAAAAGATATCTACAAGTTGTAGTATTTTGCACTCCCATCTATTTAGATGTCTCAAGCATTATTCATTAAAATATATATGTAAATGTCAATAGATTTTAATGTTGTAGGTTGTACGTATATATTGATTGATATGTGCAAGCTAAATTGATGATTGTCCCATTAAAGTCATCTAATCGTGGATCTTCAGTTAGCTAGCTATTTAAGAATAAGGACCATCGAAATCCATTCTTGTTGTTGTCCCAAGGAAAAAAAAGAGAGTAAACAAAGGACAAGGGGCATGGCGCACTGCAATCCTAGAAGAGGATAGTAATATTTATGGACATTACAACTTCTCTCTTTCATAAAGCAATTCAATTATAACCTCAAACCTCAAAAACAACAAATAAACAACGGAACAAGAATGCGAGCAGCCAAGGAATCATGTACTTCATTGATATCAAGAAGGAATATTTGATCTCTCATATCACAGTTTGTCAAATACTACTTTAGATAATCAATCAAACTCATGACAAACACAAATTAGTCGAGTAATCAAACTTAAGAACTAGGTAGAGAGGCAATAGTGTAGGAAGGAGGCGGTGCAAGGGTGGGCTGTAGCCAATCGGAGGGTCGCATGATGCTTAGAGCTAGGGCTAGATGGGAGCATACTCTAAGGAAGACGCGGGATGAAGGGCTTGATGCAGGCATGAAGGAGAGATGGAATCACGCCAGAATTGAACACAAGGGAAAGAGCTTGCTAGAGAATGGAGCTGAGAGCTAGGGTAGGGTTAGGCAAGAATTGATTTTTTGATCATCCATGGCAACTTAAAGCAATATTGCTAGAGGTAAATAATTAGCGGCGGTAATTTTTAATCTTTATCGATGCTTCTATATTAGCACCGACTATGATGTGACATTGTCAGTGCTAATGATCTTCATTAGTAGTGCTAATGTAATAACACCGCTAATGATTGGGTAATTAGCAGTGCAAATAGTTGGCACCGCTATTGACTAGTCATTAGCAATACTAATTTTTTAGTGCCATGAATGAGTTATTCATTCATAGCACTTTTTGATTAATATCGCAAAAGACCTCTCAATATGAGCACTAAATTATTGCCTATTATTTAGGCCGTTAAAAATCTGAATTGTTGTAGTGAAACATAGCTATACTCATACTTTGTATTGATAATGGCATGGATCTTACTTTTTAATCTAATAATAATACACGAGTTAAGACTTAGGAACATAACAACACCACAAAATTATAATTATAACTCCAAAACAATCAAACCTCAATAATATCACTATAAATTCTTAAATTACCTTATCATATCTTTATACATTTCTTAAGTACTAAAATAAATAAATTTAATCTGAATATACAGATTACTTTACAACTTAACTAATATTCAAAAACTCATATATAGAAGCCAAATTTATAAGAGAATAAGCAATCCTATATTGAAACAATATTTTCATATATATATATATATATATATATATATACTATTTAAAGTTTCATGAATCAGCTTTTAATAGAATCAAATTCATTTAAAATTCAAATAAGTATCACAAATATAATTCTATCAGAACTTAATAAAAACAAAGGGCTAAACTTATGAAACAAGAAATCATTCAAATAATTACAAGCCAAGACAAAAAAAATAAAGTGGGTATATATATACATATATATATAGTTTTAAGATTTAGTTCAAAAAAAGTTAAATCATTTTCAAGATTCAAGCAAATGGCTCAAAGACAAAATAGCTAAAATTAACAAGAATGATATTTTTCAAATCCAACAATAAGAATCATTCAAAAAAATCATAAATCAAGTCAAACAAGTAATAATTAGTATTTTCAGAATAAGAAATGGACATATACATAATGGATGATCCGAGTAATATACAAATAAACACGATTAAAATCAATGGCTCAAATAAGAATCGATAATTTCTCATAAAATGGGTCTTATCAAGATTATCTCATAAAAGGCCTTATCAGAAATACCCTATGAGACAAGTCTTATCAAAAATACCCTATGAGACAAGTCTTATCAGAAATACACCACTACTTTGATGTCAGTGGATGGTAATAAAACTAGTTTCTAACAAGAATATATGTACATATCGATATGACCATTTAACCTCAATGACCGGATAAAATAAAAATCAAATGAGAGATAACACGGTAAAACATAACACCAAGATCCAAGAACATTTATAAATTATGAAATTCTTACACAAGAATACATACATAATTTTCAAGCTTAAAGATAAGAATCCAAATTAATATCAAAAAGTAAATAATATTTTCATAAATTCATATGCATGATTTTTTATATTTTCAGAATAAGTAAATATAATGTAAACATAAAGAAAGATATAATTTCTCATAAGACCTTCAAATTGTCAAAAACTATTTAAAAATATATATAGCATATAATCATAATTTATGTTCATCAAAAAATACCAATTCACAAAGTAGATTGCTAACTTAACATTAGCAGGAGTCACTTATTCACTTATCTGATAGGGAGTTATAATAAGTATAAGAAACTAACTCAAGTATTTGCTTCTAGGCCTAAATTATAAAAGAAAATTTTACTCCTCAAATACCATAATCAAAATAATTATTCACAAATGTATTAACTTAATTCCCTAGTCCAACTAGCTCTTTTAACCTTAATCTAATATATGCTAACATTTAAAATAATTACACAAGATTCGGTAAATAACACACGTCATAATGACTTATTTTTCATGTCAAATCTAGTACCATAATAAGTACAAAATCAAATCTTATAATATGAGTAATTAACATCCAAAATATGAATGTGAGCTTCAATATAATCACACTAACATATCAAGAACTATATATCAAGATAAGCCCAAAATTCGATCAAGAACACGCATCACAATAGGTTTATATCTCACACTTTCGACCTAGCACGATATTGTTCTTATGCGTCTATGGCCCACAGCCCATCTGATTCCAGGATTTTGTTTTTCTCACCTTCCCTGAAAAAACCCTCGTTATTGAGTCTACGACAATCATCATATTTAGTCCAGTCTCAACTCTGACACTATGTCGATATGAGACTAAAGACAACTGCTTTCAGTTACAAGTTCACTGCTTTCCTACTAGCTCACTGGCCGATCGGGTCTTACAATCTCTCCCTCTTAAAGGCTCAGTATCATCGCTGAATTAGCCTACACTGATCAAGAGATGCAGAATGGCTCTGATACCACTATATGGCGCCTTCGACCCGACACGAAATTGTCGTTGGGTGTCTACGCCCCACATCCCACTTGACCACAAAATTTTGTTTTTTCCAGCTCACCAGGAAAAAGTTTCATTCTTGGATCTACGACAGTCATCATATTTAGTTTAGTCTCAACTCCAATACTTTGTCGATGTGGAACTAAAGACAACAACTATTAGTTACAGGCCCACTGCATGCCTATTGACTCACTAACCTATCGAGGCTTCCAAATCCAAATTGTTAAACTGAATATTGACCGATTTCTAATTTGACAGCCATCAAAGCATAAATGCATTTTCTATTTGAAAGTAGTATTTAGATCTACATAAACATGTTTAAAAAGGTAAAATAATATGAAATGGGCCCATGTTGATTCCGTTTCCATTAAAATCCGAAAAGAAAATCATTAGCTGATTGAAGGCAATTATACAATCTGTGAGACAAGTGATTCTGTGAAGATTTGCACTTTTTTATATATTGTCTTTCAAATTGAAGTCGTAAAATAATAAGTTTTCTGCAACAACTAAATCACCCTAAATGTAAAAACTTGTATAGAACATCTTGTGATAAAGGCATCAATTACTAGTACCAAACCTTTACCTCGTTGCATATGTTAATATCCATCAGTAATCTATATGTTGGGCATGATATTCATTTGAGCAAGAAATACAAGCTTGCATAGCATCTATGAAGTTTTATTATAATTATTATTCATACAAGAAGTTACCAATAGCTTAGGTGCAAATTCTGCTTGCCAACTTTAATCCGGCCTATATTTCATTCTTATAGAGCTGTTATATCATTTGCAATCCGTTAAATGAATGTACCACTCAAGAGTCTGGATTCAATTCAAATAGTGAAGTTTTGGCAGCTAAATACTATTGTTTTCTCTGAAGATTTGGTTGTCGTTGCTTTAGTATGGTCTAGACAAATAGTCAGAGTCCTAGTGGTAATGTATATCAAAAATGTTTTCGACAATATGCTCTTGAATATGCTCTTGAAATACTTAATATTCATCAATCAGTAATTTCATATATAAAAGAGAAATCTCTTGTAAAAATGAATTTAGTGAATGTACGGGAGAAAAAACAAAATAGCTTCTTCTTATCACGATTCAATTGTCAGAAGGATAGATGACGTACAGTTTTCTAATAGTCACTGATTTAGTTAATGTAGATATTTGTAAACTATCCAAAGTTTGATGATACTTTTAAAAGTCAAAGTGTAAACAATGGTAAATTTAGCCAAAAGCATATAAAAGAAACCTACAAAACAAACCTTATATATTCAAAGCAATGCGCTTTTTCTATCAACACACAAACTGTCTTCACCAGAAGCTAATCATTCCCTTCTTCATAGCTTGCTCCATAATGCCTAACCTAAAAAAATTCATCCTATAATGCCAGTTTTACTTTCTCATTGATTGTATGTTCAGAATTTCATGAAAAACTTCGTATCTTGTACTTCTCCTTTGATTGAAATGCTAACCATGCCTCACCATCATATTGTGGCTATAGATGTCTACCGAAGTACGATAATAATTTGCATTTGCTTCTTCTTCTTGCAAGAATCTGACTTTATTCCCAGTACTCAAAAGCTCTTACAAGTTTGAGGAGTGCTTTTATGAATTGATCCTGTGTAATGCCGACAAAACTAGCTTTTAGTATTATTCTTATTAGATTTAGATGAATAAGTTCATTGGTTAGTGCCATATGTTTTTTTTTATAATTTGTAAAAACAAAGGATATATTCTTTCGTTACAACAATAGCTTGATTTTATTTTAATTAATTGGTGGTTTGGAGAAGTTAGACTGCTTATTGTTACACATTATCATATCATTACAGACATTTAATAGGAGAAGACCTATCTGGGTTAAGCATCAAAGATCTGCAGGATCTAGAGAGTCAACTCGAAATGAGTTTACGCGATGTGCGAATGAAGAAGGTAATATTGATGAGAAATTTCTGCTACCATACACCTTGCAATCATTTAGTTACTAATCTCAATTACCTTAATATCTATATATACTCGATCCCTCTTTTGCAGGAACAAATTTTGACAGATGAAATTCAGGAACTGAATCAAAAGGTTCATAATAAAATAGTTCAAAGCCTCATGTTCAATGTGATGCATAATTCCTAACTTTAACATGGCGGGGAAAACGCATTCACCAAGAAAATACAGAACTATACAAGAAAATAGATCTGGTATGGCAACAAAACATGGAATTACAAAAGAAGGTATTGAGTAAAAGAGGAAAGCGTTTGACTCGACTGACATAATGAGGTTAATGATGCCTTGATCTGAGAATGGAATTCTATACTACAGGCTTCTGCAATATGGGGATCAAATGAAGGGGATCATCGTGGTCCGCTTATTCCATTCGGCTTCAGTATCATAAAAGATACACATATACCTCTTCGGATTGAGTTAAGCCAGCCTCAAGGGCAACCCGGATGGGGTGGAAGCAAGAGAACGGAAGCTTAGGTAAGTTACTTTATAAGGGAACAAAATCTAACCATTCATTCCATTTTCTTAATTGATGCAAGCATGTTTCTTTGATCACATGCAGCAGACTTCAACAAAAATAAGAAGGTGCCCTTTTGATCAACTCGAAAACAGCCGCGATACAGAAGGCAAGGAAGGTACAATGCCCCAGTTTTATATGTATCTAGTTTGAATTGCTCTGATAAAAGGTTATGTCACAAGTTATCTGAATATTGTTTCTGATGATCAGAGTAATTTAAAAAACTCATGCTACAAATATCAACAAAAATCACATCAAGAGAAGGCAAATGTAAATGGTATGATTAAGACTCAGCTTGCTTGAGGCTCATCTATTAAGCTCTCCTTTTGTCAGAGACTAGAGAAGGGGAAAAGGAGAAAAAAAAAATTTATTCACGTTGTTGTCTCTACTAAATTTTGCAGGTATGTCATTTAGAGTATTTTTAAGTATATGACCAAGACTTATGGTCTGTCTAGCGATTGTTATAACCACCCAGTACTCGAGTCAATTATTTATGACCCAACAACCGCTTTATATATATAGATAGTAATCACTTATCACCGAATAATTAGGACTTGAGCAGAGAGATAACAAATTATTTTCACACTAAATTTTTTCAAATTGGAAATTTGCCTGAAGGTAAAGAGAGTTAGAAAATAATCATCCTGAAGGTTTGCAGAATGACAAGAAGCTTCCGGATGATTACTATCGAGATTTGAGATATGTTAAGTTTATTTTCATTCGTTTTTTTTTTTGTCTTTATTTTTAAGACAATTTCATATCGAATATTTTGTAAACTTAGTAACTCTTATAATACTTAGGAGAAACATATAACTTAGATTTAAGTAAAGCTCAGTAAAAACTTAATGAAAACTGAGTAAGTCGAAATTGTAAAATATTATATTAATTTAGATATTTTATAAAAAAAAAAAATTAGTGGGTTATATTTGCAAAATCTTCATTTTCCTCATCACATATAAGCGAAAGTTGCTCATTGGCGGTCGACGATGACTCGGGAGCGAGGCGGCCAAAGTGGGACAGCTGACGCCTGTGGTGCACAGTACGGTGGTGTGCGGCATCGCTACAATAGGCATCACGCGCAAGCAGCGAGCGCGTGATGTGTGTGGCGTGGTAGCACACGACCCAGCGGCGACGTGAGTCCAATACGTGACCCGGCGGTGGCACGAGTCCAGCGCACGACATGGCGGCGAGAGCGGTATGGTGGCATGCATAGTGTGCATGACTGCGCGCGATGTGGCTACACGTGACCCGGCAATGGCGTGGATCCAGCGGCAGCGCACATCCAGCAAGTGATGCAACGGTGCAGTGGAAGTTGCAGCCAATAGCGGTGATGCATGGATGGGGCGAATAGATTAGGGCTAGGGTTTGTGAGAAGAGAGGAAGAAGAAGAAGAAGGGTTTAGGTTATAGTTTAGGATTGGTTTTGGTTTTGGGTTGATATTAGATTTGATTTTGGATTGATTTGAAATTTGGTGTTTAATAGAATTGCATTTGGATTTGATTGACTCAATTATGATTTAATGAATGTTATTATTGGTTATAATCAAATCGATTAACAGATGAATTGAACTCGGTTCAAGACGACAAAATTGGGTCTGAACCTCATGTTTGTCAGATTGAGATCATTGAGAGAAGTTGATTATTGAGTTGATTTAGGTTAAAATAATTTGGTGATTAAAATCTAATTATATTAACAAATGAATTAAGTGAAATTTTAGGAAATGGGACTAAATGATGATTTAATAGATCACTTTGATTTGATAATAATTTGGAGTTGGTGAATTATTGAATAAATTAAATTAATTAATTGGATACTTTGTTAGAATAGATCTAGTTTGGATGATGACTTAGTCAATTAATTTGTACTAGAAGTTCATTTGATTAAAAATTGAATTGAATCCATTAAAAGGTAATTGGAGATTTCGAAGTTTTATTAAGCTTATATGGAAATTCCTTGATGGTTAGTTAAAGATGATAATTTAAATACTTTGAGAACTTAAATACAAACTGATTGTTATTTACTTTATTGAGTACTGCACTTCAATTCGACAAAATTCTAAGGGGTTATATAAAAATTTTTGAATGAATAACTGAGAATGATAATTTGTATAATTTGATGATGAAAGTGTAAAACTATTCGAAATTCATCACTTGAGGACTGAATTATGATTTGGGAGAGAATAAGAAGTTTTCTGTAAAAATTACCCTTAATAGAGAGGATTAAACTAATAAATTATATAATTGAGGGGTTAAATTGCATAGATGTATTTGAATAGTCATAAGTCTCTTATTTTAACTCCGATTTTGATGATTAAGGAGTCGTTGGACTTGGTTTTTCATGCTGATTCTATTGGTGATCTCAAATTTTTCTTTTAATGATATCTTTTAGCTAATTTAGTTTGATTTGTGATCGAGTCGATTCTTTTTTATCGCTCAGTAATCATAACTCGATATTTATTATGGTTGAGTTTTTAACGTATTAGTAGACATATACAATAGGACTTTATTTGGATAATATCAGTTGATGATTTTCTACTTTGATAAGGGATTAACAAAACTGTCAGACGTGAAAATAGCCGATCTCCTAAGTTCTAGAGGACGTGATCTATTTTGTGACTAGACGGGATCACTGCTCCATCAATAGTTAGGAGTGTAGTGTAGTACGACTAAGCTTGATAGGGGTCTGACCACACCCATAGACTGATTTATGTGTAGATTGGTTCGACTCTATTTGGTGGGGGTGCAACCATCTCCGTAATATCGGTAGTAGAGTCTATAGTCACTATCCCTAACCGTTAGGTATCATGGATGCAATATTTTTGTTAATTCATTTCTTAATATGGATATTGATTTATTTAATCATTGTTGTTGTTATATTATTATTGATATTACTGTTATTAATTTTATTGTTATCTTTCATGTATTGACCTCTCATATTGTCTGAAGACGGTAACTCTCTACTGAGCATTTTTGGCTCACTCTTTGACTATATTTATCTACAAGAGAGTAGCCGATAGGTATAAATGGCAACAGTAACAGTATATACGCGAATTACGCTTAGAGCTACTTTATTTATATGCTATTTTATTTTCTTGTCTGGGGAAATATTATAAGAAACTTGTGTATTTCCTATTGAATTACTTTTCTTCATGTTATATGAACTATATTTATATTAATATAATAAATCTTAATTCTATGTAGTTTATAAAATTTTTTTTCTATATGTTGTTTATTTTGTATTGTGCTTCAATCAATCGGACACAACGGGAGTGTTACAATATGACCAAAACTTATAGCCTGTCTAGCGTTTCTGTTGTACTCGCTGCAATTAGAGAACCTTCGCATGGTCAAAACGAAAACCAAACAAAAAAAATATAGGTATTGAAAATATGACTTTAGCTTACACTCCTGCGCAAATTGCAAAAGGCTCTTTTTTTATCATTGTAGGTACTTTTAACATGCATTATCAGTGAAATAAACTAGAATCATTCAGTTTTATCAGCTTCATTCTTCCGATTCAAACTCTTATTAGACTTCTCTTGGCATCAAGGTTTGAAGCAATTGAGCCAATTGTCTGAATCTATGATTCTTTTCCATTGCAACATATCTTGAACTGGCTAAGTGTGGCCTTGAAAGCGTAGTATATTTACTTGTTTAAATGTTTATGTTCAGGATATCTCCACATGCAACACCCAATTGAAGATACATCAATATTGTTTGCAACATTTGCAAGCAAAACGTTAATATCCATGGCATAGAACTATAAAATATCATTGCCAACATCTAGAACTGAGACCTAATCACTGAATTCAATATTCGATCCATAAGCATAGCCACAATCTCCTTTGAATTCTTAAGAAGCATGATACTTTTCTGGAGCTGTTTCTAGGCAGTCCACGGACTCCTCCATCGTCTTCTGGATGCAATCGCCTCGATCTCCGACAATTTCATTAACAAACTCGCTCTCCAACACCTCGTCCATCTTTTGATTCTATGCAAAACATGAAACACAAGGCCATCTACAAGCCTCCACATCACAATCCTCCAGTACGCAGTTATCTTCATCCTCATTTCGAAAGCCTTCTAGGCCATCGCAAGCTGCTGCCTTAGATGGCTGAATTCAACTTCACTAAATCCTCGAATGTCCAGCTTAGTTGGCTTGCTGTTATCACCCAGTACACCTAAGAAAAATTCTTGTGCCTCCATCGGCTCACTCCATGTCTTCATGTAATCAGGATTGCAAGTGTAATCTGCAACCATCTCCATTTCCAGAATTTCATTGACCACTTGGTATGACTTCGATCTCATTTTCTCAATTACATTCCTAGCAGCTCTGCTCATTGAACTCTGAAGTTGGGGGTATTTATCGGAGTACGTCAATAGCGTCTTAATCACCACTTCTTCTTGGTAAGCCCAGACTTTGCGAATAAATTCGTAAGGTATGTGAGCAATATTATTGAGCTTTCTTTTCTCGATTACAACAAATCCAGTGCGGTGCAAGAAGCTCGGTAGCCCAATCTCTTTCATCTCAAGCAGGACATCGATCTCTTCCATCAAGAACAGCTTCTCCTTGCTTGAGGACTTTGATTGTAGCTTATCGGCATACTTGTTGAGCATATCAGTAATACGGGCCAATGCAGTGCATCTCTCTCTCATCAGGAAAATCGTCATATCCCTCGTGGATTAGTATCTTCTTCAAGCTCTCTTTGACCTGGCCCAGAATATACAAAAACGAATCTATGGCTTCAGCAAGAGAAGAGAAATTCCTCGCCATGGACTCGAGCTCGGAGACGTTATTGCTGGGCTTTCACCGCTTTTCACTGGCAGCCCGAATCCAAATCAGTCTCTGCTCAATTTTTGAGCTCGACGTGATCTTGTTCTCGGAGGGAGAGTTGGAAGTAGAGGATTTACGGGAGAGAGAAGCGGGAAATATTCTTCCTGACCAGGTGCGTGGGAAGAGAATGGATCAGAGTCCCTCGGAAAGCAAACTTACATCAGAACCGTTGAGTGCCCGAGGCGGGTAACTGGGGTTACAATGGCAAGGGCTTTTTTGTCAAGGAAAGTAAAGTTACATTAGAACAGTTGAGACTGTTGGGTTCCCAAGGCGGGTAACTGGGGTTGCAATGGCAAGGGCTTTTTTGTCCGTTCAGATACGCATGGGGGAGTCAAGTCGGGTTTCCAGGCCTTCGGACGGACCCATCACATGCTTGATGTTGATGTACTCGGATGAATTAGGAGCTAAGTCATTGAATAATTTGAGAGATGCAAAAGTAATTTGCCACATCTTCTGTCCATGAAAATTCTATTCTGCTTTTGGGGAATTTGCTGTGTCACAGCGGATTGCAGTGGATTTCTTCGTAAACAAGCTTATATTGGATTCAACTTGATTGTAGAAAAATTACGGACAATTGTTTCTTATATAATACCATAGAAAATTGATAATATAAGTAATTAAAGTCACAATATATATATATATATATAGTATATGATTATAATCAGGGTTTTAAATCTCGATCGAAACATTTTGATTTCGATCAGTGGCGAAACGTTTCGTTGAATTTGGTTTCAACTTTTTCTATATCAGTTTTGTTCCCGCGCCGGCGAACTCACGCCCACGCTCTTGCTAGCACGCTCGCCGCGTTCGTGCCCTTGCCTGTGAGCCCGCCTCCATGCCGCTCCCGTGCTCGCATCCATGCCTTCGCCGGCCTCGCGTCCACGCCGGCGCCCTCGCACGGACTCACGCTCGCGCTCGCACACTCGCTTGCGAGCTGGCGCCAGCCTCAAGCCCTCGCTCACGCCCTCGCCGACCTACTTCTCGTGCCTGCGCCCTTACGCAAACCTCTAGCACCCTTATCCGCGAGCTCACCAGCCTCGCGCCCGCACCCGCAAGCTCGCACCGGTCTCACGCCCGAGCTTGCGCCCTCGCCAGCCTGACCCTCGAGCCCGCAAGCTCACACCGGCCTCTAGCGCCCTCACTTGAGCATAAGTGCGAGCACGCTCGCCAGCCTGGTGCTCGCACCCACATCCTCGCTGACCTGGCCCCCTCACTAGCGCCCGAGCCCTCGCTGGTCTCACACCCTCACTCAAGCCCTCGCACCGGCTTCACGCCCGCACTCGCACCCGCTCCACGCCCGTGCCCCCGTGCTCGCGCCCACACCCGAGCCTTGGCCCTAGCCTCGAGGCAGCCCTCGAGCCCTCACCGGCCGCACACCAGCGCCTACACCTCGCAGGCAGCGTGCAAGCGCCTGCTCCCTTGCCGGCGTCGCACATCACCGACCTGTGAAACTGATAGCTAAGTGAATAGTATATCCCAAAATTTGTTCCCGTACATGCATTTTATTCAAAATATAATAAATAAATAAATAAATAATTTTGGTCGAAATCAAAATGTAAATGATTTTTTTGACCAAAACTCGTAGATTTCTTTGACTGTTGAAACCATTTTTGAAATCGAAATTCAAAATATAATCACGTAGATATTTATAAGCAAAAAAATATTTTAGTAAATTAGATATAATTATTATCTCTAAATTTAAAAGTTACCTATCCATTTAGTAATTAACTATAAATATTATTAAATTAATTAAACTTATATTTACTATTATAATAAAATTATTAATAATTTTTTCTAATTCTTTGAAAATTTGTAAAAAATTTTATCATATTTTAAATTTAAAGTCAAAATATAGTTAAATTCTAATTAACACATAATTAATAATTAAAAAATTATTTTTACCAAAACTGAAATGACCGAAACTGAAATCGAAAAAATCGAAACAGCTAAAACGTATCGATTTCACTTGATTAGTATCGAAACTTAAAACCTTGATTATAATCATATGACTTCGGTTAGTAATGATTAGTAATTTTGAAAGCCCGAGAGGGTTATTTGTAAACTCATAATCCTCCAAGGTGTAGTAATCCTCCAAGGTGTAGTAATTTTCTCCTAGATTAGCAAAGTTCTGCCAGATAAAAATTATCCCTTTTTTTAATATGAAGACTTGGATATCCTTGAGATATTTTGGAACAATCAAGTAATCAAATTCCTAAATAAGAATTAATAAGTGTTAATAGAGCAAGACACCACTTTCAAAGAAGAGTTTATGGGTTCGAGCTAACACAGTATGCATATTGAGCCAAAAACTTTGAGATATAGGCCCCTTGACAAGAACTGCCTCAGATTCTTGACAAGAAGACACCAACTTACGTCCAGTTCTAGATCACCAAATAGCCCCTTAATCATTGATGTTCTTCAATTATTCCATCCTCTTGTTATTAAAATTTCGAGCCTTATTCCAATGCTGCTTTCGCAGATGTCACAGATGTCACAGATGTTTTCAAAATAAACATGAGGCTCAACTTGCATGTATATGGTACGAGTGATTTGCATGAAGCTCATATCTGGAAGAGAAAATTTTAATTCTCACTATTAAACACATCCTCCAGTATCGATCAAAAAAAGTCTCAACAATCAGCAAGCTCTCCGTCTGTTGGGGACTACAGAGAAGAGGAAAAGGAGAAAATTATTTCTTCTCATTGTTTTCTGTCAATAAGATTGGATTTATGGCCTATCTAGCATTTTCTGTTGTATTTGATGCAATGACAGACTCTTTCGCATGATCCAAAATTAAACCAAATTGTAGTTTATGTACAATGTATTAGAGCAAGGCTCAATCTTTCTACCAATACTAATTCTAGACTCGAGTTGTTACTTATTGATTTAGTTGTGTCTCAAATCTGAATTTTTCAAAAAATCCTAATTAAATTAGAATTTATATTAGAAAGTAATTTATTGGGTCTAATTCTTTTCTGAATTCGTTTTCTACTAGAAGACTTGAATTAGTGAAATTCTTATTTGAGTCAGTCTCCTACTTTGATTCAAACTCAATTAGGTCATATCTATAAATACCCTATTCATCTAAGGATTTTAATATAGTGAAATAAAGAGACACAAATCAAAACTCTAAAACTGACTTATAATGGCTAGACTAATTAGTTTCTTGTGAGATTTAGTGATATTAGAGTTTTTTCTCCATCATTTTAATCTCCTCTTTCTTCCTCATCAATACAATATCCTATGGATCATTTTTGCTAGTGGAGTGCGTCGTATACCGAATCACATAAATCTCTTATGTGTTATTTTTTACATCATGAATTGTGGTGGACACTGGTATTTAACGCAACAAATTGATATCAGATCTTGGTTTAATATGTCTACTACGAAGTTCGATATAGAGAAATTCAATGAAAAACAAAAATTTTCTATTTGACAAACAAAAATTCGTGTAATTCTTACTCAATAAGGGTTGAGAAACATATTGTAGGATGTCAAGCTTGAGGATGTCAACGAAAGTATCTGAAAAAACCAGAAGGCTAATGCGAATAGTACAATCATACTCAGTCTCATTGATGAGGTACTCTATCTGTTTCTTGATGAAACATCACTTTTAGAGGTATGAAAAAAGTTTGAAAAATAATATATGAATAAGCCTATCTCAAATCAAGTTTACTTAAAGCAGAAGCTTTCAATTTTCGAATGAAAGAAAGTATGAATATAGTTGATTATATTAATGCTTTCAATAAATTAGTCTCTCAATTATTAAATATTGATGTTAAAATTAAAGATAAAGACAAGGCAATTATTTTACTATCGTCTCTACCTTCTTCTCTTGAGAATTTGAAAACTACTCTCACGTATGATAAGGATTTGAAATTCAACGATATTTCTACTGCCCTTCTATCTAATGCATATTTTAAAAAAATTGAAGAGAATGTGTTACACTCAGAAGCATTGATTATCAGAGGTCGTACCAAAGAAAGATCAAAGACAGGTCGTTCTAGATTCAAACCTAAAGAAAAAAATTAGAGGCATTATAAGAAGATAGGATATGTAATTAAAGAGTGTTGAAAGCTCAAAGCAAAGAAAGAGAAAGAATCTCAATCTAAAGAGCAAGTCAAAGAATAAGTGTCAGTTGCTGAAAGGAGTTCTGATGATGATTATGATAATATTTTTTTCTATTAGTTCTGATTTTTGATCATTACAATTATATTTGGATTCTTAATTCTAGTTGTTCTTACCATATGTGTTCCAATAAGGATTGGTTTGAAGACTACAAGTCTTATAATGGTGGTTAGTTTTGATGGGTAATAACAATCCATACAAAATTGTTAAAATTTGAACAATCAAAATTAAGATATCTGATAATATTATTAAGACTTTTACTGATGTTAGACATGTTTCTGATTTGAAAAAGAATTTAATCTCTTTGGGTGCTTTGGATTCTATTGGTTATAAATTTTTTATTAAAGGTGAAATTCTTAAGGTTACTAAAAGTTCATTGATAGTGATGAATGACCTAAAACATGAAAATTTGTATAAGTTAGTAGAAAAAATTATAGAAAGTGGAGCAATAATTTCCCAGGTTTTTCTAAGATTACCCACTTATGGCATATGCATCTCGGTCATATGAGTGAGTAAGGTTTAACTGAGCTCAACAAAAGAAAATTAGTAAAAGGTCTCAACTCATGCAAATTAGATTTCTGCGAGCATTGCCTTTATGGAAAACAGTCTAAAGTAAAGTTTAACACAAGTATTTATTGCACTAAAGGCTTAATTGATTATATTCATTCTGATGTGTAGTACTCTACTATTCCATCAAAATTTGGTGCTCGTTATTTGATTCATTTTACTGATATTTTTTTAGAAAAGTGTGAATTTATTTTTTTGTATCACAAAACAGAAGTATTTTTTATTTTCAAACAGTGAAAAACTTCAGTTGAAAAAAATACTGGCAAAAAAAAATCAAATATCTCAAAAATGATAATAGCGAGGAGTACAAATCAACAAAATTTTTCAAATTCTATAAAGATGAAGGCATCGAACGCCACTTTACTATCCTAAGAAAAACTTAACAAAATGGTGCAGCTAAAAAGATGAACAGAATTTTATTGGAGAAAGCACGTAATATGTTTAGTGTAGCTAATCTTGACAAGAATTTTTGGACAGAAGAAGTCAATACAGCATGTTTCATTGAGAATTGTTTCCCCCAGACAGCCATTGATTACAAAATTTCTGAAGAGGTATGGATTGGTAAACCTGTAGATTATACTTTTTTAAAAGATTTTTAGTTGTCCTGCTTATGTGCATATCGTCCAAGATAAGTTAGATGCACTCTCCAAAAAGTGTATTTTCCTCGATTATGCCAAAGATGTTAAGGGTTATTATTTGTAAGATCTTACTATTTCTAATGTAATTTTTGAGAGAGACATAGTATTTGATGAAAGTATTATATTAAAATCTCTTAAGAAAGATCTCAATGATATAATGCAAATGGAGGTGGAGCATGTAGTTCCTTCAAAAGAAGATATTCAGAGTATGCTAAATTCTCAAGAAAATTCTAAAAATCAAATTTTTGAGAAGACTTTATTTTGAATATCTCAAAAAAATATAAAACTACCCAAAAAGTATGATTTTGAAGATATGATAGCTTTTACTTTATTTACTGACAATAGTGATCTTTCTTACTATAAAGAAACAATGCATGATAAGAATTCTTTTTAATAACAAGTTGTTATGAATGAAGAGATGGATTTCCTTCAAAAAAATCATACTTGGAACTTGGTGAAATTACCAAAAAGTAAAAGAACAATTAGTTGCAAATGGGTATTTCGAAAGAAAAAAATATTCCTCTAAGATAGATGGTATTAAATTCAAGACTTGTTTAGTTACAAAAGGGTATTCATAAAAAGAGGGTGTTGATTTTAACGAAATTTTTTCTCCTGTAGTTAAACACATATCTATTCGTTTTTCTTTACTTTAGTTGTTTTTCATAATCTTGAATTAGAACAACTTGATGTTAAAACCACCTTTCTGTTTGAAAATTTAGAAGAGCAAATTTTTATGTAACAACCTGAAGGGTTCATCCAAAAAAAAAGAAAAGTTATGTATGCAAATTGAACAAATCACTTTGTGATTAGAAACAGTCTCCAATGTAATTGTACAAAAGGTTTGACAGTTTTATGTTAGGAAAAAATTTTATCCATTACAAACATGATTGTTGTGTCTATTTTAAAATACATGCTAATAACTCATTTATTATATTACTTTTTTATGTTAATGATATTCTTATTACTACTCAAGACATATCTCTACTTAATTATCTAAAGCTTAGAATGAAAAAAATATGAGATGAAAGATTTAGGTGTTGTAAGAAAAAGTCTCGGTATGAACATTGATCGAGATCAAAAGTATGACAAGTTATAACTCAAATAGAGCAAGTATCTCGAAAAGATTATTTCTCATTTTCGCATGCAGAATTCAAAACTCATCAGTACTCCTTTGGCATCCCACTTCAAACTTTCAGTTCAATTATATTTTTCTACAGATGAGGAGTATGCATACATGAAGAATATTTCATTCTCAAGTGCTGTTAGAAGTCTAATGTATGCTATGGTATACAGAAGACCTAATATTGCACAAGCAGTCAGTGTTATTAGTCGTTACATGACAAATCTAGAAAAAAAGTATTAATAAGCTGTGAAGTATTTATTAAGATATATCAAAAGTACTCTTAATATTGGTTTATGTTTTGATATGAATATAATTCAAGAGTCCAAAATTGTTAGCTATATCGATTCAAACTATGCTAAAAATCTTGATCGACGATAATTTCTCACTAGTTATTTTTTTACTCTATGAGGTCGACATATTAGTTGGAGATATACCTTACAGTCAAATATGTCATTATCTATAATAGAGTTTAAGTATATGGCAGCTATTAAAGCAGCCAAAAAAGCTTTATAACTAAAAGAATTGGCAAGTAAAATTGATTTTTCTCAATGTGTTTTCCATATTTTTTGCGACATTCAGAACGTCATACACCCTACGAAAAATCAAATATACCATGCCAAATCAAAACACATAGATGTCCAATTTCGCTTTATTTGGGGCATTATTGAAAACAGCGAGATTTATTTATAAAAGATTCATATTTCAAGAAATCCTATAGATATATTGACGAAAGTGATTGTAATTGACAAGTTCAACTCTATTTGAACTTAATTAATGTTCAAGATTGTTGATCTTACTCCATGAGGTAATGGCGAAGACATCTATTAAATATTCAAATTCAAAGAAAAAGAGGATTTGAGCCAAGATAGAGATTGTTGATTTAGTTGTCTCGAATCTGAATTTTTCGAAAAATCCTAATTAAATAAGAATTTATATTAAGAAGTAATTTAGTGAGTCTAATTTTTCTATGAATTCGTCTTCTACTAAAAGACTTGAATTAATGAAATTCTTATTTGACTCAAATATCTTATTTTAATTCAAACTCAGTTAGGCTACAATTATAAATACTCTATCCATTTAAGAGTTTTAATACAGTGAAATAGAGAGACAGATCAAAACTCTCAAAACGTTGTCACGATTAAATTACTTAGTCTCTTGTGAAAGTTGATGATATTAGAGTTTCGTCTCCATCATTGTAATATTATTTCTTTCTCATTAATATAACATCACTAAACGTCTTCACCAGTAGAGTAGATCATAAACCGAACCATATAAATCTTTAATGTATTTTTTTTCTATTTTTCTTCTACATTGTGAGTGGACATCTATATTTAACACAATAGTTACTAAACATTACAACCTTTCGGCTTTTATTGGCTTACTAATTCCTTTTGTTTCAAGTTGCATTATAGCAAATTAATTTCATAGAGTTTCACTTGCCTCCGAGGTATGAATCACTTGAAGCATTGCCAAAGACCAATATAGGAACTTGTTTAATACTTAGATTCACGATATCATCTCATCACAAGTACATCAAGATACATCAATATTGTTGACAACATCAGCAACCAAAGTGTTGATATCCACGAGACAAGACTGCAAAACATCATTGCCAACATATAAAACTAAGAACTGATCACAGCATAAAACCGTAAAGGCGTCTAATCACTGAATGCCGATATTCTATCCATAATCCTGGCCACAACCGCCTTTGATTCCTTTAGAAGCATAATGCTCTTCTGGAGCCTTTCACGCTTCCCTGCAGTGGACGGAGACTCCTCCAACATCCTCTCAATGCAACCAACTCGAGCTCCGACAAGCTGATTGCAAATTTCCCTTCCGAGTCCCTCATCCACCAATTTCTTGATACTATGGATAACATGAAGAGCAAGGCCATCCACAAGCCTCCACGTCACACTCCTCCAGTAGGCTGTGATCCTCATTCTCAGATCAAAAGCCTGCTCCGCCATTGCAATGTGCTGCCTGAGATGGTCAACCTCGACATCACCAAATCCATTAATGTTGAGCTTAGTAGGCTTGCTTTCATCATGCAGTACACCCAGGAAATGTTCCTGTGGCTCCATCAGCTCGTTCCATGTCTTCATATAATCAGGATTGCAGGTGTAATCAGTAAGCATCTCCTTCACCACTTGGTATGAGTTGGATCTCATCTTCTCAATTACATTCTGAGAAGCTTCCCTCAGAGAACTCTGAAGTTGGGGATAGTTATCAGAGTGCATCAGCAACACCTTAATCACAACTTCTTCCAGATAAGCCCAGACTTTGCCAATAAATTCACGAGGTAAGTGAGCAATATTCTTGAGCCTTCTCTGTTGAATTAAAAGAAACCCAGCACGAGGCAAGAAATTCGGCAGCCCGATCACCTTCAACTCGACCAGGACACCGATCTCTTCCATCAAGAACAGCTCCTTGCTCGGGGATTCTTTTTTTGACTGGAGCTCATCTGCATACTGGTGCAGCATATCAGTTACGCGGGCCACACAGTGCATCTCTCCGTCTTCAGGAAAATCTTCATATTCTGCGCGGACAAGTACCTTCTGCAGGCTTTCTTTCACCTGACTTAGAATATGAATAAAGGCGGTCATTGCCTCAGCAACAGAGGAGAGATTCCTTGGCATAGAGTTAAGAGTAGAGACGTTCTTGCTCAGCTTTTCATTGATCTTCTTCACAATGTCCGGCAGGCATTTCGAAATAATGGTAGCCTGAATCTGCATCAGCCTTTGCGCGAGAACCGGAATCCCAACGATGGATTTGTCAATTTTCGAAAGCATAGGGTGGCATTCGAACAGCCTCTCCTCTACACGCCGAGCCTCCTCATAAGAGGCCTCGCCTACCCGATTCCTGACACAGACGTATCCAAGCCCAATGCCGACATCATCGGCATTGATCTTCTCGAGCAACCCCTCCGGCGCCTTGTCAACCTTTGTCACCACCGCAAGCGTCCTCTCGCCCGTGCGGTCAACCGTCTGAGACATCCTAATGGACTCACATGTAGGAAAATCCACCGTCGCTGATAGAACATTGAGAATGATACTCGACTTCGGCTTTATGTACTCGAAGATAATCTCCGAGATCTGTTCGTAGATGTCCTCTGGCTGACCGTGGACTGGGACTCTGGTGATCCCTGGCAAGTCCACCATAGTAAGATCTGGCACGCCTCTCTTCTTCACCACAAGTGCGAGGGGCGTGCTTGAGATGGCCTTGCCACTGCCAGCGATCTCCTGAGTGGCAGCGTTGATAGCAGCAGTGATATCAGACTCCGACGTACTTACCATCTTGTCCCTGTACTCGAGATACATCTCAGGCTCGACAGCCGAGGGGCTGTGCTGCAAACGCATGATGAGGGGGACGCGAGTGCAGATGCCTTGGCCACGAGGAAGGCTGATGCCGGCTAGAGACTCGAGGACGCTGGACTTCCCACTCGATTGGTCGCCGACGACTACAATGGTGGGCAGTTCGATGCCCTCCTGCATGACCTTGAGGTGGCGGAGGGAGTCGACAGCGTCGAGGAGGGGGCGGATGTGATCAACGTATGAGGATGAGAGTACGAAGGCGTTGTTCCTGGACCCGGGGCCTACTAGTGCTAGTTTCTCCATTTTTTTAGCTCTTCTTTTTGGTAGGAGCACGAGCATCTGTTGGGCTGATTGTGGTATTGTTGCTCGGACGGAGGGAGGAAGAAGAGGATTTATAGGAGAGAGGAGAGTGAATCTTGATGATACGCATGCATGCTAACGTCTTTGGGAAGCGTAAAGAGCTCGCGGGCAGTCGACGGCTTTTGGCGCTTTGGGAAGTAGAGATCCGTAGAAAACAGTCGAGTTTCCCAGGTGCGTAACTGACGAGTTGCGACGGCAAGGGGCCTTTGTGTCCTTTCGTACGTTCAAGTAGAGTCAAGCTGGGCTCCGGTTGCCTGGCCTATCACTTCGTCTCTGGCGTAGCTCAACCTGCAATGGGCTGAATACTCCGAATGCTTGTGAACGATTGGGAGCGTTTGGATTATTGGGTTGATTGCGAACCAAATTCAATACTAGCTAACTTGAGTAATATAATTTTGAGTAAATTTTTGTAAAATAGTGTTTGAATGTGAGTAGAAAGATAATTAGGGGCTGTTTGGTAACAAGTTGAATTCTCTAAACAGTTAAATCGAGAGAATTGGAGATCTAATTTTTTTTAATTCGATTGTTTGGATATCAAATCAAAATTTGAAACGCGGTGAATTCTCGATTCTGATTTTGAATTCGGACTGAGAAAAGAGAAATTCGGAATTCCGATTCTGAATTCGGCCTTCGTTTTCGTCACCGGAGCCTGAGCGCTGGTCGTCCCCCTCCCTCCCGAGCGCTGATCTTCCCTGTCCCCGTCAACTGAGGCTGTGGTGGACTCGGCGGACTCCGATGGTGACGGGCTGCTAGGCTTCGAGGAGTTTGAGGCGCTGGTGGAGGCCGGAGGCGAGGAGGAGGAGGGACGGGATCTAAGGGCAGCCTTCGGGGCGTATGAGATGGAGGGAAGGAATTGCATCACATCCAAGAGTCTCCAGCGTACTCTCGGCCGGTTGGGGGAGACGAAGAGTGCCAAAGAGTTCTGGCGCTTCGATGGAGACGGAGACAGAGTTCTTAGCTTTGAGGAGTTCACGGCCATGATGCTCCCCTCCCGCTTCGCTACCGTTTGTTCTTGAATTCAACGAGAAATCCAACCAATGAAAGAATGAGCTCTTTTACTAGATTGAGCAGTGCTAGTTCGTTCAATGCATTTCACCGTGTTTCATGGTGTACTCCACCAAGATTGTTCCTCCAGGATCAGGTAGTTCATTTACCTACCTCCTTTTCTTGTCCTGTTCTTCTGGAGCAATTTTTTTGCGTCTTCTTTGATGAACAAGTCTTTATGAAGATAAAAAAATGCATAAACTGAACAGAAAAATTACAAAGAACATTGTCACATAAATCAACAATCTAAAGTGTCAATTATAAAAGACAAATAAAATTGCCATTTGCTGGTAATGAGTGTCCCATTGGATGCGCATGCCACTTTTTCCTTTCAGACTACTTGCTATTCCCATTCCATGTTTATCTTTGTTTCCTCATATAATCTCTTTAAGACAACCAGCAATAATATCTTTACTCAATTTTGGAGCTCCTATAGGTGCTTTACTTCAGGACTTATGTTTTTGCCTCAGAAGTATTTTTTCCCTCTCCAGTTTGATGTTATTCCTCCAGAAAATGGCATGTCTGCCAGGTCTAGTGCAAAGAATGGAAATGTGGAGGAACCACCAAAAAAACGAAGGCCAGGAACTGTAAAAATTAGTCCTTGGACACTGGCACGTCTCAATCCTAAAGAAGTATCAAAAGCAGCTGCACAAGCAAGGAAAAATTCCGAAGGAGAGATCCAATCAGAAAACGTTGAACAGGTGTTGATTCAGATGTAGCATACCAACTTCATAACAATCTTCGTTTTATTTTCTCAATCACATATTATTCTCCATGATTGTGATGGAATACAAGTTTGTACCTTTTTCTTCATGGAATTTGGATCAAAATAATCTGCAACAAGTCATAATCAGTGAGATTTTCTGAAACATGAACTTTGAGAATGCACAAATGAATGCTGTAGATTGATACTGACGGTATTAGAAATGCCTTTCTAGATTACTTGTGTCTTTTATCTATACGTTTGGTATACTGCAACAGATCCTAGGGACTCGGGGGTTTTCAAGTCAAAGAAATATCTTAATATAGATGATAACATGAGAGAACTCCACTCAAAAGATTCAAGAGAAGGAGATACAATTGGCAAAGAGTATGCTGCAACAGCTGGAGATGACTTGGTTGTCAAGAGGATTAAATAAGATACAACTGCTAAAAAAGCATCTAGTGAGGTTGAGAGAAGTCCATCATGTTGTGATTTATTATTGATGGTTCTGTTTGACTGGTGTTGTGGAAAGCATCTATCATATAAACAGTTATCCAAGCAGTAAATAAGTGAATATAACATATTCTATTGCAATTTATGTGAAGTTGAGATTTGCAACAGGGCATTAAGTTTTATATTATTTTATTATGACAAAATTCTTTTTTCTGTTGCTTGAAGCTCATCTAAAAAAATATTTTATTGATTGAATATTGTTTAAATCAATTATCCTTTTTTAAAAAAAAGTTAGATAGTATAAATATGCAATTCTAATATTATTTATTTTTTAAACCTCAAAAATATGTCTAATTAATTTATTAATTTAATATCTATATTTATTTAAAAATTAAATATAGAAAATGTTTAAAAATGGAGGTAATCTCATCCATTAAGAATTTGGAGATCATATCTCCAATTCCAAATCCAACCAAACATCAGAATTAAGAGAATTGACGAAATTCGTTGATTTCAATTTATATTCCAAACAACTGAATTCACGGAATTGACTGAATTAATAATTCATTTTCGTTACTGAAAAAATATATTCTAATACCGAGATTATCAATTCGGTCAATTCGACCAATTCACTCCATTCCGAATCTGAAATTATCCAACCAGCCCCTTAGTAAATATGATTTGGACGAATTCGTTATTAGCTTCGTGCTAAGCGTGCGCTAATCTCAATCCGAACGATCTCATAGGTTTTACTCACTATCTTCGTAGCGCAAGTACAGTAGTAATTTTGCGATCTTTTGTTGATAATAAAATTATAATTCATCTTAAAAGTTTTGTCATGTTACTGCAAGCTATTCAAGTATCTTTTGTGAACACGGTCAGAATGCAGTGGTCTACATAGTTGACTCAGTGTTGCACATTGGGTAGTGACAACTAACAAATTTAGTTTGATGGATCACGGACATGAGACACTCTGAATTTGTATTTGGATCAAATTTTAGATCGCTGCCATTTATCTTCCCACTTATAAATTAAGTATCGGTTGGAGGTTCTTACAAAACACTTCGATAATTAAATTTATAGAAGAGAGATAATGTATGGTATAGCGATCTTGTATGTAAGCTTTTATATTTTATGGAGGAGTTGGTGAACCCTAAAATGACTCAGGTCAATTTCATTGGGGAAAATCTGAAGGAAATTG